>CM057346.1:261502917-261821629 GCA_030015575.1 Agapanthus africanus
AGCGGGAGCCCATAAAAGGAATCGATGATGTGGTCCCCTTTCCGACGAGGAGATCGAGATCGGAGATGCCACGAGGAGCTTGGGATGGTGGCCAAAGACCGAAGGACACGGATCGATCGGTATAGCTTTCCAACCCTTTCTCTAGTTGCTAGTTATAGGTTAATGGTTCGATCCGGGTTTATAGTATACGATAGCGCCGGTTTCAAGTTTTGAAAAAGTTTTCGTTTCCACATTTTGGCCTCAGACAGACGGCCGGGGCACTACCGTAGAATTACAAGGGCTTTACCAATATGTGACATAGAGTCAATCAGAGTACATGTTAAGATAAAGAGTAACCAGATAGCATACTATCATGTCGAGCAAGAAAGTCCTCCTTATATATGTCCAAGCATCCACTACAATATACAACGTATATACAGTAATGGCCTCTAGGGCATACATATAACTAACACGAAGCAGGTCAGCTTACTGGTCTCTTATCATAAGATATCCGGACGACGTCAAACTTTTCGATCGAGTCATTAAGGTCCTAAAATTTCCCGAAGGCTCAACACCTGAGCACAGTATAAAAATATCTAGAACATACCACAGTACCTCTGGACTAGCCGTAGAAGGGCAAACCCAAGCCTCACTGATGGCACCACTAAACTGCTGCAGACCCTAAGGTTCAAAAGCGGTTCCATGGTCATCATGTCGAGTTAGGGTTTCATTCTTCTAGAGGGTCCACAGAATCACTTGCATGTTCCTCTGAACACTTTACACTTGGGAAAAATGGGTTTCTGACACTCGTTCGAACTTTTTAGCTTCGCCTATACAACATATGAATACTCTTCACCCGCATGCTAAATAATGCCACAATCCTCCAGGAAAGACGATACATCAACGGTCATCGCTGGATCGGTCTGCTCTAGATCTGAGTAAGACTCTCCACACTGAAAATCTTCAACTCAACTGGGCCTACGTTGGCGCATCAATCTGATGAATCACCTTCGTCTCTCAAATCGGGGTCGATTAGCTATCACATGTCACATCTCTTCATGGAAGCTCCACCGATCTTAGCTCGTAAGCCCTGCAAGCGACATCCCATCATCTCAGCAACGGCTGGGACATCTATCTGCACGGTAGGCGACATCAAAATCTCTGAGGTATACTGTACCTCAACAGTCCTCTCGCAACTGGCAGATCTAACAATGGCCCGATCATCCGGTGTAAAACCAAAAACTCGCCTCATCCGAGAGGTCACAACACAAAACTAACTCGATACGTTCACATGTCACCAAAAAACACAATGGTCAGCCCTCGTACCAGACGAGCTTGCCCTGACGACATCACTAACAGCAGCTAAATCTGTGCTCAAACATGATGACAGGAACCTCAATCGAGTATCGAAGAGAGCAGAGCAACGACAAGAAAGGAAACGACATATCCAGAATGGATACATGATCATAAGAAGGAACAACATCAATGAGAGCATGATCATAGAAATGAATAGAATCAAGGATCTCAAATGGATGTATAATCATGGGTAAGAAGAGAATAATAAGTCTCAAAATATGTACACCTTAAGGTTTCTTAAGTGGAGTACCGTATCGTAAATATGCCGCGGAACAAACGTACGGTACGCCACTCTACTCAAGCTACCTACTCCATCAATCAGGGTCAGCCTATGAAACGAAAGTTCGGGTCTAATACCCCCCGTTCAAGCCTAAGTTCCGTAAGGTCAAGCCTAGGTTCCGAAATACATACCCGCCCTAAACTCCGCATAGTCAAACATAGACTCGAACAATGGTTAAACCTAACACTCTGATACCAACTTTGTCACGACCCGAAATATTCGCTCATGACCAGCACTTAAATCACGCAACGTCTAAAGGCGTAACGTAATTCAAGCTGAAACCCAGAAATCTAGACCCTTTTAAGAAAACAAAAGAGGTGAAGTTTTGAAATAAAGGTATAATAAAATCAGGTTTTCTTAAATACATAGAAAAGGAACATGAATAATGCAAGTGAAATTTACTAGTTTGAAAACATGTTTAGTTTTTTGAAAATTTGGGCAGCTCCTCCTTTGTATATTTTGATCCAAAACCGCACATACAAGATAATGATGAAGCCATCCCCAAGCAGGAGCTAGCTCTTGGCCAAACGGCGGATCACAACCACGAAAGATAGTAAATATAAGTATACAACGCCCAACGGCGAAGTTCACCACGAAAGATAAGGAAATAAGCAAGATATAAAAGCCACAAGTAGCGGAAAACCCCTCGGTCTAAGTCACACAACCACAATATCACTAAGTCTCGTTACTTATACAATTTACTAATTTTGATTGATGGAGTTGACTAGATACAATATGAAATATAAATACAAGAGTGGGTACGATACAAATGCCCCACCTACCAAAGCAAACACCAAAAAGAAGCTATGTGCCAGCGATGCCGCTACGGATCCATGCGTTCAATCTGCAAGAACTGTGGCATAACGGGGGTGAGTTTCCAACTCGTGAGTAGAAAGACATCTACAAGTAGAAATCGAATAAACAACGACTCCTAGGTCAAGTATATCATAAAGGTAATACTATGATATCTACGGTGACCGGGTCATCATATGTGCCAACAATGTAATCAATACCTATATGTATGCGGGTATAATCCAACAATGTAATCAAGGTATGTATGCATGTGGATCTCGTTCAACCATATAATAAATGTCTGTATGCACGTAAATATTATAAGAGAGTGTGCATGAATGTATGGGGATATAAATCAACGGTGTCCCTCGCGACACGTCAAAATCATGGAATCTGGGTGTCCAACATTGACACCCGAAAACACCATGAAACCTGTGTCCAGCATCGACACGTAAATCCTCATATCTCGGGCTCCGTCAGTCCGGATCAGCCCACGGGCTCCGTCAGTCCGAATCGGCCCATATCATCCCTCGACTCCGGTCGGTATCCTCCGTATATCCGCCGAGCCTAAATACTATCACCGGTAGGTAGTGGTCCCTCTGCCAGACTCACCATCAACTGCACAGCAGATCTGTTCTCGCCCCGGGTCCACCATGTACCCGCAATCGGCCTCGTCTACTCCTCGAATCGGGTCTCACATGTCACACGTCTCAGAACCGAGAAAACGCATGGTGGATGCACTGAAATATCATATCAAGAGAAACCGGGTTTTTAAAACAATGCATGCTTCTTTTAAAATAGCCACAGTTCTCAAATCTAGAAATCTCATAAAAACAGCATATCTCAATGCGTAAAAGTGTAAAGCATGATGAATGCGACATATAACAGAAATGTAAGCATATCCGTATATCATGAAACATGGAACAGTTATATGACATACTAAGGGAAAACCGCTCTTTTAAATGGATCCAGTTTTTAAAATAGTACATGCGGTCCCCCAAATCTCCACAATCGAATGCAATACCATATAAAGGTGCATATGTGTATATACGCAAGTATGGACGTACAATTATGTGTGTCCGTAAGTATAGGTGTACAATATGTATGTATGCAAGTGTTGTGTACAATATGTATATCATGATGCAGCAACCCTACTATGCAGTGACATGGCAATTATCGATGATGAAGTGTGTGAGCCGGAAAATCTGTGTACGTGTAACATATGCATCATCGATAATGGTGCAAGTGTACTAGTACAGGTATAAGCAATGCAATGAGAATAATATGAATGCAGTATAAGGTAAATCATATGCAAATGCTGACGGGTATACGTATCTAACATGATCGAGTCGGTGAATCAATAAATCGGCATTCCGCCTCACAACATCCCATACGGTATACTCCATCGTACGACATCCTCTAGTCAAGGCTATGGATCAAACCTCAAGTCAAACTCATCACGTATTGAAAATCATTGTACGGCGGCACTAAGCTAACAGAGATCCTATCAACCTACAAGACGAGGAGGGTACGGACCTAACATCTCGTACGGGTATCATTCACGATTCACAACATATAAAAAATATCTCAATATACCTATGTCCCAGGTCACATCCGCAACAATCTCATATTAGGGGACCGGCAGGATATCAATCATCTCAATCGACTCGCATCCGTATACCAACATATCACCAATCATCATATCACGTCATATATTCTTTTCATCGCATTTATGTTGGAGATAGTGCCCTCAAAGTCAATTATTGGATCGCAGGTACGTGATTGCAATGATTGAGGCAGGACCTATACCGATATGACAGTCTTGCTCGAGATGATAGTATGCTATCTGGTTTGTCTTTATCATCGTATACATGCTTTAGTTCACTATCGCATGATGATAGAGCCTATAGGATTCTTGCTTGACTACCAGCAGTAGGAAGGCGTTCATATACGTGGGAGCTGGGGTTTGTAAGCACATCCTTAAAGTGTCCCTAGTCGTGGGAGTTTCGAGACTGGGCATCGATACTCCAGAGTAGAGTAGTGTATACAGTCAAGACCCCGATGAGGGGCGGTGGCCGGGCTCACAAGCCATTGGTGTCAATTGGTTCACCTAAAATGTATACAGGTGCTCATTGGGTTATGAGTACACCAGACAGGACTCGCCGGGAACATGCTAGTTGGTATTATACATATCGTCAGATAGCAGTTCCCTGGTGACATGTGTACAGATTAGTTTGTTGACCTGAGATCGTCATTTGTCTCGTGTGAGTTCCCACTGTTCTTAGATTAATACCCTACCACGCTCAAAGGAGTTGTGCAAACAGGTTTTAGTTGGGTACAGTCCCGAGCCACATGGAGGCAGTGAGTGGATCGTCGGGGATTCGTCTCTCCCGGTATTGGGGGTGAGATCGCGTTGCGTCTAGGAGAGCCATTACACAAAGCCCACGGCCGAAGCAGGAGATTTACTGGTAGGTGCTCCAGTAATATCTCAGGGTGTTCTGGGCCACTCTCTGACATGACTTATACCGCTATTGGGGGTCTGACGTTACTAGCCCCTAGGCAGATATGCGATACTCATAGACGAACGCACCGGACTGTATGTATATTGTCACTGTTAGGCTCAATAGGGTTTATGGATGAGTTTGCTCGTCATCTTCCCTTCCAATCAATACATAGGCAAACCGTTACGTACAGCTTGTAGCTCTGACGTGCTAGAGGTTATACCCAGTGCCAGTGTGTTGATGAGTCATTAGTGTCCCCCACAGACACTTTTCCAAGTTCGGGCGAAACGTTGTAGAGGTCGCATGGGTTTATGGCAAGGTTCAAAAAATGCACGTGCGTTTTCGCACGTGTCATTTTTCGGGCAGATAATACTGGTCGGCTTTTGTTTAAGCCGGATCCGAGTATTATGCTGTGTAGATATAATATCTTTGTCTCAGTTGCATTTGTATTCGGTCGTAATACAAATGTGGGTATATTTATACTGATACGGGGTTATCCTGAAATTCGTTTCAGGATCACTTTTGGAAGTTGCCAGTTTCCAGTTTTCTATCAGCAGTATTTAACATTCGGTTAAATGCGGATTTATCTTTTCTTCTTGGGTGAGTCATGAGGGTGAGTCATGCTTCTAGAAGCTTTTAGAAGTGATGACAAGGTTAGTGACTCATGGTTGTATTTAATGATTCAATTAATGCATGATGACTAGGTTAGAAGGTTCAATGTATGCATTGATTATGTTCATACTAGGTGTCATGGTGATTCATCATCTCATTTCATCTTATGGTCACCTCCTAGCTCCTACACTCACCTCTCTCCTCTCCAATAAGTGGCCGGCCACCGCCTTGAGGATTGATCATGGTTGTTGTTTTGAAAAGATATAAGTTTTGGTGCATAGAAATTAGATGTGATCGGTTTCTCTTTTCACCCGATCCAAAAGACAACTTCATTAACCGTTCATCCATAACCTTGGACGTAATGAGACAAAGTGTTCTACTCATTCTCTACATCATCTTGGTCATCTCTTCTAGCAAACTTGACGACCGAGTTGCCTCGGTTCAGAGGCGGGAGCCCGTTTAAAGATCCGTCGACGTAGTGCCACCTGGACTAAAAGACTGGAGATTCCGGAGATCAGAGCAGCCGCAACAGAGCGTGGGATGATGGTTGAAGACCGATGGACTCGGATCGTTCGGTATAACATTTCTACCCACTTTGTAGTTTGTTAGTTTAGCTTTAATGGCAGATCCGGGTTATAGTACGCGATAGCGCCAGTTGTAAAAAGTTTTTGTTCCGCATTTGGCGTCTGTTAGATGGCCGGGGCGCTATCGTGAACTTACAGTGGTATTAGAGCCTCACCATTAAGCTATACTAACTTGTGCTAACGCGTTTAAAAGATCGATCAAACTGAATTTCCGAAATCACAATTTTCAAGTGCTTAAGTTTCTGTCGATTTTAAAAAGGGTCTAAAAATAATTTTACATATCACAGAATATTAAACAGGGTTTTTTAAGCATACGGATGAAAATTGGGCACGTGATCCCACAAGAGCGCCGCGGTTCCGCGGTCAAACCCTAGGTTTGACCGCGGAACCGCGGCGTTTTAGTGGGAACAGTGCATCAATTTTTCACAGAGAGCTTATTTTTGGAAAATCTGGTTTTTGGTACATATCTTTTGGGCCCAAATTTTTTTACTGTACAGCAGATGTATGTGGGGCCCACTTCGGGAAATTTGGTCGATCGAAATTTTAAATTTGTTAGTATCCAGTATTTACATTATATCTCCGACCGGGAATGTCATTTAATCGGTAAACCGCGTCTGATTGCTATAGTTCTTTTAGACGGGTTTGCGAACGTGACATTCGCGTTGATGTTCTGTGATGTGCTGTGATGTTGCGGATATGTCGTGGTGGATAGCAGGGTGAAATGATAGTGCTGTTTGGATTTATTTGTACATTTGATATTGCGGGATGAGCGTCCAACATGTGGACTGCCGTTACTTCCTGTTGTATAATATTCTTTTGGGGCACGACCGAGTTGAGGTCGATGTACCCATTGTACATATTTTTATTTCTGTACTAGGTTTATCCTGCGAAGGAATGCACGGATAGCCGGGTTCTGGAGGGCAACGGGTCCGTATCTCATACCTTTGAGAGGCAAAGGGACCTCACTCTAGAATTGGCAGACTATTCGCCGCACTCGTAGGGGGTACAGGTTGAGCCAAGAAGGGGTGCTCAATTTACCGGATTCCGTGAAGTGCCAGGTGTTCCATTCACTATACTGTGGGGGACTACCTCTCTTCAGGTTTTGGCGGGTAACTTGCCGTGCCCGTAGGGGTCTAGGTTTCATTACACAGGCTATCCACACGACCAGGGGAACGCCGGGTTTCAGCAGCGGCTCTGTGAAACCCGGGGATCCCAGATTATCTGTATTGTTCTGTGATGCTTATTACTTTTCTGTAATGTTGCATATTATCATGCCTGGAGCGATTATTGTATATTGGTATATATACTATTAGATGTTGTATATGTTTTACACCCGCGCTAGTCCAGCCCCCGCTCTGTCGTTAGTTAAGTAACCTAACGGGTGATGACGGGACCCAGTAACGAATGCGGATGGCATATACGTACATTTTATTTTCGTTCTTTTCTGGTGTATTTGATTGATAGGACTGCATTGATTCTTATCAATGCAAGGATAAAACAAACCTATATTTGATGTTGTTGGAACAAATTTTAAAAAGTGTTATTACAAAGACATTTCTTTTTGTTTTGCATAGTGATATTCAGTTAGAATATCATGCACCTCATTCGACGAGGCAAGGGCCGAGAACCCTTCACCGGGAGTGACCCCTTGGGCAGAAGTTTACGTCAGGGTAATAACTTCAATATAGTCGATTACAAGTTGCTTTGCATAGTGATATTCAGTTTGAATATCCTGCACCTCATTCCACGAGGAAAGAGCCGAGGTCCCTTCACCGGGAGTGACCTCTTTAGCAAAGGTTTTTCGTCACTATATTTTTTATAAAAAGCTATCAGGTTCCTTCAACAAGATCAAGTTCATTACGTTAAAGGTTTTTCGCCAAAAACCATCCGTAGCCCACCGTCATTTCTTTTGGGTATTCAGTAGTATTCAAGCTATGCATTTTAGCCAAAGTTAAGGCATAGTGTTTGGTAGCTGCTGGGTATTCATCTGTTGCATAGATAGATGAGTTGGTTTGGGACAGTCGTTCTGCCATTTTGACCAAAGTCAAGGGCATGTGCGGGTGGGTTCAAATTGACCTGGATAGTGACGGGTAGAACTTGGCATGTGACTTATGACATTTTGACCAAAGCCAAGGTTATAAGAGCATGGGGCAAAAATCACATCGGGAGTTTCAAACATACAGGAAACTTGCCAAGCATGCGCATACCTTCTGGAGTGTGATAACTTGAGTGTCTTCCATCAAGTTATCATACGATGATAGTTGGATCCCGATTCCCACTGATGAGTTGGTTTACTCTTCGGGTAATCCCGACTAATTCTTCTTTCATGTTTGGAGGAGAATTTGAGATTACAGTGGGAGGTTTCCTGATTAGATAAAGTGATAACCATTCTGATCTAGGTTAGAATGCACGCAGAGTGTTTCTTTTCTCTCTCTCTCTTTGGCATCGATCTTTCACCGACCCTAGACTATGACTTAGTGACTAAGTTGACCGAACATTCTTAAAATACTGAATTTTAGATTGTCTGAGTTGCATAAGTCATTGCCGCTCCTTCTTTTACCCTTTGTATTTCTCAGAACACCCCGTATTACTACGGACATTCACTTCCATTGGATAGATCCATCGTATGGTTATATACGAACTCGAAAGGACTTCATTCGAGGATGGATCCAGGTTCAGTAGAAATAGAATTGGTTTATTCAGTTGTCTTTTATTATAACCTTCTCTCAGGTTGTGAGGGCTCCGTAGTTTAGGAGAGTACACCTATTATGCTTACTGGATAGTCTTCTTCCAAACCATAGGCTGGTGCCGAAAGGTAGGGAATGAAGAAAACCAATTAGCCTAAGTAAGGAGTGCAGAAGGTAATATTTAAAGACAAAATAAAGGGATTAGAAAGAGGGCAAAGTAAATTGCGACTGTTATCATTCACGACCAAACCGCGTACTTCATCGCCACTCCTATTTCACCTTTGTTTTTTCCCCAGTTCGGGAGAAAAAGAATAAGGTATTATTCAATTGACTTTTATCATCACCTTCTCTCAAGTTGCGAGTACTCCTAGGATTAGGAGAGTACACCTATTATGCTTACTGGATAGTCTTCTTCCAAACCATAGGCTGGTGCCGAACGGTAGGGAAGGAAGAAAACCATTTAGCCTAACGAAGGTGTACAGAAGTTAACGACTAAAGAGAAATAAAGGGATTTTGGGGAGATGGCAAAGAGATATACGGTTATAGTAATGAATTGGATTATGGAAGAGGCATTACTAAGAATACCAGGATACCTCTACGAAACATTTTAATGTTTCAGTGCATTGTTAATGGAAAATTGATTTCCCGATTAGATACTTACTCCAGGGCATGTATTTACCAGGAATGCTTGTAACATCTGTATGGTTTTACAGATGATGAGTGGGAGTAAGTTATTGGGAATTAGGTGACATCCTCCATATATCGGAATTCGTTGAAATTGGTGATATTTGAGGAAATCGCCTGGGTACAGTTTTCAACCTACGACGCACAGGTTTTGAGTTATTCAACTCAGCAGACTTATATAGAGTATTGTATGTTGTCCAGTGTGCATCAGGACAAAGGGATAAGTCCTCGTACTATGTTCTGTTTACTTATGACTTCTCTAGTTTTTAAACAAGTGTTTCGTAGAAATACAATGTCTAAGTTTTGAGGAGTTGTGGGTATAAGAATAAGGTAGAGAACCAGGTATCACAAGTATCGGGATTCTTCAAAGAGATTGAAGATGTAGATTCTTGAGATTGGTATTCAGTTGATAGTAATGGTTTTGAGAAACTTGTTTCTCTTTCAGGTTACTCATAATTGGATATATTCCTAAGTTGAGTAATGCTGATTAGCTTCTCTCCATTAAGTTGATATGCACTGGAGACAGCTGCATGATATGAATCTTGTTCCAATTAAATAAGTGCCAAAGTTTCTATATCGGATATTGGTGAGTTGTCCAGCTTATGCTTAAAACCAGACTATGGATAACTCAAGGCACGTTTCTGTAATGGCAGTTTGCGGGTTGACCCTGGCTTTGACGAGGGTTGACTTTCTACAATCTGGAAGATCAATAGTGATATTGTTCTTGACTCGCCACAGTTTTAGTAAAATGGATTTTTTCAGAAAACAGTAGTGGGAGTATGGTAGAACTGGAAGTGATTCCAGAACCGCAAACGATTACGGAAATTTTAATAGGACCTATATATTCAATCAGGTTTGACATTCCATTAGCCACTCCGCAGACATGGTGGGTAACCTCAGACACCCGAGAGGTACTCCGGTAGCCTCAAGGATGGTGACAGGGAGGTTCTTAATTACCTAGACTTGACACTACTGTTGTTTCAGACTATGAGACCCTGCAAGAGGATAAGTATAGCGTCGTTCTAAACTAGCTTTAGAAGTGCACGTATATATTATTCTGCTAGAGGGTTGTTGTGGTCAGTGGGAGCAGTGGAAGCATAGTGGGCAAGTAGCTTATGTCCATTTATAGACTAAAGCAAATATAGCGGAGTTAGATCATCTATTTTTAATGTGACAGTCATGGGTTTGACTTCATCAGAAGAGGGGATGGATCTGGTGAGAAGGTAGTAGGGTGTGATGTCCTGGTATTTGGATGGCATACACAGAGTAGGAAGTAAAATTCTTATACTACGATCGGTCGTACTTTGGTCGTCACACAGTTGTTTCTCCATACAGTATATGGATATAATATCAGACATTCTGGTTACTAGATCTATGGTTTTAGATCTAGATTTGGGTAGTTTCCCAATATGGGTACTTTGACAATATTCTAATAGTATTTTAGAATAGATGACTCCTGGCATGGTGGTGTACCTGCAGGTGATGGAGTCACCCTCTCTAAAGGTGTCTTAGAGACTAAAGGAGAGAGGGATGTGCATGATTGGCAGATCACTTGCTTAGGCAATTGAGTCAATCATGAGATGTCAAGTACCACACCAGATGTTGTTTTTGCACTAGATGCAATAATTTTATATTAATCCAATCCTGGAAAAACATAAGGAAGCAGTTTTAGAACATAAGTGCATGTTCTACGGATTTGATGACAGCAGCCTCCTTCGGGAGACGGTTATCATTCCAGGCTTCAAAGGTCAAATGGATGACAGAGTGATTGTCAGAGTTATAGTTTTCCCTCTGACGAGGGACAGTATTATGGACAGGTGGTCCAAGAGGATACTGTGGGGGGCATGGAGCTGGATACTGATTAGGTTCAGTTATCGATACAGTCTAAGAAGTTTGGATTTGGAGTTCATTTATGAACTAGGTCCCATCAGATGTCCAGACATATTCTAAGACAGGTATTACTCGATTCGGGAGATGGCTTTCTCCGCGAACTTGAGATTAAGAGAGATATAGAAAGAAATATCAGGGCGGATCAACTCACTGAGTATATTTCTCGAACACAAGAGTTTTACATACTAGCTTTGTGAAACTGATTAGTAGAGAAGTAGGATGTTTGGTATCACACTGGCTGTGAGTATGCGAAATCGCAGTAATTAGCCTTAAGTGCAAGTGGGAGATTGTTGGAGATAATGCCCTCAAAGTCAATTATTGGATCGCAGGTACGTGATTGCAATGATTGAGGCAGGACCTATACTGATATGATAGTCTTGCTCGAGATGATAGTATGCTATCTGATTTGTCTTTATCATCGTATACATGCTTTTGTTCACTATTGCAAGATGATAGAGCCCATAGGATTCTTGCTTGACTACCAACAGTATGATGGCGATCATATACGTGGGAGCTGGGGTTTATAAGCACATCATTAAAGTGTCCCTAGTCGTGGGAGTTTCGAGACTGGGCATCGATACTCCAGAGTAGACTAGTGTATACAGTCGAGACCCCGACGAGGGGCGGTGGCCTGTCTCACAAGCCATTGGTGTCAGTTGGTTCACCTAAGATGTATACAGGTGCTCATTGGGTTATGAGTACACCGGACAGGACTCGCCGGGAATATGCTAGTTGGTATTATACATATCGTCAGATAGCAGTTCCCTGGTAACATGTTTACAGATTAGTTTGTCGACCTGAGATCGTCATTTGTCTTGTGTGAGTTCCCACTGTGCTTAGATTACTACCATACCACGCTCAAAGGAGTTGTGCAAACAGGTTTTAGTTGGGTACAGTCCCGAGCCACATGGAGGCAGTGAGCGGATCGTCGGGGATTCGTCTCTCCCGGTATTGGGGGTGAGATCGCGCTGTGTCTAGGAAAGCCATTACACAAAGCCCTCGGCCGAGGCAGGAGATTTACTGGTAGGTACTCCAGTAGTATCTCAGGGTGTTCTGGGCCACTTTCTGACACGACTTATACCGCTATTGGGGGTTTGACGTTACTAGCCCCCTTGGCAGATATGCGATACTCATAGAAGAATGGACCAGACTGTATGTATATTGTCACTGTTAGGCCCAGTAAGGTTTATGGATGAGTTTGCTCGTCAGCTTCCCTTCCAATCAACACATAGGAAAACCGTTACGTACAGCTTGTACCTCTGACATGCTAGAGGTTATACCCAGTGCCAGTGTGTTGATGAGTCATTAGAGTCCCCCACAGACACTTTCCCAAGTTCGGGCGAAACGTTGTAGAGGCCGTATGGGTTTATGGCAAGGTTCGGAAAATGCACGTGCGTTTTCGCACGTGTCATTTTTCGGGCAGATAATACTGGTCGGCTTTGGTTTAAGCCGGATCCGAGTATTATGCTGTGTAGATATAATATCTTTGTCTCAGTTGCATTTGTATTCTGTCGTAATACAAATGTGGGTATGTTTATACTGATACGGGGTTATCCTGAAATTCGTTTCAGGATCACTTTTGGAAGTTGCCGGTTTCCAGTTTTCTATCAGCCGTATTTAAAATTCGGTTAAATGCGGATTTATCTTTTCTTCTTGGGTGAGTCATGAGGGTGAGTCATGAGGGTGAGTCATGCTTCTAGAAGGTTCTAGAAGTGATGACAAGGTTAGTGACTCATGGTTGTATTTAATGATTCAATTAATGCATGATGACTAGGTTAGAAGGTTCAATGTATGCATTGATTATGTTCATACTAGGTGTCATGGTGATTCATCATCTCATTTAATCTTGTGGTCACCTCCTAGCTCCTACACTCACCTCCCTCCTCTCCTATAAGTGGCCGGCCACCCCCTTGAGGATTGATCATGGTTGTTGTTTTGAAAAGATATAAGTTTTGGTGCATAGAAATTAGATGTGATCGGTTTCTCTTTTCACCCGATTCAAAAGGCAACTTCATTAACCGTTCATCCATAGCCTTGGACGTAACGAGGCAAAGTGTTCTACTCATTCTCTACATCATCTTGGTCGTCTCTTCTAGCAAACTTGACGACCGTGTTGCCTCGGTTCAGAAGCCGGAGCCCGTTTAAAGATCCGTCGACGTGGTGCCATCTGGACTAGAAGACTGGAGATTCCGGAGATCAGAGCAGCCGCAACAGAGCGTGGGATGATGGTTGAAGACCGAAGGACTCGGATCGTTCGGTATAACATTTCTACCCACTTTGTAGTTTGTTAGTTTAGCTTTAATGGCAGATCCGGGTTATAGTACGCGATAGCGCCAGTTGTAAAAAGTTTTTGTTCCGCATTTGGCGTCTGTTAGACGGCCGGGACGCTACCGTGAACTTACAATTTATATCTCTCATCAAGTCAATTTCACAAATACATTCTACCTTTACTATAAGCATAAGTATCAAATCTAACATACACACCCGAACCATATAAACCATTTTTGAAAAATGCGAATCGTAGTTTCGAAAGTAGGAGCTACGGTGTTTTTTTAAGGAAAAGATATCATTTGAAAATCCGTAACATCCCTTAAGGTGTCAGGTTTAAAATATGCATACAATTATTAAGTTTGTAAATAGGTATGGTTCGGATGATTCATTTACGTCGACTATCTAGTCCTATAGTACCCTAAACGGTAAAATCATCAAATCTCATTCTTAAGTCCCGTCATCACATACTAGTCGTATCGTAACACTTCTAACTATCCTTAGTTTATAATATGGTTTTACTAAAAATCTTTTAACTCTAACCCTAGTTTTCAAATCTAGGTTTTCTTAACCATAAGCTACAAATCGGTTTCCACCAAAACTTTGCGGGGGTGCTATACGCCATCCACCCGATTTCCCCTGTGGATATAGATCCACTCACCTTGGTCTTCGTCTGCCGAAGTAAATGATGCCATGCTCCGTCGCCTCAGAATCCACGTGAAGGTACCTACAATAAGAACACATATTGCAACGCTATAAAAATCAAGTTCTTAAATCCAAAACGGCACACGGATCGCCTATAGGTTAGAACCTATAGCCCACGTATGCAAAACCAACAAATAACCCTCATTGTTGACGTTCAAACGCCACATGATGGAATACAATAAGAAATACCAAATCCCAATTCATTAAAAGCCGCAAAACGAAACCAGAAACTTGGAAAACAAGCTCCAGATTTTACCCTAGGACAAATTGGTCGATTTTGCACACATGGAGGGTCTGTTTTAATTGAGATAAAGCCACAGAACAAATACGAACACTTTTCCTCACACCCTGGCCGCAAATTGCGGCCACGAACAATAAATTTGTGGCCACACTTGAAAGGTAGGGGCTCAGGTCTTAGGTGAAGGTTCCAGGTTGCCTGCACACTTGTAACATCTTAGGAAGTGATTAGTGGCTAATTATACTCTAAAGTATGGTTTTAAATAAACGTTTACCAAATCAATTTTCAAATATTTTATCCTATTTAATGAATATTTTATTAGATTTTTCCTAAGCTTGCACACACTTGTGCATGTAAACTAGAGTTATAATGGGGTTAAACCATGATTAGCAACCATGGTGAACTAACCATTTTGCTAAGCCTTTTGAAATTTGTATTAAGTGTATTTGGATTTTTATTTACGTGTGAGTTTCTTTTTATTTAAAAATGGAAATGGTTTGAATTTTTTGACTTAGAGAAAGAGAAAGAGTATGGCTTCATGGCTTGAGCCATGCTCATTTAATGAAGTGAGAGAGGGGGGGTTGACTAGCCTTAGCCCTCATTTCCTTGCCTCTCATTTTTCTTCTCACTTCACTCTCTCACTCACACACACACATTCAAGCGGCTCCAGCAGCAGCAGAAGACTCAGCAGCAGCAGCACCTAGCAGCATCAGTAGCAAAAGCAACAGCAACAGCATCAGTTTCAGCTCAGCAGCAGCAGCATCAACAGCAACTCCAGCAGCAACAGCAGCACCAAATCTTCTCCTACCTCTCCTTCCTGCACTCTAAGATCAGTGAGTGAGGTATAAGATCTGAGCCTAACTTCCTATCCTGCTAAACTTGTGTAGAAATAGCTTCGATTAGGGTAAAATGTGAGATTTAGTGCTTGATATGGTGTTTAGTGTGGACTTTTGGCTAAGTGATGTTTTTGATGGTCAGACTAACTTAGTTAAGTGTTATCAGGGCCACTTAAACCTAGTTAAACCCCAGATTTCTCTAAAATACCATAGGGTTTCATATTGGTGTAAAATTAACGTTTTTAAGTGAAATTTTACCTTCCTGTGAACTGCTATAGACCCGGGCATTTCAGATAAAATCTGAGTTAACCGTAGCCTACTTGATAAACCCTGATCACACCACCAGAACACGAGACCCCTACCCTTGTTCAGGCCGCAATTTTATTTTTTCTGGCCGCAATTTGCGGCCAGATGGGGAAGATAGGTGTTAGGATTTTGGCTAGGGTAGTCTGCTGTGTTTTCCAGTGCTTTCGCATGTGCAATTTTGTAAGATTTCACCTGTATCAAAATCTGGGACCATATATCGCTACGTTTTGTTTGCGCGATACACGCGATACGTGAGTGGGTTCTGTGATCCAGCGTGTCGCGGCGTGTCGGGGTAGTTTTAGGCGCGTATACACACGTTTCAGCGTATCGTACACACGCGCGTTTAATTCGCGATGCGAGTTCCCCGTTTGATTTCGGTATCGCGTTTTCCGAGATATTTGCTTATGTGGATTTTCCTTGTGTAAATTCCAGGTTCGTAGGCGGGTACATCGGACGCCGTAAAGAAGAGGAAGCAGGTGGTCGGCTACGTGTAGCACGTGAGCAGGTGAGTAGATTTAACATCTACGGGGAAATCGCTCGTATGGCGTTAAGCGTCAGGGCGTGATAGGATATTTAGTCGTAAACGTTCATATGGACTATGGTAGCATACCTTCTTGTTGTATATAGAATTGGTAGTATATAACACTGCACTGTCACTAACGGTTAAAGCTGCACGAGCACTATTTGTATGATACACTCACACCGTTAGTGATTGCCATGACACTTGCACTATAGGATTGATACGAATTACATATCGTTTGATTGCCACATCATTGATGATTGTCATGACTTATCGCACATACACACCATATATTCACATTAGTGCATACCTTCATTGATATATCACTACTTGCGCACATGTACACCGTATATTCACATTAGTGCATACCTTCATTGATATATCACTACTTGCGCACATATACACTGTATATACAAATTAGTGCATACCCTCATTGATATATTACTACTTGCGCACATATACACCGTATATTAACATTAGTGCATACCTTCATTGACATATCACTACTTGCGTAAATGCACCCTTTATATTCACATTAGTACATACGTACCTTGATATATCTATACTTCTGCACATATACATCGTATATCCATATTAGTGCACATGTATATTGTTACACTCACATTGCGTATATATCCATTTGCACATCCATACCTATTTACATACATATGTTACATACATGGGTGATATTAACATGATTTAAAAACTAAGGGACCGCACGAGACATTTTCATAACTGGATCCTTTTTAAAAGAGCGGGTTTCCCTTTTCTTTTACTCTTAGTGGCATACGACACAATGCATGGATTTACGCATTGAGTTTGGATTTATGTGATTTCTGGATTTGGGAACCGGGGTATTATTTTAAGAAAATACGCACTGTTTTAAAAACCCGATTTCCCTTGATATGATATTTTAGTGCGTCCACCATGCGTTTTCTTGGTTCTGAAACGTGTGAGATATGAACCCGAATCGAGGAGCTGGACGAGGCCGATTGCGGGTACATGGTGGACCCGGTATGGTACCCCTGGGCGAGAACGGATCGCTGTGCAGTAGACAGTGATCCTGGCAGAGGGACTACTACCTACTGGTGATTGGTTAGATCTGGCGGTTATCCGGAGGATACTGACCAGAGTTGAGAGATGGATACGGGAAGACACGTACTGCCGGGGCCGAGGGCCAATTCCGCAGACGGAGCCCGATACTTGAGGATTTGCGTGTCAATGCTTGACACGATGATTTATGATATTTTCGAGTGCCGATGCTAGGCATTCACGATTCCATGAGTTGTACAGGATTTGAGGGCCGATCAGAGTGACGGCGCCTGAGTTTTACTGGGATTTAGGTGCATTGATAGACACCGGTTATTCTTCCACGTTGACATTCCGTGTAGATGATATTTTTTCCTATGCTAGCATTCATTATTTTGCATCTCATCCTGTAGCTATAGTACCTGATAGAGTACTTTTGCATGATTATTGCATACCCTGCTCATCATATAGATATTATTAGATTGCATTTGCTATGCATGATTATTGCATACCCTGCTTTTCATATAAAGATGTTATTAGATCGTACTTGTTGCATGATTATTGCTCATATAGCTCATCATTTAGATATTTTCTGTTGGCATAGGTTAGAGTATCGCAGCATGTGCATACTCGCGATTACCTTTATATGTTATCTACTATTCACGAGTTGGCAACTCACCGCCGTTGTGCCACAGTGTTTGCAGGTCGCCCCTCAGAGTAGTCGCGGCAGACTGTTTTCTATCATCTTTTGATACAGATACCACTGCAGTTGGCGTGCTAGCCCTTTTGCTGATTGGTAGGTTTCTGTGCGGTATCTGTTTATTTTCCAGTTGTACACATTGTTGTATCTAGTACTCTCCATCTACCTTCATGTATTGACTTAGAGACCAGTTGTGAGGACGATGTATATTATTTTTTAGTCTTGTGTCGAGCTCGTTGTGAGCCGACTTTATTTATGCAGTTTTATAATCCATGTTGTCTTCACTTGTTTTTATTCATTCTTCGCTACGGCGTCGTATCTTTTTTATCGTGGTTATTGTTTCCACCGTTGGGCGTGATTGCTCCCATTTGGGATGCTTTACTCTTATTGTATATCATTTTATTCATATATTGCCTTGTACCCGATTTCGGGGCTAGTTTTTACAAAGGAAATGCTGCCAAAATTTTTAAGATAATAACTTGAACTTTAAAGAATTTTTCTCTAAATTACTTAAGGTTTTCTAAACGTTTTAACAAATGTTTCTATTAAATGTTTTAACACTCAATACTTTAATGGTTTTGATTTCTGGGTTTCGGCTCACTTAGTCGCGTTACGCCTGTAGACGTCACGTGGTTAAGTGCCGGTCACGGGCCAAACTTTGGGTCGTGACAAAGTTGGTATCAGAGCGTAGGTTTTACCTTCAGAGTGTAGGATGACCCTGGTATGATGGATTATGTAGCTGAAGCAGAGTGGCGTAGCGTGCGTATGTTCTGCGGCATACTCACGACACGGTACTCCGCCTACGCGACCTTAGGACTTCTTGATTGGAATTCCTTCTTGATTGTGTACATTCCTGTGATTCGATTTCCGTATCCTTATCGAATCCAACTTTTTTTTTCAGCCATTATGCCGCCAAAGACTACGAGGGCGTAGATAGCGAGCGTGAGAGCCGAGATTCGAGTTGACTCGTCCGAGACGAGGACTGATCCGGGAAGTACACCCGTTGCACCAGAGCAGACTGTCCCTCCTTCGACAGACCAGATGATGGGATCCGGTATGCAGGAGATGCGCCAGATGATGGGATCCGGTATGCAGGAGATGCGCCAGATGATAGGATCACAAGTTGAGACGGTTCGAGCGCAGCAACCAGAGGTAGCTCCACCCGTTACGGGGACCGCGATGGTACCTACAGTACAGGCAGTTGCCCCTGCAGCCACGGAGGTGATTACAGTATCGCTATCAGAGTTTATAAGGCTGACGCCTCCGATCTTCACAGGCACCGATGCAGCCGAGGACCCACAGTCTTTCATTGATAGGATGGCCCGGATATGTCGTTCACTCAGATGCGAGATGGGTAGAGTTCGCGAGCTTTCGTCTGGAAGGTCTTGCGCAGAAATGGTGTGAATCGGTCGAGAAGGGCAGAGCAGCAGGTCTTCCTCCTATGACCTGGACAGAGATTGTGACGGTGTTCCTTGCCCGCTTCCTTCCACAGAGTGTCAGAGATTCTAGAGCGCGCAGGTTCGAGTCCTTACGTCAGACTCCGGAGATGACAGTAGCAGAGTATGACGTGTTGTTTACCGAGCTACCAGTTTATGTCCCATACCTACTGGCTACTGAGGAGATGCGAGTCAAGAGATTTGTTCGAGGCTTGCTTACACCACTGTTCCTTGCGATCAGCGCCCAGCATTGCGAGACTTATGCAGCAGCTGTAGACGCAGCCTTATTAGTCGAGGAGCGCCATACTGAGACTTTGGTAGTTCTAGAGCCGAAGAGAGTTCGTACTGATACTCCGGCACAGAGATGGCCATTTAGGCGCGATAGACACCTTGTAGGTGGCAGAGACTTGGGGTGAGGCCGGTTGTTCAGCACTTATCCCCAGGAGGGTCAGCC
This sequence comes from Agapanthus africanus, assembly GCA_030015575.1. Classification (NCBI taxonomy): domain Eukaryota; kingdom Viridiplantae; phylum Streptophyta; class Magnoliopsida; order Asparagales; family Amaryllidaceae; genus Agapanthus; species Agapanthus africanus. The sequence continues at coordinate 261,522,775 of CM057346.1, forward strand.
GGCACCATCTAGATGTTTCCGATGCGGGAGTACTTATCATCGTGTTCGAGGTTGCCCGGAGCCACGCGAAGGCGAGACTGCCGTACCACATGTCACACTTCCACCTTCTCTACCCCAGAGGGCGTTGCCTATTGTACCTACTGTTGCTCCGTGACAGACTCATGCACAGAGTGGCCGTGGTCGCAGAGGGTTTGCTCAGAGAGGGCGAGGTTGCCGAGGCAGAGGACAGCCAGCTACCGGCAGAGTGCAGACAGTTGCTAGTAGGGGACCGCCAGTCGCAGGTGGAGGACAGGTGCGGGTTTTCGTGTTGACGCATCAGGGCGCGCAGGCGTCTAATACGGTGGCCTTAGGTACCCTATCAGTATGTTCTGTCGACACACACGTGTTGTTTGATCCCGGATCCACGCACCCGTACGTTTCCACACACTTGTGCCGTAGTTAGGATGAGGGTCGTGTTAGGTAGATCAGCCGTTTGTTGTGTTAACTTCTGTCAGCGATTCTTTTGTTGTGCGACACGTAATTCGGTCGTGTGCCAATCAGATAGGAGATAGAGATTCGTCTGTCGTTTCGATCCTTCTAGAGCTGTTGGATTTGGCGTTCTCCTGGGCACGGACTGGTTAGCTATGTGCTAGACGTTTGTGGACTACCGTGAGGAAACAGACAGGTTTTGATTTCCCCGGCGAGTAAGTTCTTGTTATGCAGGTGGATAGTTGTGCCGCTTCTCGCAGCTTGAATTCAGCCTTTTTCGCTAGTCGGCTTTTGAGGAGATGTCATGGATTCTTGGCGTCCATTCGTGATACCGTAGCCATAATTGGTTTGTTGGACCGGTTTTCTTTCGTGTGAGAGTGTTCCGACGTTGTTCCAGATGAGCCGGCGAAGCATAAGGAGCTTAAGGATCTGCTGTAGAGTTGTTTGTTGGGGGGAGTTTCGTGCGTCTGAGTGTTTCGCATTAGGAAGCTCTTATTTATGTTCGTCAAGGAGAAAGACGACAGATTGAGGCTGTGTATTGATGGATCGTCAATTGAACCGGCTTACGGTGCGGATAGGTTTCCTTTACCTCGCATTGACGATTTCTTCGATTAGCTCTAAAGTGCGAGACATTTTCTAAGTTTGTTTGGGATCGGGTCATCATTGTTGCGGGTTCGGAGTGATGACATTCCGAAGACTGCCTTGTGCGTGCTACAGGCTTTGTATGTATTGGTGTGTCATTGGATTCACCAATGCCCTAGCAGCATTCGTAGATGTGATGAACCGGATTTCTTCAGCCCATTTCTCGACCACTTATTGTTATGTTATTTATGACATTCTGGTCTATTTAATGTGTCTTGAGGGACAGGAGTAGCACTTGAGGATTTGTTTTGCAGATACTGGGAGAGCCCCAGCGGTTTGCTAGATTCTCGGAGTGTTCCTTCAGGCTTGTTTGTGTTGACTCCTAGGTCTTGTAGTTACGGGAGACGGTTTTGTATAGTTCCGAGGAAGATCGTGGCCGTACAGCTTAGGCCCAGACTTCTGAGCAGGATGGAGGTCCGCAGATTTTGGTCTTAGCAGGTTTTTAACCCCATTTCGTGCAGGATTGCTAATGTAGTGCTGCACCGTTGACTGAATTGACCGGAATGGAGGTTTCTTTTCTTTGGACTGTGGCATGTGTGTGGAGTTTCGGCAGTTGAAGATTCGGTTAACAACTGCATCAGTCCTTCCTTGGTTTTTGGTTCGGGCGACTTTGTGGTTTAACTGTCATGTTTCGTGAGTGGGGCTCGAGTAGATAATAAGGTGACACTATGGAGTTATCGCTTTTGCTCCCTACATTTGGAGGAAGTACGAGAAGGATATCCCACACATGATCTGGAGATGGCCGCGGTGGTTTTGTGTTGGAGATTTGGAGACACTACTTGTTCGAGAGTCATGTCAGATTTTCACGGACCACCAGAGCTTAATGTACATCTTCCTACAGCGGATTTTGATTATTGTGATAGTCCTCTACAGATTTACAGTTCTTGTGTGATCGTTGAGTACAGCTTAAGTTCGTCTCGACTGAGGGGACAGCTTGCTCATGTCCATGCCCGACCACTTTTCTTTAATCGCTTTCGCGAGACACTTCCCGCCGACTCTCGTTCGTCAGAGATAATTGAGCCTATTCGGCTGGGTAATGATTCGGAGTCCTTGATGTGTGACGAGGGTATGCTAAGTTTGGGGACGCGTTTGTGTACCTGATATTATTGGGTAGAGACGTGAAATCCTAGAGCAGGCGCATCGGTCAACTCTCTGTACTCATTTAAGTTCCACCAACATTTAACGTGACTTGTGAGATAGTTACGGGTGGATAGGGATGTAAAGAGAAGTCTCGGGTTTCGTTTCAAGGTGTCTGTCTTGTTGTGTGCTTGGGTTGAGCAACTGAGACCGGCTGGAGAGTTACAACCTTTAACCGTTCCGAAGTGGGAATGGGAGCAGGTCTCAACGAATTTCGTTATGGTGTCTACCCAGGTTTAGTCAGGGTGTGACTCCATTCGGATGCTTGTCGTCCGGTTATACTCAGTTTGCTCAGTTGTTCTTTGTTAAGTTGTGCGTACGTATTAATTGTTGTCGGCAGTTGGGGATCGTCACTCGCCATTGTTGGGGTTATCCTTCGATAGCTGTTATCAGGAGACACTCCAATTGGCAACTTGTAGGCTTAGGGGTTAGATTGTGTCGATCACCAGTCTGTTTTTCTGACTCTGTGTTGCAGGATTTTAGGACCCCAGCTAGTCTAGAGACTTCGGAGATGATCCAGTTATTTTAGGCCAGGATGAGAATTATCCACTTCGGACAGAGGTCACATGCAGACCGAGATGGTCGTAGATTTGAGTTCGCAGTGGCAGGTCATGTATTCCTACGGATTTTTCCAATAAATGACGTGTCAAGTTTTGGGAAGCTTATCCCAGGACTATAGGTCTTTTTAAGATCCTTAAAGCGAGTTAGTTTCGTTGCCTTTAATTTGGTACCTCCGCACAGATTATTGAGTATTCACCCCGTATTTTTGTGTTGATACTTTGCAATTACCTTCATGACCTTTCTTACATGATTCAGCACCAGACCATTTAGCTCGAGCGCGATTTTTCGTTCACCGAGCAGCCAGTCGTGATATTGGACCGGCAGGTGAAGAAACATCGATCGAAGGTCTGGCCATCAGTGAAGGTGCTTTGGTGCAGCCTGAATGGTGAAGAGATCACTTGGGAGGCCGCGGGCGAGATGCGGAAGAAGTTCCCTCATCTCTTTGGAGGTACATATAGCAGTATATTTTTAAATTCGGGGACGAATTTCTTAAAGGGGGGAAGATTGTAACATCTTAGGATGTGATTAGTGGCTAATTATACTCTAAAGTATGGTTTTTAATACAAGTTTACCAAATCAATTTTCAAATATTTTATCCTATTTAATGAATATTTTATTAGATTTTTCCTAAGCTTGCACACACTTGTGCATGTAAACTAGAGTTATAATGGGGTTAAACCATGATTAGCAACCATGGTGAACTAACCATTTTGCTAAGCCTTTTGAAATTTGTAATAAGTGTATTTGGGTTTTTATTTATCTGTGTGTTTCTTTTTATTTAAAAATGGAAATGGTTTGAATTTTTTTGACTTGGAGAGAGAGAGAGTATGGCTTCATGGCATGAGCCATGCTCATTTAATGAAGTGAGAGAGGGGGGTTGACTAGCCTTAGCCCTCATTTCCTTGCCTCTCATTTTTCTTCTCACTTCACTCTCTCACTCACACACACACTCAAGCAGCTCCAGCAGTAGCAGAAGACTCAGCAGCAGCACCCAGCAGCATTAGCAGCTGAAGCAACAACAACAACATCAGTTTCAGCTCAGCAGCAACAGCTCCAGCAACATCAGCAGCAGCTCCAGCAGCAACAGCAGCACCAAATCTTCTCCTTCCTCTCCTTCCTGCACTCTAAGATCAGTTAGTGAGGTATAAGATCTGAGCCTAACTTCCTATCCTGCTAAACTTGTGTAGAAATAGCTTCGATTAGGGTAAAACGTGAGATTTAGTGCTTGATATGGTATTTAGTGTAGACTTTTGGCTAAGTGATGTTTTTGATGGTTAGACTAACTTAGTTAAGTGTTATTAGGGCCACTTAAACCTAGTTAAACACCAGATTTCACTAAAATACCATAGGGTTTCATATTGGTGTAAAATTAACGTTTTTAAGTGAAATTTTACCTTTCTGTGATCTGCTATAGACCCGGGCATTTCAGATAAAATCTGAGTTAACCGTAGCATACTTGATAGACCCTGATCACACCACCAAAACACGAGACCCCTTACACTTGTTCAGGCCGCAATTTTATTCTTTCTGGCCGCAATTTGCAGCCAGATGGGGGAGATAGGTGTTAGGGTTTTGGCTAGGGTAGTCTGCTGTGTTTTCTAGTGTTTTGGCATGTGCAATTTTGTAAGATTTCATCTGTATCAAAATCTGGGACCATATATCGCTTTTCTAGTACGTTTTGTTTGCGCGATACGCGCGATACGTGAGTGGGTTCTGTGATCCAGCGTGTCGGGGTAGTTTTAGGCGCGTATACACACGTTTCAGCGTATCGTATACACGCGCGTTTAATTCGCGACGCGAGTTCCCCGTTTGATTTCGGTATCGTTTTTTGCGAGATATTTGCTTATGTGGATTTTCCTTGTGTAAATTCCAGATTCGCAGGCGGGTATGTCGGACGCCGTAAAGAAGGGGAAGCAGGTGGTCGGCTACGTGTAGCACGCGACCAGGTGAGTAGATTTAACATCTACGGGGAAATCGCCCGTATGGCGTTAAGCGTCAGGGCGTGATAGGATATTTAGTCGTAGACGTTCATATGGACTATAGTAGCATACCTTCTTGTTGCATATAAAATTGGTAGTATATAACACTGCACTGTCACTAACGGTTAAAGCTGCACGAGCACTATTTGTGTGATACACTCACACCGTTGGTGATTGCCATAACACTTGCACTATAGGATTGCTACGAATTACATATCGTTTGATTGCCGCATCATTGATGACTGTCATGACTTATCGCACATATACACCATATATTCACATTAGTGCATACCTTCATTGATATATCACTACTTGCGCACATGTACACCGTATATTCACATTAGTGCATACCTTTATTGATATATCACTACTTGCGCACATGTACACTTTATACTCACATTAGTGCATACCCGCATTGATATATCACTACTTGCGCACATTAACACCGTATATTAACATTAGTGCATACCTTCATTGACATATCACTACTTGTGCACATGCACCCTTTATGTTCACATTAGTGCATACGTACCTTGATATATCTATACTTGTGTACATATATATCGTATATCCATATTAGTGCACATGTACATTGTTACACTCACATTGCGTACATATCCATTTGCACATCCATACTTATATACATACATATGTTACATACATGGATGATATTGACATGATTTAAAAACTAAGGGACCGCACGAGACATTTTCAAAACTGTATCCCTTTTAAAAGAGCGGGTTTCCCTTTTCTTTTACTCTTAGTGTCATACAACACATTGCATGGATTTAAGCATTGAGTTTGGATTTATGTGATTTCTGGATTTGGGAACCGGGGTATTATTTTAAGAAAATACGCACTGTTTTAAAAACCCGGTTTCCCTTGATATGATATTTCAGTGCGTCCACCATGCGTTTTCTTGGTTCTGAGACATGTGACATGTGAACCCGAATCAAGGAGCTGGACAAGGCCGATTGCGGGTACATGGTGGACCCGGTATGGTAACCCGGGACGAGAACGGATCGCTGTGCAGTAGACGGTGAGCCTGGCAGAGGGACCACTACCTACCGGTTATTAGTTAGATCCGGCGGTTACCCGGAGAATACTGACCAGATTTGAGAGATGGATACGGGACGACACGTACTGTCGGGGCCGAGGGCCGATTCTGCAGACGGAGCCCGATACTTGAGGATTTGCATGTCGATACTTGACGCGATGATTTGTGATATTTTCGAGTGCCGATGCTAGGCATTCACGATTCCATGAGTTGTACAGGATTTGAGGGCCAATCAGAGTGACAGCACCTGAGTTTTACTGGGATTTGGGTGCATTGATAGATACCGGTTATTCTTCCACGTTGACATTCCGTGTAGATGATATTTATTCCCATGCTAGCATTCATTATTTTGCATCTCATCCTGTAGCTATAGTACCTGATAGAGTACTTTTGCATGATTATTGCATACCCTGCTCATCATATAGATGTTATTAGATTGCATTTGCTATGCACGATTATTGCATACCCTGCTTATCATATAGAGATGTTATTAGATCGCACTTGTTGCATGATTATTGCTCATATAGCTCATCATTTAGATGTTATCTGTTGGCATAGGTTAGAGTATCGCAGCCCGTGCATACTCGCGATTACCTTTATATATTAGCTACTATTCACGAGTTGGCAACTCGCCCCCGTTGTGCCACAGTGTTTGCAGGTCGCCCCTCAGAGTAGTCGCGGCAGACTGTTTTCTAGCATCTTTTGATACAGATACCACTGCAGTTGGCGTGCTAGCCCTTTTGCTGATAGGTAGGTTTTTGTGCGGTATCTGTTTATTTTTCAGTTATACACATTGTTGTATCTAGTACTCTCCATCTACCTTCATGTATTGACTTAGAGATCAGTTGTGAGGACGATGTATATTATTTTGTACTCTGGTGTCGAGCTCGTTGTGAGCCGACTTTATTTATGCAGTTTTATAATTCATGTTGTCTTCACTTGTTTTTGTTCATTCTTCGCTACGGTGTCGTATCTTTCTTATCGTGGTGATTGTTTCCACCGTTGGGCGTGATTGCTCCCGTTTGGGATGCTTTACTCTTATTGTATATCATTTTATTCATATATTGCCTTGTACCCGATTTCGGGGCTAGTTTTTACAAAGGAAATGCTGCCAAAATTTTTAAGATAATAACTTGAATTTTAAAGAATTTTTCTCTAAATTAGTTATGGTTTTCTAAACGTTTTAACAAATGTTTCTATTAAATGTTTTAACACTCAATACTTTAATGGTTTTGATTTCTGGGTTTCGGCTTACTTAGTCGCGTTACGCCTGTAGACGTCACGTGGTTAAGTGCCGGTCACGGGCCAATCTTTGTGTCGTGACAACACTCCTCTGTGTTTGCTAAATAATTTTCGAGCTTCCCGAGTTACTCCAGATTCCAATATACACTCACTAAACCAACAAAAACCCGTTATCGGCAACTCTAAAGTTCGTATATTGGTTTCTAACCCGGGTCTTAGCCAGTAAAAACAGCACTATGGGTCTTATAACAGCAACTTCCATCACCACAACACAATTCCAACCGTAATCCTTCTATAGGAATTTCTAACTTCACCATTACACACTTAAACCACTTTTAAACTAAACTAGAATATAAAGAACTAAAAACTACGCTAAATGGAAGAAGATATATCTCATGGATGCAACTCAAGAAAAACCATAGTTTGCCAATGTCACCAAAATCCAACTTTGCTTGGTCCATTTCGTAGAGGATGAAGAGATGGTCAATTTTTGTAAAAGGGGTTTAGGGTTTTGAGAAGTATTTTGATATGGATCTAGGATTGAGGGTGGAGGGAAGTGATGAAGAAGAAGGAGAAGAAAAAAAATAATGGGGAGGGGAAAAATGGCTGCCCTCTCTCTCTTCTACTCTCACTCTCTCTTATTCTGACCCTCATTTTCTCGCTCCAATCATTCTCTCTTTTAACCCTTTTCTTTTTCTTTTAAAACCAACCATATAATACCCCAAAACAATGCAAGAAAACAACATGTAACCAAAATGCAACATGACATGGTGCGCTAGCCATGAAAAACTGTAGAAACACGGATTTGGCTTAATCGCAATTAGCAGTGCACTAATCGGGTTTTTATCGAAACTGCACATAATAACTTTTAAAAATGCCAAATCCTTTAAATATATTTTTAAATGAATAAATCATTTTAATTTCCATTTATTTCACAATATTGGTATATATTTAAACCCTTTTTCGAAAACCCCAATTTTGCAAATCGGGCAGTTTTCGGGAAATATATTATTTTAATATTAAATTCCAAAAATAATATTTTATATTTTCTGAAATGTTACAAGAACTTAGAATTTGTCGAGGGGATATTATACCTGAACTTTCATCACGTAGGTTAATCTTGGTTGATGGAGTAGGTGACTTAAGTAGAGTGACGTACCGTGTGTATGTTCCGCGGCATACTTACGATACGCTACTCCGCTTAGGGAGCCTTAGGATGTACATTTCCTTGCAGAGTATTATATTCATTTCTATGATCTATCCTCATCGATATAGGGTTATAGTATTTGCTGCCACGATTACCCGGGCAGAGAGAGCTATGGCTAGAGTTGCGTCAGCACGAGCTCGTCATGGACGAGGACTGACCAGGGCGTGATTCCAAGGACATACGATTTGCATAGAGGCGTCGTTTTATTATGTTTTCATGCCATGAGTATTTGATGGATCGCTTTTACGAGATTTCTCGGACGTGCAGATCAGCACCAGAGGATTGTGCTACTGCTAGAGGCCATCCAGAATGTGATGACCGTCGATGCACCAATTATTTGATAATTGAGGCACTGTTCAGCGTGCGGTCAAATGAGCCAGTTGCTGCTGCGAATGATGAGATATCTCCCAGATGGTTGGAGCTGTTGCAGCACGAGTGTATACAAAGAGATATGATAGAAGATCGCTAGTCACCCGAGGATGAATGACTAGGACATGTGGTTCGTCCGCTTACCCCGATGCGTGGTCATCAGATTGATTGATTCCAGTTAGAGACGACTTCACGTAGGTACGTTGGGAGTCGATAGAGACGATCGAATGTCAGAAGCCCATTTTCCAAGTTTAAGGTATTCAGAGACAAATGCAAGTAATCCTATGGTCCCTATAAAAGAATGAAACCCTAACTCGACATAATGACCATGAGAACGCTTTGAAACCTTAGGGTTTGAGTCAGTTCAGTGGTGCCATTAGTGAGGCTTGGGTGTACCCTTCTACAGTTGGTCCACAGGTACTGTGGCATGTACTGCAATACTATTAAACTGTACCCATGATGTTGAGCTCTTGGGGGATTATGGAACTTTGACGAATCGATCGAATGGTTCGAATTCATTCGGATATCATGTGATGGGATACATTACTAGGGAGACTCCAGATACGAATATAGCCGTTGGAGGGCAGTCCATGCAGCCACGAAGAGATGAGTCCGAAGCAGTCGACCTTAGAGAAAAAGTGGAGTAAGAGGTTCGTACGAGATCTTGATGAGATGACGTTCCACTCCGCCGTCATCAGAGATGTGATACACATGCAGAGGCGTTGTATATGGATATATCTTCCAGAAGGAGTCGTGATGAGTATGCAGCCGTTCAGGAAAAAGAAATGGATCTAGTAAAGGATGATAGCTTTCGGGCATTTCAGCAGAAACGAGATCGGGAGAGACCCGACAAGACCTTTCTGGAGTACTATACGAAAATACTTGGACCTAGGAGCGGTCAAATTGCGCATACCCAGTAGGCCAGAGTTTGGCATCGTTGATGAGATAGTTGGCTAGAGATCTTTAGAGGATGTGCCAGAGCGGGACTATTTCCGCCAACTTTGATTTGATATCTTAGATGATTAATTTGCATGATTGAGATTTTGTGCACCACAGTTGCACCTGACTTCGATTTGATGTCATTCGAGATACTGATTTTTGAGTTCATACCTATGGTATGCATGTGATTTGACTTATGCTTTCGGCATAGTTTTCATGCACTTTATGTATTTGATCTGCTTTTATGCACGCTGATGAACATGGTTGTGAGATTATGTACCACGGTATACCTGATTGGGATTTGGATTGAAATGTGCTGTATACCGTCGATTTTGATTGTGATACTCGATATTTATTTTGTGCACCTTATGCACCGGATAGGATTTTGCGCATGTTCGGCGCTTGATATTGGATTTCGTGATTTCGTGCATGTTGAATGCACATGATTTAGATTTTGTTCATGCACGATGGATGCACATGATTTGGATTTTCGCGCATGTTGGGCGCATGTTATGAGATGCGATTTTGGTGCACACCAGATGCACTAAATCGGGATTCTTCGTGCATATCAGATGCACGTGAATTGTTGTAAGGCACACCCGTTACCTTTGACAGGTGTTTCGTGCGCACCCGTTGCACTTAGATTTTGTTTCTGTCACATGTATGGCACGTTCATGGATTTCGATTTCCGTGCGCACCAGACGCACGTAGGATTCATATGCATATTTTGGGATTGATTTCTTATGGAGCAGTATGCTTTTAAGATATTTGCTATTTATTTTCGTACTGAGCAGGACTAGTCAGAGGACAGTACCTTGATATATTTTTCATGCATTGATAGCTATCGAAGGGATTTCCAAAAAAAGGGGAGCTATAGCCTCAGTATTTACCTACGTGTCTGATATGACACGAAACGTTTAAAAACAAGGAAACCCTTCTAAATTATTTTCAAAATGGCGGGACGTACATATTAAATAAAGGATAAGTATATATATAGTTATTTTCTTATAATGGACATCCACCACCGTGTCGCGATACGCGCATCGCACAGCAACATGAAAAGTTTGGCGTGCATTTCCTCCAGATGTTTACATTTATACCATATTGGTTTTCGTATTGGATTTAACATTTGTGTCTTCACCGTGACTCCGATGTTTGCGGGATGCTTGACGGAGTTTTGATTTGGAGTTATCTGCTCGTTTTTCATGCGCACGCATTGCGCAATGATGCATTTTATGTATTGATGATTTCAGAGTCCAGATGACTTGTAATTTTTAATGAAATGTTTTAGTATTGAGGGGTTTAAATTTAAATTCGGGGACCGAATTTCTTTAAGGGGGAAGACTGTAACATTTCGGAAAAATAAAATATTATTTTTAGGGATTTTTATAATTAAATAATATTATATTGAATATTTTAATAAGACGGTATAATTAAATACCGATAAATTTGGAAAATTATGGAAATTGCTGAAATGAAGGTGCTTTATTGGATGTAAGCAAATTATGAAATTTTATGATTTATTATGCACTATTTTAATGCTAATCGCGGTTAAATATCGCTAAGCGCGCATTAAGCTTGTTTTTTGCAAAACATGCACCATATCATTTTTACATTTGTGATACATTTTCCTACATGGCCGTCTCTTCATTTTCATTCATGGTTTTGGTTTTATGTGAGATGAGAAAAGAAAAGGAAAAGAAAATAGAAAAGAAAATAGAAAACATTAAACAATATAGTATGGGCAAGAGAGAGAGAGGTGAGGATCAAACCTTGGTCCTGACACTTAGCTCCCTTCATTTGTTTCCTTCATCTCCTTTCCCTCTCTTACCCCCATGGCAACACCCATCTCCCTCTCCAACAAAACACCTTCAAATCTTCATCAAAAGTCCATTTCCACTTCAATATAAACATGCACAAGCCTTCTAGCTACACATTGGAAAAAGAAAAATGGGATTTTGATGCTGTAGGTGATTCTTGAGTCCCAAATGAGGTAATTCTTTCACTTTAAGTGTAGTAATTCAACTCTTTTAGCAACCTTGCATGTTTAGATGTGTTAAAGTAGGATTTAGTGCACTTTGGAAATTACTAGAGAGGGTTAGTGTTTAATTTGAGTTGTGTGATGAACTTGTTTATATTTTGTAGGGTTCCTAGGCACGCTAATGAGGTCTCACAAGGCATCAACCATGCCAAATTCAAATTTTTTCATGTGCCTACAAACCCTAATACGGATCGTTAACTAGAATTTAGGCGAAACAAGCAATTAGTTAACAACTTAACTAAGAGTGAACGAAAATACAGCCTTTATAGATCCGGTCCTCCACTTCCTTAGCTCCGTGTTGATGTCCCTCCGCTGCGATCATCGGATCCCGGACTCTAGCGATGGTTTCGTCGAAGAAATGATCGGGCTTGGTCGTCGACATCGATGCCGAAGATGATCTACGTCGAGGCAACTCAAGATCAAGCTCCAACTTCACCAAGTCATGAAACTTGTGAAGAAAACACCCTATACTACATGGCAAGTGGTAGAGGATGAAGAAATTGGAAGTGGGTTCACTTTAGAATTGGATTTCTCGTTTGGAATCATCACTTGACATTTTTGAAGCAAGCTTTTCTTTTCTTTCTCTAGAGGAAGAAGAAGAAGAAAAAGAATAATGAATTTATTCCAAAAGGAAAATGAAGTGATGATTATCATAATGCAACCATGGGTGAGGCTCACTCATGCAGAGAATAAACTAGGGTTAAGGGAAATGGTTAGGGTCAAGGAAAGAAACAAAATGGTCAAAGCATTTCAAAGCTTCATGAAGCTTCAAGGAAAAAACAAAGAATGCCACCATTTTATTTTATCCAAAAGAAATAAATAAATAAATGAATAAATGAATTAAAACCCTAACCATTTACTTAACCAAGTTTTAAATCAAACATACACCCAAGTTTACATGTATCATCAAACATGATAAAATCTTGTGCATAAAAAATATATCACATACACAATGTGCACAAACAAGTGAGAAAAACATCTTGAGTGAACCAATATTAGTTAATGTAAAGTAATATATCAAATATATAATTATACATTAAATCATTACATCAACACTTTATTTAACGATCGATCACATCACATATGACCGACTAATATCCAATGTATCGACTTATCGAATCAATCCTCGATTCGATAACTAGGTTATATCGCATATAACCAATCGATACATTCATCGCGAGAATAGAATACGGTATCACATACACGCATTATTCTCGGTCCCACACATATTTCATATGCGCTCCTATTTCGTTTCGCTTGAGCCAGGAAACCTCTGTGTAGGACTCTAAAGACTCGTCATTACGCCGGCAGCAGGTGATGATCATATCAAACACCCACAAGCCGCAAGCGGTCTACTAAACATAACGGCCACCCGGGTATTGAACGATCAAAAGATCGACGAGCAAGCCCGCTCACACTCCTGTGAATCCAACCAGTAACACTTACCGTACGGTCCAGTCTGTTCGTCTGATATGTCGCATATCTTGCCTAGGGGTGGTAAACGAAGACCCAAGTAGCTCGATAAGTCGTGTCGATATGAGGTCTATAACAGTTCGAGATACTACTGATAACACTTACCAATAAATCTCAGCAACCCTGGCTAGGGATTTCCGGTTATAGCCAATCGAACACAGCGCAACATCAACTCCCTATACCGGGAGAGACGAATCCCCTCCTATAGCTCATTGCCTCCATGTGATTTGGGACTGTATCCAAAAACCACCGTTTTGCACGCCTTCTTGGACATGGTAAGGTGGAAATCAAAGCACAGTGGGAATCACACAAGACTCTATGACGATCTCGGGTCTACAGACTAACCTGTACCAGTGTCACCAGAGAACTGCCATCTGACGTAAGGTATAATACCATCTGGAAGTTCTCGGCGAGTCCGTCCAGTGTACCCAGTCTCTACTGAGCACCCGTATATCATCTCTGATGTCAAACACCAATGGATATGGGATCATCCATCGCCCATCTCTATGGGTCGAGAAGGTATACGCTAGTCTACTCTGGTATATCGATGCTCTGTCTCAATACACCCACAACTAGGGTCCTTGAAGGATGTACTTATAGACTACCATGTCCCCACTAGTATGATCCACATCATAGTCCAGGTAGTCAAGTACACATCCTAAGGGCTTTACCAACATGTAACAGAGAGACAATCAGTGTACACGTTAAGGTAAAGATCAACCAGATAGCTTACTATCATGTCGAGCAAGAAAGTCCTCCCTATATATGTCCAAGCATCCACTACAATATACATCCTATGTATAGTAATGGCCTCTAGGGCATACATATAACTAACAATCTCCCACTTGCACTAAGGCCATCTGATAGCAGTGGTCGTAGTATCTCATACTCAACCATCCCATAAAAGTCTCTCTCTGGGAAAAGGCCTTTGTGAGTTGATCCGCCGTGTTGTCTTCTGAGTCTGTTCTCCTAACCTCGATCACCTTGGAGATCAACCATCTCCATGATCAGGTGATACTGCCTTAGAATATGTCTGGATCACTGATGGGACAGGCGTTCCTAGGCATAAGCCACAACTCCATTGTCTCACAATCGGAGGAACAAAGTTCATCTCATGAACTAATATACATCCAGACCGCCTCTTTGGTAGCATCTTAAGTAGCGATGTATCCAGCCATTATCGTCTAGTATGCCACGGTATCTAGCTTGGAACTCTTCCAACAAACCGTCCCTTTAGTGAGGGTAAAGACAATGCCTGTGACTGACATTCAGCCGTCCTTATCACCCTGGAACACTTCCAGTGATTCTCCCCAGGATCAATTGATACCATTTCACTACATCTAGTGAGTATCCTAACATCCATTTAGATCTATCTCATAGATCCAAAATCCAGGATTTAGTAAGTATCACTTTGATCCTATATGGAGAATCTTTGTGATACGCGGAGATTGACCGAGCGTAGCATAGGAAACTCCCTTCTTATCAAGAGTATGTCATCCACGTACACTACGAGGATCGCCACCATAATCCCTACTACCTTTTTGTATATATAAGGTTCATCTACCATTTTGATGAAGTCAAACTCTTTGACTACCACATCAAAACAGACGTTCCAACTCCGCGATGCCTGCTTTATCACATAAAGCAACTTGTGCACGTTTCCGCTGCTCCCACTGTCTACGAAGCCCTCTGGCTGTGTACTTATAGACGCCCTCTTCAAAAACATTATTTAGAAAAGCTGTCATGACACCCAACCACCAGATATCGTATTCATGGTATGTAGCCGTGGCAAGTAGGATCTGGATGGACTTAAGCATAGGCCCCAGAAAAGGTTTCATTCTTAGCCACAACTGGTCGATGACGAAAAGCTTTAACAAGTCTAGCTTTGAAAGTCTCAACTTTTCCATCTACACCAAGTAATCTTCTCAAGATATACTTGCTCCTGATGGGGATTTAACCCTTCAGATATAGCAACCAAAGTCCATACTTTGTTGGTGTAAAAGGATTCCATCTCATATCGCAAAGCATCCAGCCATTCTTATAGAGTCCCACTTCTGATGGCTAGCTCGAAACAAGTTGGATCATCATCTCATGATGCAATCCTCGCTCCCACTGTCATAGAGAAACTGAAGTATCTCTCAGGCGGATGAGGAACCCTACTAGATCGGCGGAGCGGCTGACGTTCGTTGGAATCTACTGAATCTTTTGGTTCTACTAAATTATCTATTGTAGTTTGTATAGCTGGAACCTTTCCAGTTCTACATAACAGACCTTGCTTCGATCTTGTCCGGATTTTTTCTTTTAGACATAGGCCGGACAACCCCAAATCTTAACAAACTTAAGATATGGGCTCTTCCCTTTCCATATCACATATGAAGTGGTAGGCAACTGATTTGATTTGAACCCTATTCAATAGGTATGCAGCTTCTCAAGTGCATAACTCCTAAAAGGAAATAGGTAACTCAGTAGTACTCATCATAGAGCACACCTTATCATATAGGGTGTGATTGCTCCGCCCCGATATACCATCGTGCTATGGTGTATACGGAGGAGTAATGCTGAGAGAGAATCTCATTCTCCTTTAGAATAGTCCAGGAATTCTATGCACAAGTATTCTCCTCCTTGATCTCATCAAAGGACATAATAGTTATACCCGTATTGGTTCTCTACTTCTAACTTATATTCTGTGAATATCTCAAAAGGTTCGGACTTGTGTTTCAACAGGAACATATGACTGAATCTTGAGAGATCATCAGAGAATGTAATGAAGTACAAAGAACCGGTCATGGCATGTGTAGACTGGGGACCTTACATACATCAACATGTATCAATCCCAAGAGTTTACTAACTCTTTCTCTGTTTTCCAGTAAACGGAGCTATGGTCATCTTATCTTTGTGACATGACTGGCAAGTTTCACAAGATGTAAATTCAAACTGATTTAAATATGCATCTATATGTAACTTCAGCTAGTCGGATCGCATTGATATGACCTAGTCTACAATACCTCAAGAAGGATTCGTTCATTTCTGAACTCTTCCTCTTGTGTGTTTTCTGTATACTAAGAACTGTAGTTTGATTTAGAACATCAATGCTTTTAGATAACGTGCCTGAACCGATCAACTTTTGATATAGGAAATATTCAAAACAATATCCAACAATACAAAATTTTATCGTTTCTTTACTAATAAAGAGACTGATATGATTTTGTATATCAGGTTTGGTATCTAATAACATTCATTCAGAATCAATGTATTTGGAATACAGTGTGACAGTGACCAACAGACTTGGCTGCAACACTTGCACCGTTTTCTGTCTCATGAAACTTATCACCCGATCTCAGTTCTCTACCTTTATGTAGCCCTATGTAACAGATTACATATCTGGGATCCTGATCCGGTATCAAATACCCAGGACGCAGATGATACAGAGAAACAGTTCTTTGTAATGAACATACCCGAAGAAGATGCATCATATGCACTTTCTTCGTTTGGGCGGCACGGGAATTCTGGTAATCCCCAATTTCCTGCTCTGTCTTATAACAATTATAAGTTGGAGCGGGACCAACGTTCCCCAGCTCAGTATAACAAGCGGGTTCGGTCAATATTCCGTATTATTATCTTGATTAAGGCGTGACATGGTCGCTACCTGGAGAGAGAGAGAAGAAAACACTCTGCCTATGCTCTTGCAAGATCAGATTGGTTATTATTTTATCTAATCAGGATGGCTCCCACTGTTTTTATCAAATCTTCCTTCAAACCCT
Source organism: Agapanthus africanus (assembly GCA_030015575.1). Taxonomy (NCBI): domain Eukaryota; kingdom Viridiplantae; phylum Streptophyta; class Magnoliopsida; order Asparagales; family Amaryllidaceae; genus Agapanthus; species Agapanthus africanus. Next base: position 261,539,651 of record CM057346.1, read on the forward strand.
AAAAGGAAAGACTAGCCGGGATTAATTACACACTACAAGTTCGCCAATCTTTTAGCCAGGCCAGTGTCGGTACTTTGAGGGAGGTCCCCCGTGCTTTTGCACGAACCTAATTAATGTAAATCTCGTTTTCCCAGAGGCGTAACCTCATTAACACCTTTCTAGACACCTACTTGATCGGCTAATTGTAATGTGTAAAACTCTCTCAGGAGTAACTCTTACTCGCAGTGGATATCGGGATCCAACTATCTCATAGAAGGTATGCAATCTCATTGCAAATTTCAGCACTTGAAATTCCCGATAATATTTTGCCCCTAGCGTTCTATGACCTTGACGAATGCCAAACAACCCATAGTCCACTAGTCAAGTTCAACCCGTACATTTCTTGATTGAATTAAACCTACTCGCACGACCCTTGACGAATGCCAAACAATGCCGTACGAATACCCTAATCCAATCTGCATCATATGCATAAGAAGATAAATACAAGTTAGCTACCGCACACTACGCCTTGACGAATGCCAAACTACCACAGCACGAATACTAACTAGTACTTATCTGAAATGACGGAGGGCTACGACAGGTTTTTGTGAAAACCTATTGCGTAATGAACTTGATATCGTTGTAGAATCAAATGATTTTAAAATGGAGTATTTTTTAGGCTTTTCTAGTTTTGCTGAAGGGGTCACTCCCGGTGAAGGGATCGTCGATCCTTTCCTCGTCGAATGAGGTGTGGGATATATCATATATATCACTGTGCAAAGCAGAAACTATAGAAGCTATCAAAAGACAAACCGAGTGTGTAGCATCTGCCAGTTATTGCTAAAGGGGTCACTCCCGGTGAAGGGATCGTCGGCCCTTTCCTCATCGAATAAGGTGCAGGATATATCATATATACCGCTGTGCAAAGCAAGAACTGTAGCTACCTGTTTTAATTTTTGAAATTCGATTCCACAACATCTTAGGTTTCTTTTATTTCATTAATCTCATTAATGAAGTCCCATCATTTAAGTACCTAAACATCACAGATAAATACGACGTACACTTATGCCATCCGCATTCGCCTCGATGTCCCCTCGTGCACCGTTAGGTTAGGTAACTAACGGCAGAGCGGGGCAGGGCTAGTGCGGGTGTAAAACATAAGTAACGTCTATATAATATATCATATATACTATATACAGTATTTATCACAGAACATCACATGATCACATCACAGATATCGCAGCAGAAGAATATCATATGAAATATTGGATATACTAGGACGTCCGTGTTTTCAATACGAGCCAGTATAAAACACGGATTCCACGGTCGTGATGAATAGCCAAACCCACACCCCTAGAACCCTACGAGAGCGGCAAGCAACCCTACCAATTCTAGAGTTAGGAGACCCGGACTCGACTCCTCGAGTTGGTCTCCCACTGGACTCCAGAACCCGGTTACTTTGCCCTCCTCCTTGGGTCTATCCTAGTGCAGAAAAGTAAATAATATACAATGGTGACATCTTCCGCAACCTGGAAGTGCCCCAATAAAAGAATATTACATACAAGTTTTTACATGAACGAAAATGAAAAACACTCATCTCACATAAAAAAAACCCCGGCTATTCACACACGACGATCCAATATAACATATCCAGCAACAAATAACATCACATGTCATCAACGTAAGTAAATATGCCCATCCCAATTGTCGTTGACATATAGCAACGAAACCGGCGATATCACATATTACACTTACGGTCGCAGAAAAGAAAGTGTAAAACTACAACAGTCGGAATCCGCAACCTCTTTAGACATCGCATGCCTAATCAAATGAATTCCTTAGACATCGCATGCCTAACAATTATAAACCCCGCATTTTAGTCTCATTATCGAAAACTCTTTTCGATATCAAGTCGGGCAATTCAACAAGATTCCCGACATCCTGACCGAATGCTCGTCGCAAACTTTAGTAGACGGCCGCACCGCCGATACCATCGACGAAGTGCACTAAGGCGGAACACCGCTGCCGCGAGCACCCGAACGGATGCTTTCGGCGACGGAGTTCTCCTACAGTCACTTGGTCGAGGCTATAGGGCGTGTCTGTCTTTTAAGTTTACCCGGCGAGTATCCGCGTACACTACGTGATTGCGACGGACTTTTGATCACATCAAAATTCCGTGGCAACCGATCAAGTGAGACTAAACTGCTATGTTTATAACATTCATATTAGTTATCTTATAACTACTTGTGGATTCCAAATATTGTATCACATTCGAGATAAATAGAGAATGTTAAACTTTCCGATCGAACATTCAAACACCCAAGTTTTCCCGAAATAGCTCAACACATGAAATAAGTTTAAAAACATCCAGTTCATGCCTCAGTACCAACGGTCCAGCCGTAGAAGGGTCAAGCCAACGCCTCACATGTGGCAGGCCGTACTGCCCCAAACCCGAAGGTTCAAAGGGCAGTTCAAGACGGTCACATAATCGAGTTAAGGTTTGTTGTCTTCTAGAGGGACCATCGCGTTACTTGCACTACTTAGAACGTTATTAAACCACGGAAAAATCCAACATTTGGAAATTGGGTATTTATATCCGGTCGAACTTTTTAACATATTCTAAAATTATCTGGAAAAACGCATAGACGAAATTAAATAAACCGATTGAATAATTGAATCCCCAAAACATCCCCAGAAAACTCAACTCTTGAGTAAAGATTAAAATTATCCAGAAAATTCAGGAGTCAAATAGAAACATTACTGTGCAAATTTTGGTCAACGATGCAACAGAATGGCCACGGAACCGCCGCGCCAAGTGGGGTAAGGCCGCGGTTCCGCGGCGGTTTGATAGAATTATGACCTCATTTTGCACAGTAATTCTTATAAAACCCTGCTTATTTTCAGCATATTTTTAATCATGAAAAATCCACAGTTTCAAAAATTGTACAGAGAAGGGGTCGGATTAGGGTTTCGGGTTCGTTCGGGTTTCTAACTTCGTCTACACATCGCTTAAGGCTCTAGCTAGGCTCTGATACAACTGTAGGGTTCCTAGGCACGCTAATAAGGTCTCACAAGGTATCAACCATGCCAAATTCAAATTTTTTCATGTTCCTGCAAACCCTAATACGGATCGTTAACTAGAATTTAGGCGAAACAAGCAACTAGTTAACAACTAAACTAAGAGTGAACGAAAATACAACCTTTGTAGATCGGGTCCTCCACTTCCTTAGCTCCGTGATGATGTCCCTCCGCTGCGATCATCGGATCCCGGACACTAGCGATGGTTTCGTCGAAGAAATGATCGGGCTAGGTCGTCGACATCGATACCGAAGATGATCTACGTCGAGGCAACTCAAGATCAAGCTCCAACTTCACCAAGTCATGAAACTTGTGAAGAAAACACCCTATACTACATGGCAAGTGGTAGAGGATGAAGAAATAGGAAGTGGGTTCACTTTAGAATTGGATTTCTCACTTGGAATCATCACTTGACATTTTTAAAGCAAGCTTTTCTTTTCTTTCTCTAGAGTAAGAAGAAGAAGAAGAAAAAGAATAATGAATTTATTCCAAAAGGAAAATGAAGTGATGGTTATCATAATGCAACCATGGGTGAGGCTCACTCATGTAGAGAATAAACTAGGGTTAAGATAAATGGTTAGGGTTAAGGAAAGAAACAAAATGGTCAAAGCATTTCAAAGCTTCATGAAGCTTCAAGGAAAAAACAAAGAATGCCACCATTTTATTTTATCCAAAAGAAATAAATAAATAAATGAATGAATTAAAACAATAACCATTTACTTAACCAAGGTTTAAATCAAATATACACCCAAGTTTGCATGTAACATCAAACATGATACAATCTTGTGCACAAAAAATATATCACATATACAATGTGCACAAACAAGTGAGAAAAACATCTTAAGTGAACCAATATTAGTTAATGTAAAGTAATATATCAAATATATAATTATACATTAAATCATTAAATCAACTCTTGATTTAACGATCAGTCACATCACATATGACCGACTAATATCCATTGTATCGACTTATCGAATCAATCCTCGATTCGTTAACTAGGTTATATCGCATATAACCAATCGATACATTCATCGCGAGAATAGAATACGGTATCACATACACACATTATTCTCGGTCCCGCACATATCTCATATGCGCTCCTATTTCGTTTCGCTTGAGCCAGGAAACCTCTGTGTAGGACTCTAAAGACTCCTCAATACGCCGGCAGCAGGTGATGATCATATCAAACACCCACAAGCCGCAAGCGGTCTGCTAAACGTAACGGCCACCCGGGTATTGAACGATCAGAAGATCGACGAGCAAGCCCCCTCACACTCCTGTGAATCCAACCAGTAACACTTACCGTATGGTCCGGTCTGTTCGTCTAATATGTCACATATCTTGCCTAGGGGTGGTAAACGTCAGACCCCAGTAGCTCGATAAGTCGTGTCGATATGAGGTCTATAACAGTTTAAGATACTACTGATAACACTTACCAGTAAATCTCAGCAACCCTGGCCAGGGATTTCCGGTTATAGCCAATCGAATACAGCGCAACATCAACTCCCTATACCGGGAGAGACGAATCCCCTCCTATCGCTCATTGCCTCCATGTGATTTGGGACTGTACCCAAAAACCACCGTTTTGCATGCCCTCTTGGACGTGGTAAGGTGGAAATCAAAGCACAGTGGGAATCACACAAGACTCTATGACGATCTCGGGTCTACAGACTAACCTGTACCAGTGTCACCAGAGAACTGCCATCTGACGTAAGGTATAATACCATCTGGGAGTTCTCGGTGAGTCCATCTAGTGTACCCAGTCTCTACTGAGCACCCGTATATCATCTCTGATGTCAAACACCGATGGATATGGGATCATCCATCGCCCATCTGTATGGGTCTAGAAGGTATACGCTAGTCTACTCTGGTATATCGATGCCCTGTCTCGATAAACCCACGACTAGGGACCTTGAAAGATGTACTTATAAACTACCATGTCCCCACTAGTATGATCCGCATCATAGTCCAGGTAGTCAAGTACACATCCTAAGGGCTTTACCAACATGTAACAGATAGACAATCAGTGTACACGTTAAGGTAAAGATCAACCAGATAGCATACTATCATGTCGAGCAAGAAAGTCCTCCCTCTATATGTCCAAGCATCCACTACAATATACATCCTATGTATAGTAATGGCCTCTAGGGCATACATATAACTAACATATTTTGTAACCTTAAAACCCCCAATAGTGTTATAGACCCAGACCAAACACTAATACCAAACCTGAAACCCAAAATACGGAAAAAAAAAAATTGAAACTTGTTATGCCGGTTTTTTGAGTATTTGAGGGTGCAGGGAAATCTGGAGTGAACTGGGATTTTTACGAGAGAAGCAAACAAGTCCGGAGACCAAATTAAGACACCACGAGACCACATTACCAAAACGAACCCCAACTGAACCCCCCAAACCGAGCAGGCCGGATTTACTAGGGATGTGGCTGGCCACTTGGTTGAGTCAGGTGTCTAGGTTGCTTCCATAACTCATATACACACTATATATCACCTCAGTATTGTTTGTGCAACATGTTTTCACCTTAAACAAAATCTGGGACTATTTTAGTGGGTTGCTTCTTTGAATTCTTTTGTGTTTATGAACTCAAGTTTTAGTAATTTGGTTTTAACTCGATGGTTTGACGTTTGCATATCGACATCGAGGGTTGTTTGGTTATTCTTGCATGCATATGTTATAGGTTTTGACCTATGTGTGATACGTGTGCCGATTTGGTTTTCGTATGTCGTTTCGATTTCGAATTGGACTTTAATGCGGTATGATACGTTGTGATATGTAAGTACCCCATGCGGACTTCGAGACGACAAGTAAGCGCGTGGTGACATCGGCATCGGCAAGCGAAGCTCAAGGTGAGTAGATTTAGATCTACGGGGGAAGTCGGGTGGATGGCATATAGCACCCCCGCAGTTCGTAGTGTAGTGGATGATATGATATATGTTTATATATGTGTTGTGAATTTGGATGATAGTGTCGTGGTTGATTTCTTAGTCGCGAACCATAGAATACGTTTGCACACATGCACACACACCTTTGCATGCATTATTATTACTTATGCATATATAGGGATACATATATATATACACACACACATACGTATAGGGCTATGTATATATATACGTATACCTAAACTTGGATAATGAGAATTGTATATGATATTTGAAGATGAGTCGATGAGGTTGGTCATGATGCCACAGTCGGTGATGTGATTTGGACCGTATTATGAGATACGGCATGTGATGATAGCGGATCGGTAGGCGATGTGTTTTCATACACACGCATTTATATACATGTTGATGGTATCAGATCGTACTAGACTGTAGATCAATACCGCTAATTCATGATGTGATGATAAGGATACTAGGTAAATGATGAGATAGATATGATAGTTGACCCGTACCCAGATTTGGGATGCCGTACGACGTATTTACCGTACGAGATAACTATGATGATAGATCCGCACTCTTTACTCGAGGATGTCATAAGATGTATCATATCGTACGTGGTTCTATAGAGGCGGGATCACCGACTATTGTATATGTATATATATCGACTCAGAGTTAGGTGGTTTCCATACCTCTTTCGATTGGTTTGTTAGTTAGACCTGTAGTTTACCTAATAGATGCTAGACTGGACCCGAGTCATACCTATTTCCAAAACTAATGAATCGTGAGAATTTTAAAGACATACCAAGGGATACTACGGATTTTTCAAAAGATGTACCTTTTCTTAAAAACACCGTAGCCCCTATTTTTCTAAAACCCACGATTCGTGTTATTTCAAATGGCAAAACTGTATAACACATATACTGATGTTTATTCTTCACTTTTGTGTTTAGTATTCATTTTCCGCATATTCTAGCTATTCGCATCGCATTGCATGTTTAAATGTGTTTATTGTTATATTAAACCCATGCTGTCAGGACACCGGCACCATTATCCATGATGTGTATGCTCCACGTACACTGCTTGCCGGCTCATACACTTCATCATCGATAATTGCCATGTCACTACAAAATAGGATTGTTGCATCAGGATATGACTCCTTGCATGACATACTTGTGTACATACATAATGTACACCCATACTTTCATACATACACATTTGCACATACATGGATGATTTTGGCTAGTTTGGAGATTTATGAACCGCAAGATGTATTATAAAACTGGATTCATTTAAAAGAGTGGTTTTCCCTCGATATGTGCATATTACTGTTTATGTTGCATGATATACTGATATGCTTACATTTCCATTATATGTCGCATACATTATGCTTTATGATTATACGCATTGAGATATGTTGTTTCCATGATATTTCTAGATTTGAGAACCGTGGGTATTTCAAAAGAAAGTATGTACTGTTTTAAAAAAAACCCGGTTTCTCTTGGTATGATATTTCAGCAGCCACCATGAGTTTTATCGGTTCTGATATATATATACCCCATGCGAGGAGGAGCCATGGGCCGTGTGATGGTACATGGTGGGGCCCGGTATGGTATCCCGGGGCAAGAAAGGGATGCTGTGTATACAGACGGTAAGCCCGGCAGAGGGACTACTACATACCGGTAATTGTATTTGGGCTCAGCGGATATCCGTAGGATACCTACCAGAGTTGAGAGATGATATGGGCCGATCCGAACTGACGGAGCCCGTGGGCCGATCCGGACTGACGGAGCCCGATATATATATGAGGATTTACGTGCCGATGCTGGGCACGGGTTTCATGATGTTTCGAGTGTCGATGCTGCACACTCAGGTTCCATGATTTTGATGTGTACCGAGGGACACACATTGATTTATATCCTCATATTTCCATGCATATGCTTTATGATATTTACATGCATGATGTTTTTGTGTCATTGGTTGACACGTGGACGAGATCCACATGCATACAGGCATTGATTATATAGTTGGATGATACCCACATACTTATAGACTTCATACTATAGTTGACACTGATTTCATTGATGATACCTCATATTTATGATATATTACTACCTGAGGCACTGATACGAGCACTTAGTATTACACTTGGTATAGATGTTTACCCATGCCACCTTATCATGCTTCAGACTTTATCATATTGAGGATATATACTACTAATCGTATTGACCTAAGATTGAGTCAAACATACGATTTCTGCTCTGTGATGTTTTCTACTCACGAGTTGGCAACTCACCCCCGTTGTGTTAGTTATATGTATACCCTAGAGGCCATTACTATACATAGGATGTATATTGTAGTGGATGCTTGGACATATATAGGAAGGACTTTCTTGCTCGACATGATAGTATGCTATCTGGTTGATCTTTACTTTAACGTGTACACTGATTGTCTCTCTGTTGCATGTTGGTAAAGCCCTTAGGATGTGTACTTGACTACCTGGACTATGATGCGGATCATACTAGTGGGGACATGGTAGTCCATAAGTACATCCTTCAAGGTCCCTAGTCATGGGTGTATCGAGACGGGGCATCGATATAACAGAGTAGACTAGCGTATACCTTCTCGACCCATACAGATGGGCGATGGATGATCCCATATCCATTGGTGTTTGACATCGGAGATGATATATGGGTGCTCAATGGAGACTGGGTACACTGGACGAACTCGCCGAGAACTCCCAGATGGTATTATACCTTACGTCAGATGGCAGTTCTCTGGTGACACTGGTACAGAGTAGTCTGTTGACCCGAGATCGTCATAGAGTCTTGTGTGATTCCCACTGTGCTTTGATTTCCACCTTACCACGTCCAAGAGGGCGTGCAAAACGGTGGTTTTTGGGTACAGTCCCGAATCATATGGAGGCAATGAGCGATAGGAGGGGATTCGTCTCTCCCGGTATAGGGAGTTGATGTTGCGCAGTGTTCGATTGGCTATAACCGGAAATCCCTGGCCAGGGTTGCTAAGATTTACTGGTAAGTGTTACCAGTAGTTTCTCGAACTGTTATAGACCTCATATCGACACGACTTATCGAGCTGCTGGGGTCTGACGTTTACCACCCCTAGGCGAGATATGCGACATATCAGACGGACAGACCGGACTATACTGTAAGTGTTACTGGTTGGATTCACAGGAGTATGAGCGGGCTTGCTCGTCGATCTTCTGATCGCTCAATACCCGGGTGGCCGTTACGTTTAGCAGACCGCTTGCGGCTTGTGGGTGTTTGATATGATCATCACCTGCTGCCGGCGTATTGACGAGTCTTTAGAGTCCTACACAGAGGTTTCCTGGCTCAAGCGAAACGAAATAGGAGCGCATATGAGATATGTGCGGGACCGAGAATAACGCGTGTATGTGATACCGTATTCTATTCTCGCGATGAATGTATCAATTAGTTGTATGCGATATAACCTAGTTATCGAATCGAGGATTGATTCGATAAGCCGATACATTGGATATTAGTCGGTCATATGCGATATGACCGGATCGTTAAATCAAGTGTTGATTTAATGATTTAATGTATAATATTATATATTTGATATATTACTTTGCATTAACTAATATTTGTTCAGTTTAAATGGATTTTCTCACTTGATATACACAAGTTGTATATGTGATATACTTTTGTGCACCTGTTTATATCATGTTTGATGATACATGCAAACTTGGGTTTGTGTAAGACTTAATCCAAGTTTAGTGAATGGTTAGGGTTTCTTTTCACTTATTTATTTATCTATTTATTTTGGTTAAAAGGAGAGGAAAACAAAATGGTTGCTTTTGGAACATTCTTGATGCTTCATGCATCTTTGACTTAATGACCACTTTGTCTTCATCTCCTAAACCTAACCATTCAACTAACCTTAGTTAATTCTCTACACCAAACCATGGTTGAAAATATGATAAGTATCATTTTATTTTCTATATTTAAATGACTTATCATATTCTTTTTCTTCTTCTTCTTCTTCTTCAAGAAGAATGAAGCTTGCTTGCTTCAATGGTGACTTGAGAAAAAGTGTGAGAAATCCAATTCTAAAGTGGACCCACTTCCTATTTCTTCATCCTCTACCACTTGCCAAGTAGTATAGGGTGTTTTCTTCACAAGTTTCATAGCTTGGTGAAGTTGGAGCTTGATCTTGTGTTGCCTCGACATAGATCATCTTCGGCATCGAAGTCGACGACCTAGCCCGCCCATTTCTCCGATGAAGCCGATGCTAGAGCCCGGGATCCGATGATCGCAGCGAGGGGACTTCATCACGGAGCTATGGAGGTGGAGAACCAGATCTACAAAGGTTGTATTTCCGTTCACTTTTAGAGTAAAGTCGTTTGCTTGCATATGTTTTCGCCTAAACTCTAGTCAACAATCGCATTAGGGTTTCTCGGCACCGTAAATTTTTGAAATTGGCATGGTTGATGCCTTGTGAGACCTCATTAGTGTGCCTAGGAACCCTACACGTTGTGCCACAATTTCTTGTAGGTTTTTCCGTACAGGTTTCGTTGCGGTTTTCTGGCACACTGCTTCCATTCTGGGTGATTGCTTGGGTAGGTGGACTCACTTGTATCGTGACCACCATTGTACATTTATTTTCTGTTGTATCTAGTAAAATTCCATCATCTAGACTTGTATATTATTTCAGACATAGAAAACCAGTTGCTATTCTTTTGACCATAGAGTCGCGCGTTGTATTATTATGGTTTTCTTGATGATTTTGAGTTTCCTTTGAGTTTTGATCCTCTCCCTTCGGTGTTGTATGTCATATTGCTTGCATGGTTGTGACCGTCGATTGACGAAGAGCTAGCTCCCGCTTGGGGATGCCTTTAACCATTGTCCATACATTATTTATGTTGTACCCCGTTTAGGGCCAGTATTCACAGAGGAAATTCTTCCGAAATTTTCATAAAAGACTTGAGATTTTAAAATGCATATTCGGCTTATGTTATTTAAAACCACTTGATTTAAAAACACGTTGTCTTCACTTCTTTCTTAAAATGGTTAAGATTTCTAGGATTTCTTGGCTTACTTGAATTAGATGGGGTTCTATAGACTTCATATGATTTAAGTGCCAGTCACGTGCCATTTTGGGTCATGACAGGTAGCTTATCTCATTTGCGCACCTTGCAGAGGCAGTCTTACACAGAATGGCAGATTCTATGTTATAGCCATGTACGGTTTGAGTTCACATCGACAGGAGGACAGTTAGCACATGTTCGCACCCGTCCTCAGTTATTGGATCGTATTCGAGAGACACAGCCCACATATGCTCGTATGTTGGAGATTATGGATCGGGTTAGGCAGGGCAGAGAGCCAGAGTTTGTGATAGATGACCGTGGAGTATTACGTTTTGGGACTCTTCTTTGTGTGCTAGATTCGGAGGGACTGAGACGTGAGATCTTAAAAGAGGCCTATCGATCAGCATATAGTATTCATCCTGGTTCCACAAAAATGTATCATGACTTGAAGGATGTTTATTGGTGGGAAGGAATGAAGAGGGATGTCAGGGAGTTTGTTTCGAGATGTTTGACTTGTCAGGAAGTCAAGGCAGAGAACTAAAGGCCGGCAGGAGAGTTGGAGCCCTTGCCCATTCCGGAGTGGAAATGGGAGCAGATTTCCATGGATTTCATTATGGGTCTACCCAGGACTAGCACAGGGTATGATTCCATATGGGTGATTGTAGATATATTGACAAAGGCTGCTCACTTTCTTCAGGTGAAGACGATGTATGGCTTTTCACAGTATGCTCAGATTTATATCGACGAGATGGTACGATTACATAGGGTTCCGACGTGCATAGTGTCCGATAGGGGTACACAGTTTACCAGCAGGCTATGGCAGAAACTTCAGGAAGCTCTTGGTACACGATTGAGTTTTAGTACAGCTTTTCACCCATAGACAGATGGTAAGTCAGAGCGGACCATTCTGACTCTAGAGGATATGCTTCGAGCTTGCAGCCTTGATTTTGGTGGTAGTTGGGATCGTCACTTACCTTTGATAGAATTCTCGTACAACAACAGTTTTAAGGAGACGATCCAAATGGCACCCTTTGAAGCTTTGTATGGGAGAAAATGTCGATCACCCGTTTGCTGGACAGAACTGAGCGAGAGAAGTATTTTGGGACCGCGGTTAGTACAGGAGACTACAGAAAAGATCTAGTTGATACGGGACAGAATGAGAGCGGCCCAGTGCAGACAGAAATCATATGCCGATCGACGCCGTCGTAGACTCGAGTTTGATGTGGGAGATCATGTGTTCCTTCGTGTATCTCCGATGAAGGGTGTGATGTGTTTTGGGAAAAAGGGGAAACTCAGCCCCAGATATGTCGGACCCTACGAGATTCTGGAAAGAGTGGGTGCTGTGGCTTATCGTTTAGCACTTCCACCGAGTTTCCCCGATGTGCATCCAGTGTTTCACGTGTTTATGCTTCGCAAGTATCTTCACGGTCCTTCTTACGCGATCCAGCATCAGACCTTACAGCTTGAGCCGGATTTATCCTACACAGTACAGCCAGTAGCTATTCTTGACCGACAGGCAAAGAAACTGAGATCAAGGGTACTTCTATCTGTAAAGGTTCTTTGGCGAGGAACGAATCGCGAGGAGATCACTTGGGAGACCGAGGATGCGATGCGAAATAAATTTTCTCATCTTTTTGAAGGTACGTATAGTTAAGTTTTAAATTCGGGGATCGAATTTTCTTAAGGGGGAATATTGTAACATTTTGAAAATTTAGAAATAAATAAAATTTATTAATTAAATAATAAAATGTTAATTTAAAAAGTTATTAAAACAAAATAGTACATTTTCATAAGTAGTATGTGAAACAAATTAAATTGAAATTTTAATGTGTAACATTAATAAATTACAAGGGTATTAGTGTGAAATTTAGCTTAATTTTAATAAGAATGGTATTATATAATAACATATGTAGTGAAGGGTCTTTGTGTAAAGTTTAGGAAATTGTGCAAATTTGGAAATGTTGAGCGTGTAAGTGAAAAAGGGGTTAGATTGTTAGTTATATGTATGCCCTAGAGGCCATTACTATACATAGGATGTATATTGTAGTGGATGCTTGGACATATATAAGGAGGACTTTCTTGCTCGACATGATAGTATGCTATCTGGTTGATCTTTACCTTAACGTGTACACTGATTGTCTCTCTGTTACATGTTGGTAAAGCCCTTAGGATATGTACTTGACTACCTAGACTATGATGCGGATCATACTAGTGGGGACATGGTAGTCCATAAGTATATCCTTCAAAGTCCCTAGTCGTGGGTGTATCGAGACGGGGCATCGATATACCAGAGCAGACTAGAGTGTACCTTCTCGACCCATACAGATGGGCGATGGATGATCCCATATCCATTGGTGTTTGATATCAGAGATGATATACGGGTGCTCAGTAGAGACTGGGTACACTGGACGGACTCGCCGAGAACTCCCAGATGGTATTATACCTTACGTCAGATGGCAGTTCTCTGGTGACACTGGTACAGAGTAGTCTGTTGACCCGAGATCGTCATAGAGTCTTGTGTGGTTCCCACTGTGCTTTGATTTCCACCTTACCACGTCCAAGAGGGCGTGCAAAACGGTGGTTTTTGGGTACAGTCCCGAATCACATGGAGGCAATGAGCGATAGGAGGGGATTCATCTCTCCCGGTATAGGGAGTTGATGTTGCGCTGTGTTCGATTGGCTATAACCGGAAATCCCTGGCCAGGGTTGCTGAGATTTACTGGTAAGTGTTACCAGTAGTTTCTCGAATTGTTATAGACCTCATATCGACACGACTTATCGAGCTATTGGGGTCTGACGTTTACCACCCCTAGGCGAGATATGCGACATATCAGACGATCAGACCGGACTGTACGGTAAGTGTTAGTGGTTGGATTCACAGGAGTATGAGCGGGCTTGCTCGTCGATCTTCTCATCACTCAATACCCGGGTGGTTGTTACGTTTAGCAGACCGCTTGCGGCTTCTGGGTGATTGATATGATCATCATCTGCTGCCGGCGTATTGACGAGTCTTTAGAGTCCTACACAGAGGTTTCCTGGCTCAAGCGAAACGAAATAGGAGCGCATATGAGATATGTGCGGGACCGAGAATGATACCAGTATGTGATACTGTATTCGATTCTCGCGATTTGTGACATTGATCGGTTATATGCGATATAGCCGGGTTATCGGATCAAGTGTTGATTCGATAAGTTGTTACTGTTAATATTAGTCGGTTATATGCGATATGACCGGATCATTAAATCAAGTGTTGATTTAATGATTTCATGCATAATTATATATTTGATATATTACTTTTCATTAACTAGTATTGGTTCACTATAAATGGATTTTCTCACTTGGATTGTGCACATTGTATATGTGATATACTTTTGTACACAAGTTTGTATCATGTTTGATGATACATGCTAACTTGAGCATGTGTACAGATTAAACCATGGTTGCGTAATGGTTAGGGTTTTCCTTTCATTTTCTTATACATTTATTGATTTATTCTTTATGGAAAATGAAAAGCATAAAGAGAAAAATGGTTGCTAACTTTGTTTGTATTATGAAGCTTCATGAAGCTTTGACTTAGTGACCATTTTGTCTCATGCTTAACCCTAACCATTCCACTTAACCCTAGTCTATTCTCTACACCTAACTAAGGTTAGAATATGATAAGTATTGATTTTATTATTCATTTTAGATATACTTATCATAACATTATCATCTTCTTCTTCTTCTTCTTCAAGATGAAGAATCTTGATTCCATCAATGGTGATTGATGAAAATGAGTGAGAAATCCAATTCTAAAGTGAACCCACCTCCTATTTCTTCATCCTCTACCTCTTGTCACGTAGTATAGGGTGTTCTCTTCACAAGTTTCATGACTTGGTGAAGTGGGAGCTTGATCTGGTGATGCCTCGACGTAGATCATCTTCGGCACGAAGCCGACGACCTTGCCCGCCCATTTCTCCGATAAAGCCGACGCAAGAGCCCGGGATTCCATTTAGACAGCGAGGAGACTTCATTGCGGAGCTATGGAGGTGGAGCACCGGATCTACAAAGGTTGTATTTCCGTTACACTTTAGTTAAGTTGTTAACTAGTTTCATTGTTTCGCCTAGACATCTAGTTAACGATCCGTATTAGGGTTTCTCGGCACCCGTAAAATTTGAAATTGGCATGATTGATGCCTTGTGAGACCTCATTACAGTGCCAAGGAACCCTACAGTGGTATCAGAGCCTAGCTAGAGCCTTAGGCGATGCGTAGACGAAGTTTAAAACCCGAACGAACCCGAAACCCTAACACAAACATGCTCTCTGGACTTTTTCCAAAATCTGGAGTTTTTCGATATTAAAAATATGCAGAAAAATCAGCAGGGAATTGTAAGAATTACTGTGAAGCCCGTACCCATGAATCCACCAATGTGTGGCGGAACCGCGGCAGAAGCCTGGCTTCTGCGGCGGTTCCGCGGCCGAATGATGACGTCAGCTTCCCATTTTTGCACAGTAATTCCTCTTTTCTGGTGTTGGATTTTCTGGGAATTTTTAATATTTATTCAAGAGTTGAATTTTCTGGGTTGTTTTGGGGATTCGTATGTTCGATCGGATTATCAAATTTTGTCTGTGTGGCTTTCCGGATAATTTTTGGATATGTTAAAAAGTTCGACCGGATATAAATACCAAACTTTTTCCCTGTCGGGAAATTTCCAAATGTTGGATTTTTCCGTGGTTTAAAAACGTTCTAAGTAGTGCAAGTAACGCGATGGTCCCTCTAGAAGACAACAAACCTTAACTCGATTATGTGACCGTCTTGAACTGCCCTTTGAACCTTAGGGTTTGGGGCAGTACGGCGTGCCACATGTGAGGCGTTGGCTTGACCCTTCTACGGCTAGACCGTTGGTACTGAGGCATGAACTGAATGTTTCTAGACTTATTTCATGTGTTGAGCTATATCGGGAAAACTTGGGTGTTCGATTGTTCGATCGGAAAGTTTAACATTTTCTATTTATCCGGAATGTGATACAATAATTGGAATTCACAAGTAGTTATGAGATAACTGAATGAATGTTATAAACATAGCAGTTTAGTCTCACTTGATCGGTTGCCACAGAATTTTGATGTGATCAAAAGTCCGTCGCAATCACGTAGCGTACGCGGATACTCGCCGGGTAAACTTAATAGACAGCCTCACTCCATTGCCCCGACCAAGTGACTGTAGGAGAACCCCGTCGCCGAAAGCATCCGTTCGGGTGCTCGCGGCAGCGGTGTTCCGCCTTGGTGCACTTCGTCGACGGTATCGGGGGTGCTGCCGTCTACTGAAGTTTGCGACGAGCATTCGATCAGGATGTCGGGAATCTTGTTGAATTTCCCGACTTGATATTGAAAAGTGTTTTCGATTTTGAGACTAAAATGCAGGGTTTGTAATTGTTAGGCATGTGATGTCTAAGGAATTCATTTGATTAGGCATGTGATGTCTAAAGAGGTTGTGGATTCCGACTGTTGTAGTTTTACACTTTCTTTTCTGTGACCGTAAGTGTAATATGTGATATCGCCGGTTTCGTTGCTATATGTCAACGACAATTGGGATGCGCATGTTTACTTACGTTGATGACATGTGATGTTATGTGTTGCTGGATATGTTATATTGAATCGTCGTGTTTGAATAGCCGGGGGTTTTATGTGAGATGAGTGTTTTTCATTTTCATTCATATAAAAACTTGTATGTAATATTCTTTTATTGGGGCACTTCCAGGTTGCGGAAGATGTCACCGTTTGTATATTATTTACTTTTCCGCACTAGGATAGACCCAAGGAGGGGAGCACAAGTAACCGGGTTCTGGAGTCCAGTGGGAGACCAACTCGAGGAGTGGAGTCCGGGTCTCCTAACTCTAGAATTGGTAGGGTTGCTTGCCGCTCTCGTAGGGGTCTAGGGGTGTGGATTTGGCTATTCATCGCGACCGTGGAATCCGTGTTTTATACTGGCTCGTATTGAAAACACGGACGTCCTAGAATATCCAATATTTCATATGATTCTTCTGCTGCGATATCTGTGATGTGATCATGTGATATATTCTGTGATAGATACAGTATATAGTATATATGATATATTATATAGACGTTACTTATGTTTTACAACCGCGCTAGCCCTGCCCCGCTCTGCCGTTAGTTACCTAACCTAACGGTGCACGAGGGGACATCGAGGCGAATGCGGATGGCATAAGTGTACGTCGTATTTATCTGTGATGTTTAGGTATTTAAATGATGGGACTTCATTAATATGATTAATGAAAGAAAAAGAAACCTAAGATGTTGTAGAATCGAATTTCAAAATAAAACAGGTAGCTACAGTTCTTGCTTTGCACAGCGGTATATATGATATATCCTGCACCTTATTCGATGAGGAAAGGACCGAGATCCCTTCACCCGGAGTGACTCCTTTAGCAATAACTGGCTGATGCTACACACTCGGTTTGTCTTTTGATTGCTTTTAAGTGTTTTTGCTTTGCACAGTGACATATATGATATATCCCGCACCTCATACGACGAGGAAAGGACCGACGATCCCTTCACCGGGAGTGACTCCTTTAGCAAAACTAGGAAAGCCTCAAAAGCACTCCATTTTTAAAAATCATTTGATTCTACAACGATATCAAGTTCATTACGCAATAGGTTTTCAGAAAAACCTGTCGTAGCCCTCCGTCATTTCAGATACGTACTAGTTAGCATTCGTGCTGCGGTTGTTCGGCCTCCGTCAAGGCGTAGTGTACGGTAGCTAACTAGTGCTTATCTGCTAGCACATGATGCGATTGGATTAGGGTATTCGTACGGCGTTGTTTGGCCTCCGTCAAGGGTCGTGTGGGTGGGTTTAATTCAATCAGGAAATGACGGGTTAAACTTGACTAGCGGACTATGGGTTGTTTGGCCTCCATCAAGGTCATAGGACGCTAGGGGCAAAATCTTATCGGGAATTTCAAGTGTTGAAATTTGCAATGAGATTGCATACCTTCTATGAGATAGTTGGATCCCGATACCCGCTGCGAGTAATTGTTACTCCTGGGAGAATTTTACACATTACAATTAGCCGATCAAGTAGGTGTCTAGAAAGGTGTTAACGGGGTTACGCCTCTGGAAAAACGAGGTTTACATTAATTAGGTTCGTGCAAAAGCACGGGGGACCTCTCTCAAAGTACCGACACTGGCCTGGCTGAAAGATTGGCGAACTTGTAGTGTGTAATTAATCCCGGCTAGTCTTTCCTTTTAGGGTTTGAAGGAAGATTTGATAAAAACCAGTGGGAGCCATCCTGATTAGATAAAATAATAACCAATCTATTCTTGCAAGAGCGCACGCTGAGTGTTTTCTTCTCTCTCTCTCCTGGTAGCGACCATATTACGCCTTAATCAAGATAATAATACGGATGTATTGACCGAACCCGCTTGTTATACTGAGCTGGGGAACGTTGGTCCCGCTCCAACTTATAATTGTTATAAGACAGAGCAAGAAATTGGGGATTACCAGAATTCCCGTGCCGCCCAAACGAAGAGAGTGCATGCTAATGCATCATCTTCGGGTGTGTTAATTACAGAGAACTGTTTCTCAGTATCCTTTATGTCCTAGGTATGTGATACCAGATCAGGATCCCAGATATGTAATCTGTTACATAGGGCTACAGAAAGGTAGAGAACTGAGAACGGGTGATAAGTTTCATGAGGCAGAAAACGGGACAAGTGTTGCAGCCAAGTCTGTTGGTCACTGTCACCCTGTATTACCAATACATTGATTCTGAATGAATGTTATTAGATACCGAACCTGATATACAAAATCATATCTGTCTCTTTATTAGTAAAGAAACGGTAAAATTTTGTATTGTTGGATAATGTTTTGAACATTTCCTATATCAAAAGTTGATCGGTTCAGGCACGTTATCTAAAAGCATTGATGTTCTAAATCAAACTACAGTTCTTTAGTATACGGAACACACACAAGAGGAAGAGTTCAGAAATGAACGAATCCTTCTTGAGGCATTGTAGACTAGGTCATATCAATGTGACCCGACTAGCTGAAGTTACATATAGATGCATATTTAAATCAGTTTGAATTTACATCTTGTGAAACTTGCCAGTCATGTCACAGAGATAAGATGACCACAGCTCTGTTTATTGGAAACAGAGAAAGAGTTAGTGAACTCTTGGGATGATACATGTTGATGTATGTAGGTCCCCTGTCTACACATGCCAAGACTGGTTCTTTGTACTTCATTACATTCTCTGATGATCTTTCGAGATTCAGACCTATGTTCCTGTTGAAACATGAGTCCGAACCTTTTGAGATATTCACAGAATATAAGTTAGAAGTAGAGAACTAATATGGGTATAAGTATTATGTCCTTTGATGTGATCAAGGAGAAGAATACTTGAGCACGGAAATCCTGGACTATTCTAAAGGAGAATGAGATTCTCTCTCAGGATTACTCCTCCGGATACACCATACGATGGTATATCGGGGAGGAGCAATAGCACCCTATATGATATGGTGTGCTCTATGATGAGTACTACTGAGTTTCCTATTTCCTTTTTGGGAGTTATGCACTTGAGAAGCTGCATACCTATTGAATTGGATTCGAATCAAATCTATGCCTGCGGCTTCATATGTGATTTGGAAAGGGAAGAGCCTATCTCTTAAGTAAGTTAAGATTTGGGGTTGTCCAGTCTATGTTTGAAAAGCATAATCCGGATAAGCTCAAGGCAAGATCTGTTATGTAGAACTGGAAATGTTCCAGCTATACAAACTGCAGCTGATGATTTGAAAGAACCAAAGGATTCAATAGTTACCAACGAACCTCAGCCTCTCCGCCGATCTAGTAGGGTTCCTTACCCACCTGAGAGATACTTCGGTTTCTCGATGACAGTGGGAGCGAGGATTGCATCATGAGATGATGACCCAACTAGTTTCGAGCCGGCCATCAGGAGTAAGACTCTGTAAGAATGGCTGGATGCTTAGTGATCTGAGATGGAATCCATATACACCAACAAAGTATGGACTTTGGTTGCTATATCTGAAGGGTTAAATCCCCATCAGGAGCAAGTAAATCTTGAGAAGATTACTTGGTGTACATGGAAAAGTTGAGACTTTCAAAGCTAGACTTGTTAAAGGTTTTCGTCATCGACCAGGCGTGGATAATGATGAAACCTTTTCCAGGGGCTATGCTTAAGTCCATCCGGATCCTACTTGCCACGGCTACATACCATAACTACGATATCTGGTGGTTGGGTGTCATGACAGCTTTTCTAAATGATGTTTTAGAAGAGAGCGTCTATAAGTACATAGCCAGGAGGCCTCGTAGACAGTGGGAGCAGCGGAAACGTGTGCAAGATGCTTTATAGGATAAAGCAGGCATCGCGGAGTTGGAACATCCGTTTTGATGAAATAGTCAAAGAGTTTGACATCATCAAAATGGTAGATGAACCTTGTATATACAAAAAGGTAGTAGGGAGTATAGTGGCGATTCTCGTAGAGTACGTGGATGACATACTCTTGATAGGGAAGAAGTTTCCTATGCTACGCTCGATCAATCTCCGCTTATCACAATGATTCTCCATATAGGATCAAAGTGATACCTCCTAAATCCTGGGTTTTGGATCTATGAGATAGATCTAAATGGATGTTAGGATTCTCACTAGTTGTAGTGAGAAGGTATCAATCGACCCTTGGGAGAATCACTGGAAAGGTTCCAGGGTGATAAAGACGACTAAATGTCAGTCACAGGCATTGTCTTTATCCTCAGTAAAGGGACGGTATGTTGGAAGAGTTCCAAGCTAGATACCGTGGCATACTAGACGATTAAGGCTGGATACATCGCTACTTAAGATACTACCAAAGAGGTTGTCTGGGTGTATATTAGTTCATGAGATGAACTTAGTTCCTCCCATTGTGTGACAATGGAGTTGTGGCTTATGCCAAGGAACGTCCGTCCCATCAGTGATCCAGACAAATTCTAAGGCAGTATCACCTGATCATGGAGATGGTTAATCTCCAGGGGATCGAGGTTAGGAGAGTATACTCAGAGGACAACACGGCGGATCCACTCACGACGGCCTATTCCCAGAGATAGACTTTTTTGGGATGGTTGAGTATGAGATACTACAACCACTGCTACAGATGGCCCTAGTGCAAGTGGGAGATTGTTAGTTATATGTATGCCCTAGAGGCCATTACTATACATAGGATGTATATTGTAGTGGATGCTTGGACATATATAGGGAGGACTTTCTTGCTCGACATGATAGTATGCTATCTGGTTGATCTTTACCTTAACGTGTACACTGATTGTCTCTCTGTTACATGTTGGTGAAGCCCTTAGGATATGTACTTGACTACCTGGACTATGATGCTGATCATACTAGTGGGGACATGGTAGTCCATAAGTACATCCTTCAAAGTCCCAAGTCGTGGGTGTATCGAGACGGGGCATCGATATATCAGAGTAGACTAGCGTGTACCTTCTCGACCCATACAGATGGGCGATGGATGATCCCATATCCATTGGTGTTTTACATCAGAGATGATATACGGGTGCTCAGTAGAGACTGGGTACACCGGACGGACTCGCCGAGAACTCCCAGATGGTATTATACCTTACGTCAGATGGCAGTTCTCTGGTGACACTAGTACAGAGTAGTCTGTTGACCCGAGATCGTCATAGAGTCTTGTGTGGTTCCCACTGTGCTTTGATTTCCACCTTACCACGTCCAAGAGGGCGTGCAAAACGGTGGTTTTTGGGTACAGTCCCGAATCACATGGAGGCAATGAGCGATAGGAGGGGATTCGTCTCTCCCGGTATAGGGAGTTGATGTTGCGCTGTGTTCGATTGGCTATAACCGGAAATCCCTGGCCAGGGTTGTTGAGATTTACTGGTAAGTATTACCAGTAGTTTCTCGAATTGTTATAGACCTCATATCGACACGACTTATCGAGCTATTGGGGTCTGACGTTTACCACCCCTAGGCGAGATATGCGACATATCAGACGATCAGACCGGACTGTACGGTAAGTGTTACTGGTTGGATTCACAGAAGTGTGAGCGGGCTTGCTCGTCGATCTTCTCATCGCTCAATACCCGGGTGGCCGTTACGTTTAGCAGACCGCTTGCGGCTTGTGGGTGATTGATATGATCATCATCTGCTGCCGGCGTATTGACGAGTCTTTAGAGTCCTACACAGAGGTTTCCTGGCTCAAGCGAAACGAAATAGGAGCGCATATGAGATATGTGCGGGACCGAGAATGATACCAGTATGTGATACTGTATTCGATTCTCGCGATTTGTGACATTGATCGGTTATATGCGATATAGCCGGGTTATCGGATCAAGTGTTGATTCGATAAGTTGTTACTGTTAATATTAGTCGGTTATATGCGATATGACCGGATCATTAAATCAAGTGTTGATTTAATGATTTAATGCATAATTATATATTTGATATATTACTTTGCATTAACTAGTATTGGTTCACTTTAAATGGATTTTCTCACTTGGATTGTGCACATTGTATATGTGGTATTATTTTGTACACAAGTTTGTATCATGTTTGATGATACATGCTAACTTGAGCATGTGTAAAGATTAAACCATGGTTGCGTAATGGTTAGGGTTTTCCTTTCATTTTCTTATTCATTTATTGATTTATTCTTTATGGAAAATGAAAAGCATAAAGAGAAAAATGGTTGCTAACTTTGTTTGTATTATGAAGCTTCATGAAGCTTTGACTTAGTGACCATTTTGTCTCATGCTTAACCCTAACCATTCCACTTAACCCTAGTCTATTCTCTACACCTAACTAAGGTTAGCATATGATAAGTATTGATTTTATTATTCATTTTAGATATACTTATCATAACATTATCATCTTCTTCTTCTTCTTCTTCAAGATGAAGAACCTTGATTCCATCAATGGTGATTGATGAAAATGAGTGAGAAATCCAATTCTAAAGTGAACCCACCTCCTATTTCTTCATCCTCTACCTCTTGCCAAGTAGTATAGGGTGTTCTCTTCACAAGTTTCATGACTTGGTGAAGTGGGAGCTTGATCTGGTGATGCCTCGACGTATATCATCTTTGGCACGAAGCCGACGACCTTGCCCACCCATTTCTCCGATGAAGCCGACGCAAGAGGCCGGGATTCCATTTGGACAGCGAGGAGACTTCATTGCGGAGCTATGGAGGTGAAGCACCGGATCTACAAAGGTTGTATTTCCGTTACACTTTAGTTAAGTTGTTAACTAGTTTCATTGTTTCGCCTAGACATCTAGTTAACGATCCGTATTAGGGTTTCTCGGCACCCGTAAAATTTAAAATTGGCATGTTTGATGCCTTGTGAGACCTCATTACAGTGCCTAGGAACCCTACATAGATTATATTTTAGCTCGGAAATTTACCACAAGATACCACAACATAGGGTGATAAGGCATAGGGACATCCTTCTTGCATGCACAGCTCATGCACACCACCTCCACCTTGCATGAAAGCACCACTATTCTTTAGTTGACACCACCTACTACCCTAATTCTATTATTCTTAAGTTATACCTAATTATGGCAGTAAATATATTAGGACAACTGAACTAAGTTGAAGGAAAGAGGAAAAAAAAGAAGGGAAAAACATAACGCACAAAAGAAAATAACAAAAGAGAGAGGAGAGGAAGAACAAGTGCTAAGGATTTTACCATCAAGATAGGAGCTAAGGACTTGGGTATCTTGGAGGAGGCTTTTCAACCATATTCCGTAGGTATAATCTTTAAACACGGTAGGATTTTAGTTCTGTAAACTTTAAATTAGAAATCGAATATCGTATTTTGGGAAAAACTTAGCTCTGTGTTAATCTGCTATAGTTTAGATGGAAATCAACTTAATCAAACAGTGCCTAAATCTTATAAACTAGACCTAGAATAAACCCTAAGAGTACGAACCTCCCTGCTCGGGTTTTGGCCGGCGAGGTATAGGGAAATTCCGGCGTCGCCGGATTTTCGGAGGAGTTAGGTGTGTTGGGTTTTAGGGTGGTCTCTGTATAGGTGTTGGGATATTTTGGTATTGTTTATTTAAGTTAATTTAACAGTTTATAAAATCTGGGTGTTAATATCTGAAATGGGGTTAAAACGTTTAAAACACGACATGGACGTTTCGTAACGCGATTATGTTTTCTGTTACGAACACCGATCGGATTAAATTCAGTTAATATAAGTGTTAGATAGTTTAGAATGGTCGTACATGGTATAGTTAATACTTAACACTTGTGTTTTCATGTTTTCCCGTATCGGAGTTAGCCGTTTCTTATTCAAGTTAATTTCAATATTAGATTTGAATACGGAAACTTTGGAGGCCGCAAGGAAAAGAAAAGGATTGGTGATCTGAATTGATTCGATGTATAACGGTGAGTAGACTAAACATCTACCGGGGGATTTTGTATGGATGGTGCGATACGCCCGTATTTTAAAATAAAAGATAGGCTTTTGTATGTTAAATTGATCATATTGTAACATTTTAGAAAATATAAAATATTATTTTTGGAATTTAATATTAAAATAATATTTTTCCCGAAAACTGCCCGATTTGCGAAATTGGGGTTTTCGAAAAAGGGTATAAATATATACCGATAATTGTGAAATTAATGGAAATTAAAATAATTTATTGATTTAATAATATATTTAAAGGATTTGGCATTTTTATTAATAATTATATGCAAGTTTAAAATTTTACCCAATTAGTGCACTGTTAATCGCGATTAAACCAAATCCGTGTTTCTACTCACCGGTAGGTAGTAGTCCCTCTGCCAGGCTCACCGTCTACTACACAGCGAAACCGTTCTCGCCCCGGGGTACCATACCGGGTCCACCATGTACCCGTAATCGGCCTCAACCAGCTCCTCGATTCGGGTTCACGTATATCACTCTAGCACCGAGGAAACACATAGTGGACACACCGAAATATCATATCAAGGGAACCGGGTTTTTAAATGATTACATATTTGAAATAGCCACGGTTCCCAAATCCAGAAATCACATGTAACCCAAACCAATATGCAAGTCAATGATCCGATATGATATGTGCATCAAATATGAATATCATGTCAAGTCACATATAGACGAGCTACAATATAATGATCCGATGTGATATATGCATCAAGTATGAATATCATGTCAAGTCACATATAGACGAGCTATAATATAATGATCCGATGTGATATATGCATCAAGTATGAATATCATGTCAAGTCGCATATAGACGAGCTACAATATAATGATCCGATGTAAATTCTACAGTCTAGTGTCATGGAAATTACTAACGGTGTGCGTGTAACATGCAGGATGGTGCTCGTGCAACATGGACCGTTAGTAATGGTGCGGTGTTCTATCAATTCTAGTTTATATCCATATAGCCGGGAATGCAGTATGTGTTAGTTATATGTATGCCCTAGAGGCCATTACTGTACATAGGATGTATATTGTAGTGGATGCTGGGACATATATAGGGAGGACTTTCTTGCTCGACATGATAGTATGCTGTCTGGTTGAACTTTACCTTAACGTGTATACTGTTTGTCTCTCTGTTACATGTTGGTAAAGCCCTTAGGATATGTGCTTGACTACCTGGACTATGATGCGGATCATACTAGTGGGGACATGGTAGTCCATGAGTACATCCTTCAAAGTCCATAGTCGAGGGTGTATCGAGACGGGGCATCGATATACCAGAGTAGACTAGCGTATACCTTCTTGACCCATACAGATGGGCGATGGATGATCCCATATCCATCGGTGTTTGACATCAGAGATGATATACGGGTGCTCAGTAGAGACTGGGTACGCTGGACGGACTCGCCGAGAACTCCCAGATGGTATTATACCTCACGTCAGATGGCAGTTCTCTGGTGACACTGGTACAGAGTAGTCTGTTGACCCGAGATCGTCATAGAGTCTTGTGTGGTTCCCACTGTGATTTGATTTCCATCTTACCACGTCCAAGAGGGCGTGCAAAACGGTGGTTTTTGGGTACAGTCCCGAATCACATGGAGGCAATGAGCGATAGGAGGGGATTCGTCTCTCCCGGTATAGGGGGTTGATGTTGCGCAGTGTTCGATTGGCTATAACAGGAAATCCCTGGCCAGGGTTGCTGAGATTTACTGGTAAGTGTTACCAGTAGTTTCTCGAATTGTTATAGACCTCATATCAACATGACTTATCGAGCTATTGGGGTCTGACGTTTACCACCCCTAGGCGGGATATGCGACATATCAGACGATCAGACCGGACTGTACGGTAGTGTTACTGGTTGGATTCACTGGAGTGTGAGCGGGCTTGCTCGTCGATCTTCAGATCGCTCAATACCCGGGTGGCCGTTACGTTTAGCAGACCGCTTGCGGCTTGTGGGTGTTTGATATGATCATCACCTGCTGCCGGCGTATTGACGAGTCTTTAGAGTCCTACACAGAGGTTTCCTGGCTCAAGCAAAACGAAATAGGAGCGCATATGAGATATGTGCGGGACCGAGAATAATACGAGTATGTGATACTGTATTCGATTCTCGCGATGTGACATTGATCGGTTATATGCGATATAGCCGGGTTATCGGATCAAGTGTTGATTCGATAAGATGTTACTAATGATACCAGTCGGTTATGTGCGCATGACCGGATCATTAAATCAAGTGTTGATTTAATGATTTAATGCATAATTATATATTTGATATATTACTTTGCGTTAACTAGTATCGGTTCACTTAAGATGGATTTTCTCACTCGGGTGTGCGCATTACATATGCGATATGATTTTGTGCACTTGCTTGTATCATGTTTGATGATATATGACTTTTTAGTTAAGTGTAAAGAATTAAACAATGGTTAAGTGGATAATTAGGGTTTTGGTTTTCTTATTCATTTATATATATATATATATATATATATACATATATATATATATATATATTTATTCTTTTTGGAATATATTAAGCATGAGAAGAAATGGAGGCTTTCTTTGTTTTTTCATGAAGATTCATGAATGTTTGACTTTGTGACCATATTTGTCTCATGCTTAACCTAACCATTCCACTAAACCATGATTAATTCCCTACACCTAACTATAGTTAAAGTTATGATAATAATTGATTATTCTTTTCTTTTGATAATTCTTATCATAACTTGGATAAGCTTCTTCTTCTTCTTCCTTGACTTCAAGAAGAAAAGCTTCACCTCCATCAATGGTGAATTGAGCAAACAAGTGAGAAATCCAATTCTAAAGTCTACCCACTTCCTATTTCTTCATCCTCTACCTCTTGCCAAGTAGTAGAGTGTGTTTCCTTCACAAGTTTTAGGGCTTGGTGAAGGTGGAGCTTGATCTAGCGATGCTTCGACGTAGATCATCTTCGGCATGGACATCGACGACCTAGCTCACTTTTTCTCCGACGAAGCCGACTCTAGAGCCCGAATTTGTTTTGGAC
This sequence comes from Agapanthus africanus, assembly GCA_030015575.1. Taxonomy (NCBI): domain Eukaryota; kingdom Viridiplantae; phylum Streptophyta; class Magnoliopsida; order Asparagales; family Amaryllidaceae; genus Agapanthus; species Agapanthus africanus. The sequence continues at coordinate 261,567,145 of CM057346.1, forward strand.
AGCGGAGATGACTTCGTTGCGGAGCTATGGAGGTGGAGCACCGGATCTACAAAGGTTGTATTTCCGTATTCCCAATAGTTAAGTGTTAACTAGTTCTTGTTCGCCTAGACATCTAGTTATCGATCCGTAATTTAGGGTTTGTAGGCACCATAATTTTTGAAATTGCCATGGTTGATGGCTTGGGAGACCTCACTAGCGTGCCTAGGAACCCTACAGTGGTATCAGAGCCTAGCTAGAGCCTTAGGCGATGCGTAGACGGAGTTAGAAGTCCGATCGACCCGAAACCCCGACTTTAAAATGCTCTCTAGACATTTTTGTAAAATGTGGATTTTTGCAAATTAAAAATATTCAGAAAAACAAGAAGGTAAATCTAAGAATTACGATGCAAAAATTACCTAATGATCATTCTAAAGTGCGGCGGAACCGCGGCATTAGCGTGCTAATGCGGCCCTTCCGCCGCACTTTTGTCTTATCTGCCATTGAATTTTGCACAATAACTCCTATTTTTCAGTGCTGGTTTTCCTGGGAATTTTTAATCTGAAATCAAGAGTTGAGTATTTTGGGTTGTATTGGGAGTTCATACATTCGATCGGATTGTCAAACTTTGTCTATGTGTCGTTCCGGATAATTTTTTGAATATGTTAAAAAGTTCGACCGGATATAAATACCCAATTTTTCCCCTGTCGGGAAATTTCCAAGTGTTGGATATTTCTGTAGTTTAATCACGTTCTAAGTAGTGCAAGTAACACGATGGTCCCTCTAGAAGACAACAAACCTTAACTCGATTATGTGACCGTCTTGAACTACCCTTTGAACCTTCGGGTTTGGGGCAGTACGGCGTGCCACATGTGAGGCGTTGGCTTGACCCTTCTACGGCTGGACCGTTGGTACTGAGGCACGAACGGAATGTTGTTAGACTTGTTTCATATGTTGATCTGTATCGGGAAAACTTGGGTGTTCGATTGTTCGATCGGAAAGTTTAACATTTTCTATTTATCCGGAATGGGATACAATAATTGGAATTCATAATAAGTTATGAGATAACTGAATGAATGTTATAAACATAGCAGCTTAGTCTCACTTGATCGGTTGCCACAGAATTTTGATGTGATCAAAAGTCCGTCGCAATCACGTAGCTTACGCGGATACTCGCCGGGTAAACTTAATAGACAGCCTCACTCCATAGCCCCGACCAAGTGACTGTAGGAGAACCCCATCGCCGAAAGCATCCGTTCGGGTGCTCGCGGTAGCGGTGTTCCGCCTTGGTGCACTTTGTCGACGGCGTCAGGGGTGCGGCCGTCTACTGAAGTTTGCGACGAGCATTCGATCAGAATGTCGGGAATCTTGTTGAATTGCCTGACTTGATATTGAAAAGTGTTTTCGATAAAGAGACTAAAATGCGGGGTTTATAATTGTTAGGCATGCGATGTCTAAGGAATTCATTTGGTCAGGCATGCGATGTCTGAGGTGGTTGCGGATACCAACTGTTGTAGTTTTACACTTTCTTTTCTGTGACCGTAAGTGTAATATGTGATATCGCCGGTTTCGTTGCTATATGTCAACGACAATTGGGATGCGCATATTTACTTACGTTGATGACATGTGATGTTATGTGTTGCTGGATATGTTATATTGGATCGTCGTGTTTGAATAGCCGGGAGTTTTTATGTGAGATGAGTGTTTTTCATTTTCATTCATGTAAAAACTTGTATGTAATATTCTTTTATTTGGGGCGCTTCCAGGTTGCGGGAGTTGTCACCTGTTGTATATTATTTACTTTTCCGCACTAGGATAGACCCAAGGAGGGGAGCACAGGTAACCGGGTTCTGGAGTCCAGTGGGAGACCAACTCGAGGAGTCGAGTCCGGGTCTCCTAACTCTAGAATTGGCAGGGTTGCTTACCGCTCTCGTAGGGGTCTAGGGGTGTGGGTTTGGCTATTCATCACGACCGTGGAATCCGTGTTTTATACTGGCTCGTATTGAAAACACGGACGTCCTAGTATATCCAATATTTCATATGATTCTTCTGCTGCGATATCTGTGATGTGATCATGTGATGTTCTGTGATAGATACAGTATATATTATATATGATATATTATATAGATGTTACTTATGTTTTACACCCGCGCTAGCCCTGCCCCGCTCTGTCGTTAGTTACCTAACCTAACGGTGCACGAGGGGACATCGAGGCGAATGCGGATGGCATAAGTGTACGTCGTATTTATCTGTGATGATTAGGTACTTAAATGATCGGACTTCATTAATATGATTAATGAAATAAAAGAAACCTAAGATGTTGTAGAATCGAATTTCAAATTAAAACAGGTAGCTACAGTTCTTGCTTTGCACAGAGGTATATGTGATATATCCTGCACCTTATTCGATAAGGAAAGGACCGAGATCCCTTCACCGGGAGTGACTCCTTTAGCAATAACTGGCAGATGCTACACCCTCGGTTTGTCTTTTGATTGCTTTTAAGTGTTTTTACTTTGCACAGTGATATATGTGATATATCCCGCACCTCATTCGACGAGGAAAGGACCGACGATCCCTTCACCGGGAGTGACTCCTTTAGCAAAACTAGAAAAGCCTCAAAAGCACTCCATTTCAAAATTCATTCGATCCTACAACGATATCAAGTTCATTACGCAATAGGTTTTCAGAAAAACCTGTCGTAGCCCTCCGTCATTTCAGATACGTACTAGTTAGTATTCGTGCTGCGGTTGTTTGGCCTCCGTCAAGGCGTAGTGTACGGTAGCTAACTAGTGCTTATCTGCTAGCATATGATGCGATTGGATTAGGGTATTCGCACGGCGTTGTTTGGCCTCCGTCAAGGGTCGTGCGGGTAGGTTTAATTCAATCAGGAAATGACGGGTTGAACTTGACTAGCGGACTATGGGTTGTTTGGCCTCCGTCAAGGTCATAGCGAGCTAGGGGCAAAACATTATCGGGAATTTCAAGTGTTGAGATTTGCAATGAGATTGCATACCTTCTATGTGATAGTTGGATCCCGATACCCGCTGCGAGTAAGTGTTACTCCTGGGAGAGTTTTATACATTACAATTAGCCGATCAAGTAGGTGTCTAGAAAGGTGTTAACGAGGTTACGCCTCTGGGAAAACGAGGTTTACAGTAATTAGGTTCGTGCGAAAGCACGGGGGACCTCCCTCAAAGTACCGACACTGGCCTGGCTGAAAGATTGGCGAACTTGTAGTGTGTAATTAATCCCGGCTAGTCTTTCCTTTTAGGGTTTGAAGGAAGATTTGATAAAAAGCAGTGGGAGCCATCCTGATTAGATAAAATAATAACCAATCTATTCTTGACAGAGCGCACGCTGAGTGTTTTCTTCTCTCTCTCTCCAGGTAGCGACCATATCACGCCTTAATCAAGATAATAATACGGATTATTGACCGAACCCGCTTGTTATACTGAGCTGGGGAACGTTGGTCCCGCTCCAACTTATAATTGTTATAAGACAGAGCAGGAAATTGGGGATTACCAGAATTCCCGTGCCGCCCAAACGAAGAGAGTGCATGCTGATGCATCATCTTCGGGTGTGTTCATTACAGAGAACTGTTTCTCAGTATCCTTTACGTCCTGGGTATGTGATACCAGATCAGGATCCCAGATATGTAATCTGTTACATAGGGCTACAGAAAGGTAGAGAACTGAGAACGGGTGATAAGTTTCATGAGGCAGAAAATGGGGCAAGTGTTGCAGCCAAGTCTGTCGGTCACTGTCACCCTGTATTACCAATACATTGATTCTGAACGAATGTTGTTAGATACCGAACCTGATATACGAAATCATATCACTCTCTTTGTTAGAAAAGAAAGGATATAATTTTGTATTGTTGGATAATGTTTTGAACATTTCCTATATCAAAAGTTGATCGGTTCAGGCACGTTATCTAAAAGCATTAATGTTCTAAATCAAACCACAGTTTTTTGTATACAGAACACACACAAGAGGAAGAGTTCAGAAATGAACGAATCCTTCTTGAGGCATTGTAGACTAGGTCATATCAATGTAACCCGACTGGCTGGAGTTACATTTAGATGCATATTTAAATCAGTTTGAATTTACATCTTGTGAAACTCGCCAGTCATGTCACAAAGATAAGATGACCATAGCTCCGTTTACTGGAAACAGAGAAAGAGTTAGTGAACTCTTGGGATGATACATGTTGATGTATGTAAGGTCCCCTGTCTACACATGCCAGGACTTGTTCTTTATACTTCATTACGTTCTCTGATGATCTCTTTAGATTCAGACATATGTTCTTGTTGAAACACAAGTCCGAACCTTTTGAGATATTCACAGAATATAAGTTAGAAGTAGAGAACCAAAATAAGGGTATAAGTATTATGTCCTTTGATGCGATCAGGGAGGAGAATACTTGAGCACGAAATTCCTGGACTATTCTAAAGGAGAATGAGATTCTCTCTCGGCATTACTCCTCCGTATACACCATAGCACGATGGTATGTCGGGGCGGAGCAGATACACCCTATATGATAAGGTGTGCTCTATGATGAATACTACCGAGTTTCCTATTTCCTTTTGGGAGTTATGCACTTGAGAAGCTGCATCCCTATTGAATAGGGTTCCAATCAAATCAATTGCCTACCGCTTCATATGTGATATGGAAAGGGAAGAGCCCATGTCTTAAGCTAGTTAAGATTTGGGGTTGTCTGGCCTATGTCTAAAAGCAAAATCCGGACAAGCTCAAGGCAAGGTCTGTTATGTAGAACTGGAAGTGTTCCAGCTATACGAACTACAGCAGATGATTTGATAGAACCAAGGGATTCAGTAGATACCAACGAACCTCAGCCTCTCCGCCGATCTAGTAGGGTTCCTCACCCACCTGAGAGATACTTTGGTTTCTCTATGACAGTGGGAGCGAGGATTGCATCATGAGATGATGACCCAACTAGCTTCGAGCTGGCCATCAGGAGTAAGACTCTGTAAGAATGGCTGGATGCTTATCGATCTGAGATGGAATCCTTATACACCAGCAAAGTATGGACTTTGGCTGCTATATCTGAAGGGTTAAATCCCCATCAGGAGCAAGTATATCTTGAGAAGATTACTTGGTGTAGATGGAAAAGTTGAGACTTTCAAAGCTAAACTTGTTAAAGCTTTTCGTCATTGACCAGGCGTGGATCATGATGAAACCTTTTCAAGTGACTATGCTTAAGTCCATCCAGATCCTACTGACCACGGCTACATACCATGACTACGATATCTGGTGGTTGGGTGTCTTGACTGCTTTTCTAAATGATGATTTAGAAGAGAGCGTCTATAAGTACACAGCCAGACGGCTTCGTAGACAGTGGGAGCAGCGGAAACGTGTGCAAGATGCTTTATAGGATAAAGCAGGCATCGCGGAGTTGGAACATCTGTTTTGATGGATAAGTCAAAGAGTTTGACATCATCAAAATGGTAGATGAACCTTGTATAAACAAAAAAGGTAGTAGGGAGTATGGTGACGATCCTCGTAGAGTACGTGGATGACATACTCTTGATAGGGAAGTAGTTTCCTATGCTACGCTCGGTCAATCTCCGCTTATCACCATAATTCTCCATATAGGATCAAAGTGATACCTCCTAAATCCTGGATTTTGGATCTATGAGATAGATTTAATTGGATGTTAGGATTCTCACTAGTTGTAGTGAGATGGTATCAAACGATCCTGGGGAGAATCACTGGAAGGGTTCCAGGGTGATAAAGACGACTGAATGTCAGTCGCAGGCATTGTCTTAACCTTCAGTAAAGGGACGGTATGTTGGAAGAGTTCCAAGATAGATACCGTGACATACTAGACGATAAAGGCAGGATACATCGCTACTTAAGATGCTACCAAAGAGGCTGTTTGGGTGTATATTGGTTCATGAGATGAACTACGTTCCTACCATTGTAAGACAATGGAGTTGTGGCTCATGCCGAGGAACGCCGGTCCCATCAGTGATCCAGACATATTCTAAGGCAGTATCACCTGATCATGGAGATGGTTGATCTCCAGGGTGATCGAGGTTTGGAGAGTAGACTCAGAGGACAACACAGCGGATCCACTCACAAAGGCCTGTTCCCAGAGAGAGACTTTTATGGGATGGTTGAGTATGAGATACTGCAACCACTGCTACAGATGGCCCTAGTGCAAGTGGGAGATTGTTAGTTATATGTATGCTCTAGAGGCCATTACTGTACATAGGATGTATATTGTAGTGGATGCTGGGACATATATAGGGAGGACTTTCTTGCTCGACATGATAGTATGCTATCTGGTTGAACTTTACCTTAACGTGTATACTGTTTGTCTCTCTGTTACATGTTGGTAAAGCCCTTAGGATATGTGCTTGACTACCTGGACTATGATGCGGATCATACTAGTGGGGACATGGTAGTCCATGAGTACATCCTTCAAAGTCCCTAGTCGAGGGTGTATCGAGACGGGGCATCGATATACCAGAGTAGACTAGCGTATACCTTCTTGACCCATACAGATGGGCGATGGATGATCCCATATCGATCGGTGTTTGACATCAGAGATGATATACGGGTGCTCAGTAGAGACTGGGTACACTGGACGGACTCGCCGAGAACTCCCAGATGGTATTATACCTCACGTCAGATGGCAGTTCTCTGGTGACACTGGTACAGAGTAGTCTGTTGACCCGAGATCGTCATAGAGTCTTGTGTGGTTCCCACTGTGCTTTGATTTCTATCTTACCACGTCCAAGAGGGCGTGCAAAACGGTGGTTTTTGGGTACAGTCCCGAATCACATGGAGGCAATGAGCGATAGGAGGGGATTCGTCTCTCCCGGTATAGGGGGTTGATGTTGCGCAGTGTTCGATTGGCTATAACAGGAAATCCCTGGCCAGGGTTGCTGAGATTTACTGGTAAGTGTTACCAGTAATTTCTCGAATTGTTATAGACCTCATATCGACATGACTTATCGAGCTATTGGGGTCTGACGTTTACCACCCCTAGGCGGGATATGCGACATATCAGACGATCAGACCGGACTGTACGGTAGTGTTACTGGTTGGATTCACTGGAGTGTGAGCGGGCTTGCTCGTCGATCTTCAGATCGCTCAATACCCGGGTGGCCGTTACGTTTAGCAGACCGCTTGCGGCTTGTGGGTGTTTGATATGATCATCACCTGCTGCCGGCGTATTGACGAGTCTTTAGAGTCCTACACAGAGGTTTCCTGGCTCAAGCAAAACGAAATAGGAGCGCATATGAGATATGTGCGGGACCGAGAATAATACGAGTATGTGATACTGTATTCGATTCTCGCGATGTGACATTGATCGGTTATATGCGATATAGCCGGGTTATCGGATCAAGTGTTGATTCGATAAGATGTTACTAATGATACCAGTCGGTTATGTGCGCATGACCGGATCATTAAATCAAGTGTTGATTTAATGATTTAATGCATAATTATATATTTGATATATTACTTTGCGTTAACTAGTATCGGTTCACTTAAGATGGATTTTCTCACTCGGGTGTGCGCATTACATATGCGATATGATTTTGTGCACTTGCTTGTATCATGTTTGATGATATATGACTTTTTAGTTAAGTGTAAAGAATTAAACAATGGTTAAGTGGATAATTAGGGTTTTGGTTTTCTTATTCATTTATATATATATATATATATACATATATATATATATATTTATTCTTTTTGGAATATATTAAGCATGAGAAGAAATGGAGGCTTTCTTTGTTTTTTCATGAAGATTCATGAATGTTTGACTTTGTGACCATATTTGTCTCATGCTTAACCTAACCATTCCACTAAACCATGATTAATTCCCTACACCTAACTATAGTTAAAGTTATGATAATAATTGATTATTCTTTTCTTTTGATAATTCTTATCATAACTTGGATAAGCTTCTTCTTCTTCTTCCTTGACTTCAAGAAGAAAAGCTTCACCTCCATCAATGGTGAATTGAGCAAACAAGTGAGAAATCCAATTCTAAAGTCTACCCACTTCCTATTTCTTCATCCTCTACCTCTTGCCAAGTAGTAGAGTGTGTTTCCTTCACAAGTTTTAGGGCTAGGTGAAGGTGGAGCTTGATCTAGCGATGCTTCGACGTAGATCATCTTCGGCATGGACATCGACGACCTAGCTCACTTTTTCTCCGACGAAGCCGACTCTAGAGCCCGGATTTGTTTTGGACAGCGGAGACGACTTCGTTGCGGAGCTATGGAGGTGGAGCACCGGATCTACAAAGGTTGTATTTCCGTATTCCCAATAGTTAAGTGTTAACTAGTTCTTGTTCGCCTAGACATCTAGTTATCGATCCGTAGTTTAGGGTTTGTAGGCACCATAATTTTTGAAATTGCCATGGTTGATGGCTTGGGAGACCTCACTAGCGTGCCTAGGAACCCTACAGTATGCACTAAATAGTAGCCATGAACAGTCAATGAATGTAAATATAGCTATAAGGTCCTATCAGCCCTGACGTAGAACGCCATGCGGGCGATATCCCCGTAGATGTTAAATCTAATCACCGAAGTCTCTCGCTAGGTATAGCCAACAACTTGTTTCCCCTTCTGCGCGGCGTCCGCCGTACTCGCCTGCGAACCTAGAATTACACAATACATCATACATAAGCTTGAAGTCACACAAACACGACATTAAGGCCGAACTAGTAACTCGTGTCGTGAACCAAGCGCGCGTGTGCGCGATACGCTAAAACGTGTGATTACATGCCTGAAGTCACTCCGACGCGTCGCGATACGCAGAAACCCAAAACCCACAAACACGTATCACGCGTGTCGCGAAGACTAAAAATACGGGAAAATAGGTATTCACCTCAAGATTTTGATACAGAACAGATATTGCAAAAAATATATATATACCAAAATAACCCACATAGCAGCAAACACCAACACCCCAAACCCCAACCCAAATCACCCCCATCTGGCCGCAAATTGCGGCCAGAAAGCTTATTTCGGCGGCCTGGGTAGGTAATTGGGCTCCCAGGTTTTGTGTGTGCATTCAATACCTCCTATACATGCTACAGTAACCTCTAGTTTCACTCTGAAATATCTCGGGTAGCAGCAGATCCTACAGAGCCTTATTTCTAGTTAAAATCCACACTTTTGCACTAAAAAGGTACTTTATGGTATTTTTGTGCAAACCTGAAGTACAACCTGGTTAAAATAGCTCTAATAACACTTAAAAGAGTTAACTAAACTATGAGAACACCAATCTAACATATACTTCACAAATATCCTTCAATATCACTAATAATGCACATAAAACATGATTTTTAGCTAAGATACTACAAGATATAGAAAAGAGTGTTAAATATGAGCTATATACCTTCAAAAGACCCTAAGAACACCAAAAAGTTCCAGCTCCCTCCTCAAGTATGCAGATTTGCTCCCAAACACCTCAAAAAGCCCCTTTTTCCATGGTTTTGTGAAGAAAATGTGTTGATTTGTATAGGGTTTTGTGTAGGGATCAAAGGGACATGAAAAGAAGAAGAGGAGATGAAGAAAATGAGAGGGTTTTTCTGCTGGAGCTGCAGAAATTCTGAGATGGGGAAAGAGAGAGAGAAGAGAGAAAGAAAATGGGTCAAAAGTCAAGCTTTTTACCTAACACCATGGCTCATTTTTTTAAAAGGATTTGAAATTATAAAAAGGGTTTATGATATGATTAAAAAATGGTGGGAATTAAGTTAACAACCATGCAACAAAAGAATGGTTAACATGCTACCAAAAAAAATCCCTAAGTCACAAAATGCTAAGTGTGCAAGTGTACACTACAAAGGGAAATCTTTCAATTTGCTAAACACGGCTAATTAACTAATAATCCTATGAACACTAATATAATAACGTGCAGAAATACTAATTATCACAAAAACATTCTAACAGAAATTCGAAGTGTTACAATCTACCCCCTTAAAGAAATTCGGTCCCCGAATTTAAAAATCAAACTATACGCACCTTCAAAAAGATGGGGATAACTCTTCCTCATCTCGCTCTCGGTCTCCCAAGTGACCTCCTCGCCGCTCTGGCCACGCCAAAGTACCTTGATGGACGGTATCTCTTTCGATCTCAATTTCTTTACTTGTCAATCCAAGATCATCACCGGCTGCTCTGCATAGGAAAGGTCACTCTCCAGCTGGATCGTCGGGTACTGAATCGCATGCGAAGGATCATGAAGAAATTTGCGTAGCATCGAAACGTGAAATACGGGGTGCACATCTGGAAAACTGGGCGGAAGGGCTAATCGATACGCAACTACACCAACACGCTCGAGAATCTCGAAGGGGCCCACATATCTGGGACTAATGTAACGCTTCGAAAATCGTTTAGGCAGTTTTTCGGTAATCGGCCAAATTAGCAGCTTTTTCCGTAAAAAGTCAAAATAGGTAATTTTCATTATAGACCTAATTATACAAAATTTAGATAAGATATTACTATAAATTGGCCACTAAAATGTCACTTAAAATTTTCTTGTTAATTAAAAAAATTTCCGTAATTAATTATTTTTAATATTATTTTAAGCTTTTAAAAATACATTAAATTAGTGATAAATACAAATTTAATTAGGTAAATTACACACTTAGGAAACATTGTAAACTAAAATTTAGTGTTAATAAAATTTTATCAAGAGTTTGCAAGATTTTAGTTCTATAGTTTAAAAATTTAATCAAAAATGAATTAAAATGAGGTTTTTTGTGTAAAATTTGATGTGAGAGCATTAAATAAGCCTGTGAATGACATTTTGTGTAGAATTTTCCGCACTTCTCCTCATTCTCCTCCCCTATTTTGCTCTGGCCGAGCTCTACTCCAGCAGCCCCTCTTTTTCCCCTCATTTTTTGCTTCAAAAATCATGATAAAATCAACAAAAATCCACAAAAATACATTATTTTCTTCATAAATTCAAACCAAAATCCTATTCCACCTCTTTCAAACCTTAATTTGCTTTAAAACAAGGTGAAAGGAGGCATCTTTCAAGGTCAAGTGCAAGTTAGGGTTCACTTGTAAGGTAAAAATCCTAAACTAGTTGTTAAATTTGTAGTGTAAATAAGCTAAACTAGTATTTTAAAATGTTAATTTCATTGTAATGGTTGTTTTTTGAAAATTCAAGAGAGGTGGAGATGCCCTAATTAGGGTTTGTTGTAGGATAAGTGGGTTTAAGTTAAGGTAGTGGTTATCTAGTTGGTTAGAATGGATGGTTGTGCGATGTAGCGATCGCTACACCGTTAAATCGCGACAATTGCATCGATATTTCTATGCTAATTGCTTACTAGTTTTTCTAAAATTTTAGAAGGTGATCTAATTGTGTTATTTTGGCGATATAATTAGCATCTTATATGACTATTAGGGTTTGTGAATGTGGAGTTTTGTCTAGTCGGGTTTTAGTTTTGACGATTGCCCCGAAACGGCGATTTTAGTTAAGGTTTTAGCGATTTTCGTTTATTTTCCGCGTACCGAGTGCACGCTGTGATTAATTCGAGAGCGTCGATCTTTTCATATTGTGAGTTGTGTCATTTCAGAAATCTGTAATCTTATATTGTGTGTTATGCAATTCTAGGATAGGTCGCGGAAACATCGGACGCGGCGCGCAAAGGCAAGGCGGTGGTCGGATCGGATTAGCGGGGCTTTCAGGTGAGTAGATGTATTCATCTATGGGGGAATCGTCTGGATGGCGCGAGGTGCCCCCTAGTTAGGATTTCTTTATTTCTTGCAAGATTTGCATTGTTAGTTAGCTAACCCCCCATTCACATTTCATACCCTTATAGCTAATCGTCTACTAGATTGCGTGGATATTCATATACACATGTGCGATATTACTTCGTAAGACACGAACATCGTTACCATTGGCTCCTGTTGCACGCGCACTATTCATGTGACGCACACGCCTTTGGTAATTGCCATGCCACGAGCACCATAGAACCTGTTTAGCTTAGTGTCACCAATTGCATCATACATGATATACGAAATCGCATAGCACGTATATACCTCGCATCATCATCATACTTACATAGATTTCTAGCCACAAATTGCATCGCATACCTTGATATCATAGACATTTATCATATACAACATGTTAAGTATTATGATTTCTTGAGGATTTCAGTATTGCTGCGATTTCTGGATTTTGGGGAAAACCGCAAGAATTTAATAAAAGCTTATAATTATCATTTTTTTTAAAAACAAAGTTGCGGTTTTCTCGTGATGTATGTGTCGTCCACCATGAGTTTTCATGTTTTCTGTTGGATTTCGAGACCCGATTCTAGGAGTGGATGAACCGTCTCGGGTACATGGTGGGCCCGGTATGGTACCCCGGGGCAAGAAGATCGAGTTGTAGACGATGAGCCTGGCAGGGGAAGACTACCTACCGGTGATGTCTAGCGCGGCGGATATCCGGAGGATACCGACCGTTGTCGTGAGATTTGATGATATGGGCCAATCCGGACTGACGGAGCCCGAGGTATTGAGACATTGATACAGTGGGACATTGAGACAGATGTGTTTTCATATTTGGTGTCAATGCTTGACACGGGTTTCAGATGATTTCTTGATGGTATTTAGCTGTTATGCAGATATTCTTTTTCTAAAGTTAAGAATGCAGAACTCATAGCATTTAAAACACTTAAAGATTTAGTATTGACATTGCATACATGTGCATGCATACTAGAGGTATTACATCACATCTGGACATACATGCTGTGACGCATTTGCGTGCATTCTTACGATAGCCTTACTAGATGTTATATTCTACTCACGAGCTGGCAACTCACCCTCGTTGTACCACAGTGTCTTGCAGGTCGGACTCATCAGCCTAGTAGCGGCGGCTTAACTTATTAGTGACCTCTTTTGCTCAGACTCGCGACATTGCTCGTAGGTGGGTTGCGAGAGCACTTTTATCTCTTTTGTACTATTTTTGTATCTAGTATTCTCCATCTACCACTTCTTATTTGTATATTCGACCTAGTGATGAGACTGAGAGATCTGTGTATATGTGGGTTCTTTTAGGTCGAGCTCACTTGAGCCGACGTTGTGTTTTCTTACATTTCGCATTTCTTTATGCTCTTTTTCTTAAGATTACATATATATATATATATATATATTGCGTGTGGTTGTGATCCGCCTTGGGCGAAGAGCTAGCTCCCGCTTGGGGATGCCATTTTGTGATTACATGTTATATATCTTGTTATACCCATTTTGGGGGATAGAATTTACAAAGGAGACTCTGGCGAAATTTTCGGAAATTTCTGATGTTTTTAAAAAGGGGCTCAATACAACTTAATTGATTTCAAAATCGTTTTCATGAAAGGTTTCCTTCACTCTCTTTTGATTTTGGTTTAGATTTTTCTGGGCTTTGGTTGACTTAGGTTACGTTACGCCTTTAGACGTCTCGTAATCTAAGTGCCAGTCACGTTCCATACTTTCGGGTCGTGACAAAGTTGGTATCAGAGCCTAGGTTTTACCTTTCTAAGTGTAGGACGATCTTGGTAGATGGAGTAGGTGACTTAAGCAGAGTGGCGTAGCGTGGGTATGATCCGCGGCATACTTACGATACGGTACTCCGCCTAAGTGACCTTAGGACATAATTGCTTGTATTTCTTTTCTTGATTCCTTGCATTCCTTGATTCAATTGCAATGTTCTTATCGGTCATGTTTCTTATTCCAGCTTCTATGCCGCCAAAGACTACGAGAGCTCAGCAGGCTGCCGCTAGGGATGAGATTCGAGCGGGCTCGTCTGAGGCGAGGATCGAGCGGGATGATACGCCTACCCCTCAGGGTCATATTGATCCGCCTTATCCAGACCGTATTGCCAGATTAGTGGCCGATATGTAGGAGTTACGACAGATGATGGGATCTTTAGTTGAGTCCAGTCGGGCACAGAGATCCGAGGACGTTCCTTCCACCGCACAGACCACGATTGTACCTGCTGCACAGATGGTCACTCCTGCTGCTACTGCGACTATCCCTGTTTTGCAGGGTTCCTAGGCACTCTAGTGAGGTCTCCCAAGCCATCAACCATGGCAATTTCAAAAAATATGGTGCCTACAAACCCTAAACTACGGATCGATAACTAGATTTCTAGGCGAACAAGAACTAGTTAACACTTAACTAATGAGAAAACGGAAATACAACCTTTGTAGATCCGGTGCTCCACCTCCATAGCTCCGCAACGAGGTCCTCTCCGCTGTCCAAGTCAAATCCGGGCTCTAGGATCGGCTTCGTCGGAGAATGGGCAAGCTAGGTCGTCGATGTCCATGCCGAAGATGATCTACGTCGAAGCATCGCAAGATCAAGCTCTCACTTCACCAAGTCATGAAACTTGTGAAGAAAACACACTCTACTACTTGGCAAGAGGTAGAGGATGAAGAAATAGGAAGTGGGTAGACTTTAGTTTTGGATTTCTCACTCTTTTCCAACAATCACCATTGATGGACCTTGCTTTTCTTCACTTGAAGAATGAAGAAGAAGAAGGAAAATTAGTTATGATAAGTTAATAGAATAAGAAAAGAAAATGAATTCTTATCATAATTTTAACTAGAGTCAAGTGTAGAGAATGAATCATGGTTAGTGGGAATGGTTAGGGTTAAGGATGAGATAAGGATGGTTGACTTGAACAAAGCTTCATGAAGCTTCAACTAAAGAACAAAAGAAGCCACCATTCTTTTTCTCATTTTCTTATATTCATTTATCAAAAATAAATGGATAACAAAATAAGATAAATGAATAACAAATAAGAAACCCTAACCATTTCATTAACCAAGGTTTAATACTTTACACTTAACCAAAAAGCATGCATCATCAAACATGATACAAGCAAGTGCACAAAATCATATCGCATATGTAATGCGCACACCCGAGTGAGAAAATCCATTTAAAGTGAACCAATACTAGTTAATGCAAAGTAATATATCAAATATATAATTATACATTAAATCATTAAATCAACACTTGATTCAATGATCCGGTCATGCGCACATAACCGACTGGTATCATTAGTAACATCTTATCGAATCAACACTTGATCCGATAACCCGGCTATATCGCATATAACCGATCAATGTCACATCGCGAGAATCGAATACAGTATCACATACTCGTATTATTCTCGGTCCCGCACATATCTCATATGCGCTCCTATTTCGTTTCGCTTGAGCCAGGAAACCTCTGTGTAGGACTCTAAAGACTCGTCAATACGCCGGCAGCGGATGATGATCATATCAAACATCCACAAGCCGCAAGCGGTCTGCTAAACGTAACGGCCACCCGGGTATTGAGCGATCTGAAGATCGACGAGCAAGCCCGCTCACACTCCAGTGAATCCGACCAGTAACACTACCGTACAGTCCGGTCTGATCGTCTGATCTGTTGCATATCTCGCCTAGGGGTGGTAAACGTCAGACCCCAATAGCTCAATAAGTCGTGTCGATATGAGGTCTATAACTGTTCGAGAAACTACTGGTAACACTTACCAGTAAATCTCAGCAACCCGGGCCAGGGATTTCCTGTTATAGCCAATCGAACACAGCGCAACATCAACCCCCATATACCGGGAGAGACGAATCCCCTCCTATCGCTCATTGCCTCCATGTGACTCGGGACTGTACCCAAAAACCACCGTTTTGCACGCCCTCTTGGACGTGGTAAGATGGAAATCAAAGCACAGTGGGAACCACACAAGACTCTATGACGATCTCGGGTCAACAGACTACTCTGTACCAGTGTCACCAGAGAACTGCCATCTGACGTGAGGTATAATACCATCTGGGAGTTCTCGGCGAGTCCGTCCAGTGTACCCAGTCTCTACTGAGCACCCGTATATCTCCTCTGATGTCAAACACCGATGGATATGGGATCATCCATCGCCCATCTGTATGGGTCGAGAAGGTACACGCTAGTCTACTCTGGCATATCGATGCCCCGTCTCGATACACCCACGACTAGGGACTTTGAAGGATGTACTTATGGACTACCATGTCCCCACTAGTATGATCTGCATCATAGTCCAGGTAGTCAAGTACAGATCCTAAGGGCTTTACCAACATGTAACAGAGAGACAAACAGTATACACGTTAAGGTAAAGATCAACCAGATAGCATACTATCATGTCGAGCAAGAAAGTCCTCCCTATATACGTCCCAGCATCCACTACAATATACATCCTATGTATAGTAATAGCCTCTAGGGCATACATATAACCTACATGTTTCACTACAGGAGTTCATGAGATTGAGACCTCCAGCTTTTACCGGTACGGATGCGACAGAGGATCCACAGGAATTTCTTGAAAGGATGGCTTGGATTTGCCGTTCGTTGAGGTGTTCTGAAGATAGATTGGTGGAGTTCGCGAGTTTTCGTCTGGAGGGTCTTGCCCAGACATGGTACGATTCAGTAGAGAGAGGCCGAGCTGTAGGTCTACCTTCTATGACCTGGGATGAGTTTACAGCTGCGTTTTTTGCCCGTTTTATTCCGAAGAGTGTCCGAGATGCTCGAGCCCATAGTTTTGAGTTTCTGCGCAAGACTCCTGGGATGACGGTATCGGAGTATGATATACAGTTTACCTAGTTGTCTCGATATGCTCCGTACCTAGTAGACACAGAAGAGAAAAGAATAAAGAGGTTTGTGCGAGGGCTTGATACACAGCTATTCCTTGCCATCGGCACCCAGCACTTTGATACATATGCAGCCGCGATGGATGCAGCCTTACTTTTGGAGGAGCGTATTTCTGAGACTCCGGTCGTTTCTGGGCCGAAGAGAATTCGTACTGATATGCCAGCTCAGCGGCAGATGGGTAGACACCGCGATAGATTATTTCCGGGAGATAGTGGAGGCAGAGGATTGAGACGAGGTCAGTTATTTGGTTCATATCCAGAGACCCAGCAGTCGTCGCCAGGATGTTTTCGGTGTGGGAGTCGGTACCACCATGTCAGAAACTGTACCATGGGATGCCAGGGCACAGCGACAGTCCCGCATATGACCTTACCACCTTCACCACCTCCTGAGAGAGCTATACTTCCTACTCCTGATGATACTCCACACCAGCCAGATGCTCCTAGAGGTCGTGGGCGTGGCGGTCCGGTTCAGAGAGGACGAGGCGACAGAGGCAGAGGCAGAGGCCGAGGTAGAGACAGAGGACAGACAGCTACTAGTGGTGGGCAGGCCCGAGTGTTCGCGTTGACTCCTCAGGATGCACAGGCATCCAATGCCGTCGTGACAGGTACTCTGCCAGTATGTTCTTTTGATGCACGGGTATTATTTGATCCAGGCTCCACACATTCCTATGTATCCACGTACTTTGCACCGAGGTTGGGCCGAGAGTCTTCTCCGTTATATCAGCTGCTTGTCATTATTACACCGGTAGGCGAGTCGTTTGTTGCCCGTGTTGTGTACCGATCATGTTCCGTTCGTATCGGGGAGAGAGATTCTCCAGGTGATTTGATTCTCCTCGATATGCTAGACTTTGATGTTCTTCTTGGTATGGACTGGCTAGCCACCTGTAATGCATCCGTGGACTGCCATAAGAAAGCAGTCAGATTCAGTTTTCTTGGTGAGCCGTTTCTTGTTATTCAGGGAGATCGTAGCGCTACCCTTCCCAGCTTCATTTCTTCTCTTCACGCTGGTCAGCTCTTGAGGAAAGGGTGTCAAGGATTCTTAGCCTATGTTTATAATACTAGCTCCACAGAGGTTCCGTTGGACCAGGTTCTTGTTGTGAGAGAGTTCCCTGATGTATTTCCCGACGAGCTGCCTGGTCTGCCACCAGAGCGCGAGATTGAGTTCTGCATCGACCTGATCCCCGGCACGGGGCCTATCTCTATACCGTCTTATCGGATGGCCCCGGCGGAGCTGAGAGAGCTGAAGGATCAGTTACAGGACTTGCTGGACAAAGGGCTTATCCGACCGAGTGTGTCACCTTGGGGTGCTTCCGTCCTGTTTGTTAAGAAGAAGGACGGAAGTAAGCGCTTATGCATTGATTATCGTCAGCTGAACCGGGTTACTGTGCGGAACATATATCCTCTACCCCGCATTGATGACTTATTCGATCAGCTCCAGGGTGCAGGGTTTTTCTCGAAGGTTGATTTACGGTCAGGTTATCACCAGTTGCGGGTTCGGAAAGAGGATATTCCGAAGACCGATTTCCGTACTCGATATGGTCATTATAAGTTCTTGGTGATGTCGTTCGGGCTCACCAATGCCCCGGCTGCATTTATGGACTTGATGAACCGTGTATTCAGGCTGTATCTCGATCAGTTCATCATTGTGTTCATTGACGACATCTTGGTTTATTCTCGGAGCCGGGAGGAGCATGAGCAGCACTTACGTATCACATTGCAGACTTTGAGGGAGCATCAGCTGTTCGCCAAATTTTCCAAATGCGCATTCTGGTTAGACGGTGTCGACTTCTTGGGTTATGTGGTGATGAGAGATGGATTTGTGTGGACCCGAAGAAGATCGAGGCAGTTCAGCATTGTCCTAGACCGGTATCAGTTATAGAGGTTCGCAGCTTTCTGGGTCTGGCAGGCTAGTATCGACGTTTTGTCCAGGATTTCTCCCGTATTGCTGAACCGCTGACCGGGTTGACCCGGAAGGGGGTGCCTTTTGATTGGACCCAGGCATGTGAGGATAGTTTCCAGCCGTTGAAGACTCGTCTGACTACTGCACCAATGTTAGCATTGCCTTCAGGATCAGGCGGGTTCGTGGTTTATTGTGATGCTTCTCGAGTGGGGCTGGGTTGTGTATTGATGCAGCACGACAGAGTTATCGCGTATGCTTCTCGGCAGCTGAGGAAACACGAACAGAACTACCCCACTCATGATTTAGAGATGGCTGCAGTGGTATTTGCACTTAAGATCTGGAGACATTACCTATACGGTGAGTCGTGCCAGATATTCATTGACCATAAGAGTTTGAAGTATATCTTTCAGCCGCGAGATCTTAATCTGAGACAGCGCCGTTGGATGGAGTTGGTAAAAGATTATGACTGCGAGATTTTTTACCATCCGGAGCAAGGCGAATGTCGTGGCAGATGCTTTGAGTAGGAGGCCCGGAGGTAGCTTATCTTGTTTAAGTGCGGTACAGATGCAGTCAACGGCGGATTGGCAGGTTTTATGTGACAGCAGAGTGCAGTTCGAGTTTATTCCTATAGGGGGACAGCTGGCCCATTTCAGAGCACGCCCACAGTTACTTGACCGTATCCGCGAGGCACAGTCCGGCGATGCCCGTATTTTAGAGATTATTGAGCAGATTCGGTAGGGCAGAGTTTCTGAGTTCATGATTGATGATCAGTGGATACTTCGATTTGGGACTCGACTGTGCGTACCAGATTCCGAGGGACTGAGGCGCGATATCCTCGAGGAGGCACATAGATCAGTATACAGTGTACATCCAGGTTCCACCAAGATGTACCGTGATTTGAGAGAGGTTTACTGGTGGGACGGAATCAAGAGGGATGTTACAGACTTTGTGTCGAGATGCCTGACTTGTCAGCAAGTCAAGGCCGAGCACCAGACGCCAGCCGGCGAGTTACAGCCTTTGCCCATCCCTGAGTGGAAGTGGGAACAGATCTCCATGGACTTCATTGTGGGTCTACCCAGGACCAGTCGAGGGTTTGACTCTATTTGGGTGATTGTGGATCGACTGACGAAAGCGGCTCACTTCCTGCCAGTGAAGACCACTTTTGGATTTTCTCAGTACGCCCAGGTTTATATTGATGAGATCGTGCGACTGAATGGCGTTCCAACGTGCATTGTGTCCGACCGGGGCACCCAGTTTACCAGCCGATTATGGCAAAAAATTCAGGAAGCTTTGGGCACCCGATTGAGTTTTACCACAGCTTTTCACCCGCAGACTGACGGTCAGTCAGAGCGTACTATTCAGACTCTTGGGGACATGCTCAGAGCTTGTGTTTTAGATTTCGGTGGTAGCTGGGATCATCATTTGCCTTTGATCAAGTTCTCCTACAATAATAGCTTCCAGGAGACGATTCAGATGGCACCTTTCGAGGCTTTATACGGGAGGAGATGTCGATCGCCTGTATGTTGGACAGAGCTCAGGGAGAGCAGTATTTTGGGGCTGCAGATCGTACAGGAGACGACTGAAAAGATACAGCTGATTCGGGACAGGATGAGAGCAGCACAGAGTAGGCAGAAATCATATGCTGACAGGCGCCGTCGCCGACTCGAGTTCGCTGTTGGCGATCATGTTTTCCCGAGGGTCTCTCCGATGAAGGGTGTGATGAGATTTGGGTGGAAAGGGAAGCTTAGTCCCAGATATGTTGGTCCCTTCGAGATCCTAGAGCGTGTTGGTCCAGTCGCTTATCGGTTAGCTCTTCCAGCTAGCTTCCCCGATGTTCACCCCGTGTTCCATGTTTCGATGCTCCGCAAGTACCTTCATGATCCTTCCCATGCGATTCAGCACCAGACGATCCAGCAAGAGCATGATCTTTCATTCACCGAGCAGCCGGTGGTCATTTTGGATCGGCAGGTGAAGAAATTGAGGTCGAAGGTTATACCGTCCGTCAAGGTCCTTTGGCGTGGCCCGAACAGCGAGGAGGTCACCTGGGAGACCGAGGTCGAGATGAGGAAGAGATATCCCCATCTTTTTGAAGGTACGCATAGTTAGATTCTAAATTCGGGGACCGAATTTCTTTAAGGGGGGAAGATTGTTACGCTTCGAAAATCGTTTAGGCAGTTTTTCGGTAATCGGCCAAATTAGCAGCTTTTTCCGTAAAAAGTCAAAATAGGTAATTTCATTATAGACCTAATTATACAAAATTTAGATAAGATATTACTATAAATTGGTCACTAAAATGTCACTTAAAATTTTCTAGTTAATTAAAAAAATTTCCGTAATTAATTATTTTTAATATTATTTTAAGCTTTTAAAAATACATTAAATTAGTGATAAATACAAATTTAATTAGGTAAATTACACACTTAGGAAACATTATAAACTAAAATTTAGTGTTAATAAAATTTTATCAAGACGTTGCAAGATTTTAGTTCTATAGTTTAAAAATTTAATCAAAAATGAATTAAAATGAGTTTTTTTGTGTAAAATTTGATGTGAGAGCATTAAATGAGCCTGTGAATGACATTTTGTGTAGAATTTTCCACACTTCTCCTCATTCTCCTCCCCACTTTTGCTCTGGCCGAGCTCTACTCCAGCAGCCCCTCTTTTCTGTAAGTCCACGTTGCGACCCCCGGTTCTTACGGGGAGGCGGAAACGGTATAAAAATCAAATTTTTAGCGCATGGGGCAACATGGACTAACAAAGTCGGGATCTTTTCCTAAACTAAAACTAGCAAACATGCTAAAGAGAGTTAGCTACTCGGAAAGATGGTTATACCTAAACTTGAACTCCTTCTTCTTCAAACTTTGTAGAGGTTGATGGTTCTTTCCACGTCGCCTTCTTCCGTCAAAGATGGATCCACCTGAGGGTTCAACCTTCGGGCTCTTTCTCGATCTTTGAGATAACTAGAGTCTTCAGCTTGCTAAACCTTTGATCCTAGAGTGAGTAGAGAGTGTCTAGGGGTTGTTTTCTTTTCAAGGAGAGGGATTCTCAACACATGAGAAGGATTCTCCTTGAGCTTGAGGAAGAAGAAGATGAAATGAGGAGAGAGAATGATTATGATAGAATGAGCTCTTTTCTTTTGCAACCATAACTAAAAGAAAAGGAATTATCTAATTAATAATAATAAATCAAAAATGAAATAGTTGATGGTTGTATTTGGAATGACGACTATCATAACTTTCAATAAATGAGTGTAAGCTAGAATCAAGGAGTATCCTTGCAAAGCAATGATGGTGGTCAACATTCAACCATGGTCAACAAGTCAACCATGGTCAACAAGTCAAAAAAATCAACCATAACAATATTTCATTTAATTACTATTATTAATTGATATTTCATAAATCTATTAGGGTTTGGAAAAAGACGACTGTCAACTGTGCATACGCACCCGTTCCGAAACCCTAATGAAAAACCTCATCCTCCGCCTCAAGCAACTGTGCATACACACCTGTATTCTCGTTCCGAGGAACAAGAATACCGAGAGATAAAAGCAACCCCAAAACATAAACCAATATCTGGCTCAAACCAGAGCCCGCTGGCAATATCCGTCCGGACTCCAAACGTGCACAAGTGCGCGGATGAGAACGAACCCTGTCGCAAAACCATGCGACCTCTACTCTGTTTTGCCCAGAGGCGAATACCCTCTGTGTGGGACTCTAAAGACTCGACACTACGCTGGCAGTGGGTTTAACCACAGACCGCAAGCGGCACAAGCTGTGCGTAACGGTCCCCAGGTAGAAGCCGACAAGAAGGCTGACGAGGTGAACCCCATCTGAACTCCTACTGAGTCTGAATGTGACATTCTCCGTACAGTCCGGTCTGTTCGTCTGATACATCGCACGTCGGGCCTAGGGGGTGGTAAACGTCAGTCCCCCAATAGCGGTACAAGTCATGTCGCAGTGAAGCCCAAAACACCCTGAGATAACACTGGAAGCCTACCAGTATATCTCGCTTGCCCTGGCCAGGGACTACTCGTGTAATGTCTCTCCTAGACACAACGCGATGTCAACCCCCAATACTGGGAGAGACGAATCCTGTCTAACCGGCACTGCCTCCAAGTGCTTCGGGACTGCACCCAACTACCACCTGTTTGCATGACTCCTTTGAGCCGTGGTAGGGTAGTAGTCAAAGTACAGTGGGAACACACTCGAGGCGAAGTGCCAGTGTCAAGTCAGCGGACTAAGCTGTACTCATGTCACCTGGGAACTGATAACTGACGATAGGTATAATACCAACCTTTCAGTTCCCGACGAGTCCTGTCCAGTGTACTCGTAACCCAACGAGCACCCGTATACTATCTCCAGTACGACGTACTGATGGTTGTGGGACAGACCATCTCCCATACTGGGATGAGAAGCGCATACGCTAGTCTACTCCGGTGTATCGATGCCTTGTCTCGATAGTCCTACGACTAGGGACCTGTATAAGGATGTGCTTATAGATTACCCAGCCCCCACTAGTGTGACTGCCATCACAACGCTGGTAATCAATCAAAGATCCTAAGGGCTCCACTAATGTGTATAGGTGATATCGCAAAATAAACACATGTACACATTGAAGTAGAAACAAACCAAGTAGCATACTACTATATTGAGCAAGATTGTTTATACAAGGTGAATATCCCAAGCTTCCATTAAGTAATATACAAACTAGTATGATACAGTAATGGCCTCTAGGGCATATACACTAACAATCTCCCACTTGCACTAAGGCCATGTACTGGCGTATCGAAGACCTATCATCTCGATCAGCCGCTCGAACTGAGTCTGGGGTAGGGCCTTGGTGAATGGATCTGCAGTGTTTTCTTCTGAAGCAACCCTCCGAACCTCGATCTCCTTGCGATCCACGATCTCCCTGATCAGGTGATACCGCCTCAAGATGTGCCTGGATCTCTTATGGGACCTGGGTTCCTTCGCTAAAGCTATAGCCCCGTTGTTGTCGCAATACAGAGGTATTGGGTCAACAATGGACGGAACCACCTGAAGTTCTTTCAAGAACTTCCTCATCCAGACAGCTTCTTTTGCGGCATCAGATGCAGCGATGTATTCCGCTTCCATCGTCGAGTCTGCAACGGTTTCCTGTTTGGAACTCTTCCAATACACCGCCCCTCCATTGAGGGTAAAGACAAAACCCGACATGGACTTGAAATCATCCTTGTCACTCTGGAAGCTGGACTCAGCAAAGGCCTCGATCTGGAGTTCTTTTCCGCCATACACCAAGAACATCTCCTTAGTCCTCCTCAGGTACTTGATAATGTTCTTTACTGCTATCCAGTGTTTCTCCCCAGGGTTTGACTGATACCTGCTTACCACACTCAGTGCATAAGCTACATCCGGTCTGGTACACAACATCGCATACATTATAGAGCCTACCGCAGAAGCGTAGGGTATAATAGACATGCGATCCCTCTCCAAATCAGTCTTGGGAGACATCTCTTTAGAGAGGGTGATCCCGTGACAAGCCGGTAGGTTACCGCGCTTGGAATCTTCCATACTGAATCTTTTCAGTATAGTGTCGATGTACCTGGACTGTGAAAGTCCTAATATCCTCTTGGATCTATCACGATGGATCCGGATCCCCAGGATGTACGAAGCATCACCCAGGTCTTTAATGGAGAAGCTTTGTGACAAGAACCCCTTGACAGATTGTAGCATAGGAATGTCATTTCCTATTAAGAGAATGTCATCCACGTATAAAACGAGGAATACTACAGTTCTCGCTACAAATCTACTATAGATGCATGGTTCATCTGGATTTTTGATAAAGCCAAATTCCTTGACCGTCTCATGAAAACAGATGTTCCAACTCCACGATGCCTGCTTTAGTCCATAGATGGACTTAAGCAACTTGCACACCTTTCCGCTGCTCCCACTTTGAATGAAACCCTCTGGCTGATCCATATAGACACACTCCTCTAAATTTCCATTTAGAAAAGCGGTTTTTACGTCCATCTTCCAAATCTCATAATCGTGGAAGGCAGCAATGGCAAGAAGGATCCGAATGGATTTCAGCATAGCCACTGGAGAAAAGGTTTCATCATAGTCCAAGCCAGGTCTTTGACGGAAACCCTTTGCTACAAGTCTAGCTTTATAGGTCTCAACCTGTCCATCTACACCAATCTTCCTTTTGAAGATCCACTTGCATCCTACGGGTTTTACCCCGTCTGGAGCAATGTCCAACGTCCATACTTTGTTGGTGTACATGGACTCCATTTCGGTCCGCATTGCATCCAGCCATTTTACCGAGTCAACGCTCTGAACGGCCTGCTGGAAGCTAGTAGGCTCATCATAATCTATGATGCAATCCTCTCTATCCCCGTCTATGAGAATACCGTAGTATCTCTCGGGCGGATGAGACTGCCTACTACTCCTGCGGAGCGGCGTAGGAATGTCCTGTTCATTTGAACCCTCTGGTTCCACTAAGCTTTCAGTAATAGTCTGTGGTTCTGGAATTTCTTCCAGTTCTACTACGGTCCCACTTAATTCTTTTTCTAAGAACTGGTGTTCTAGAAAGTGGGCATGACGAGAAACAAGAACTTTTTGTTCCTCCTCGTAGTAGAAGAGATATCCCTTGGAATTCTTTGGATATCCCACAAACTTACACAGTACTGAGCGCGCCTCGAGCTTGTCCGCATGCTGCTTTTTAACAAAAGCTGGACTTCCCCAAGTCTTAATGTGACTGAGATGGGGTCTCTTCCCACACCACATCTCATATGGTGTAGTAGGCACAGTCTTAGTGGGAACTCGGTTCAAAAGGTACGTAGCTGATTCTAGCGCATACCCCAAGAATGATCGCGGTAACTCAGCGTTACTCATCATGGACCGTACCATATCCAATAGGGTTCGGTTCCGTCTCTCCGATACACCATTGTGCTGCGGAGTGTATGGAGGAGTGAGCTGAGAGAGAATCCCGTTCTCTTTTAAATAATTCAGGAACTCGGCAGT
Source organism: Agapanthus africanus (assembly GCA_030015575.1). Classification (NCBI taxonomy): domain Eukaryota; kingdom Viridiplantae; phylum Streptophyta; class Magnoliopsida; order Asparagales; family Amaryllidaceae; genus Agapanthus; species Agapanthus africanus. The sequence goes on from CM057346.1 coordinate 261,592,669, forward strand.
TAAGTATTCTCCACCTCGATCCGATCTTAAAATCTTGATACTTTTGCCGGTTTGTTTTTCTACTTCATTCTTATATTCCTGGAATTTTTCAAAAGCTTCGGACTTATGTTTCATTAAGAAGACATAACCGTACCTTGAAAAATCATCCGTAAAAGTAATGAAGTAAGAATAACCGCTTCGCGCATGTGTAGACATTGGACCGCACACGTCGCTGTGTACGAGTCCCAAGAGCTCGCTCGCTCTTACTCCGTGTCCAGTGAACGGAGTCTTTGTCATCTTTCCTTTGAGACAGGATTGACAAGTGGCATATGATTGATATTCGAACGGATCCAAATATCCTTCTGTATGTAACTTAGTCAACCTTCTCTCATTGATGTGACCCAGTCTACAATGCCATAAGAAAGTCTGATTGATATCCGGAGACTTTCTTTTGTGTGTATTCTGGACATTAAAAATCTGTGGTTGGTTCAATACGTATATACCATTGCTCAATGTACCTGACCCAATCAGAACTTGATTAAGGTGAATGTTTACAACATTACTTACAAACGCAAATTCATAACCTTCTTTAGAAACCAAAGATACAGAAATGATATTACAAGTTGCGTTGGGTACAAAAAAGCAATTACGCAAAACCAAAACATGCCCATCTGACATTCCCAGGTGATAGTCCCCCACGGCTTTAGCATCCATGCTAGCTCCGTTCGCAACTCTGAGGGTCATGTCACCTGCCTTCAAAACCCTACGGTTTCTCAACGCCTGCAAAGAATTACAGATATGAGATCCTGATCCGGTATCCAATACCCAGGAAGTAGAGTTTATAGAAAGACAGTTTTCAATAACATACACACCTGAAGCTGAAGCCGCAACCTGCTTCAGTTCCTGTGTCCTGGCCTTCCAAGCCCTGCAATCTTTCTTCCAGTGTCCACTCTTATGACAATAGAAGCATTCTTCCTTTCCAACAAGCTTCCCCGCAATCTTTGTTGCCTTTTCCTTTCCCTTCGCACCCACTTTACTAACACCGCCTCTTGGTTTGGCGGGGGCTTTCTTCCTCTTTCCCTTGGCTTTCGCCTTGGACCTAGAGGAAGAAGATCCTCCTACAAACAAAGCGGGTGTATCCCTACCCTTCTGTAGGGTGCCCTCTGTTGCGCCACGGCAGCGCCCCGGCCGTCTTACCGAGGCCAAAAGGCGGAATCAAAAATTTTCCTTACTTGGAAACTGGCGCTACCGCGGACAATAAAACCCGGATCGTTAACCATTAACCTATACTAGCAAACAAGAGATGGGAAGAGGAGTATACCAAGTGATCCGAGTCCTCCGGTCTTCTCGTCATCGTCCCGATCTCCCGCGGAAAGTCCTGTCTCCATATCATCGCCTCCTTGCCGAAAAGGGCACCACATCGCTTGTATCTTTTACGGGCTCCCACCTCAATACCGAGGCAACTCGGACGCGAAGTTGGCTGGCCGACGCATCCAAGATTTGTTGTAGAATGTGTAGGGTTGAAGCTATGTCTCATTTGGGGTTTGTTGCCTTCGAAGATGATGGAGGAATCAAGATAAGAAAAATGGTGCTTGCATTTTTCTAGCATGAAAATGAGATCAAGAATGAAACTCTCAAGAATGAAAAACCTCTTCTTCTCTTTTCTCAAAATGAAACCTTAACCTTATCATATGAGAATGGTGGAGGAAAAGAATATCAAAACCACAACCATAGAAGGAAGGTGAGTGTAGGAAAAGGTGGAGGGTGACCACAACCTAAACATCATCATAACAAATCCACATCAAACTCTAATCACCTCAAATCACCAAAAAGCAAGTGATGATGATAGATAAGAATGGTATCAAAAAGATGCTATCATAATTAATACATTTAGAAGAAACTCCCTCCACAAATGTTATTTGCAAACATGCAAATAACCCTCTCCATCGGAAAAGTCCGGCCGGGAAAGAACAAAGGAAAACCGGCCGGAACGGAATGCAAACTGGCAACTCCAGAAAACTGGCCCCGTAATAAATTACAGGAAAACCCCGATACTGTGCATACACACCCGCATCTGTATTCCGTCCGGATACAAATGCAATGAGACAAAATCTACACAGTACTATACTAGGATCCGGCTTAAACCAAAGCCGGCTAGTAATATCCGTTCGATCCTAATCCGTGCAATACCGCACGTATCAGATCGAACCCTGCCATATATCCATACGGTCACTAGTACAAACCGTCCGATCCTGATCCGTGCAATACCGCACGTATCTGATCGGACCCTGCCATATCTCCATACGGCCTCTACAGCGTTTCGCCCGAAAGCTTGAGTAACTGAAAGTGTGGTGGACTCTAAAGACTCGTCAATACAATGGCTGTGGATTTAACCACTAGCACGTCAGAGGTATTAGCCAATACGTGACGGGCCACCAGCTATTGACCAAAAGGGACGTCGATGAGCGAACTCATCCTGACACCCTACTGAGCCTGTCAGTGACAATATCCGTACAGTCCGGTCCGTTCGTCTACGAGCATCGCATGGCGGGCCTAGGGGGTTGGTAAAAGTCAGACCCCCAAAAGCGGTACAAGTCGTGTCGGAGTGAAGCCTAGAACACCCTGAGATACTACTGGAATACCTACCAGTAAATCTCCGGCCTCGGCCGAGGGCTTTATGTAATGGCTCTCCTAGACACAGCGCGACCTCACCCCCAATACCGGGAGAGACGAACCCCTGCAGATCCGCTCACCGCCTCCATGTGGCTCGGGACTGTACCCAACTAAAACCTGTTTGCACGACTCCTTTGAGCCGTGGTAGGGTAGTAATCAAAGCACAGTGGGAACTCACACGAGACAAATGACGATCTCAGGTCGATGAACTAACCTGTACACATGTCACCAGGGAACTGCTATCTGACGTCTGGTATAATCCCAACTAGCAGGTTCCCGGCGAGTCCTGTCCGGTGTACTCATAACCTAATGAGCACCTGTATACATCTTAGGTGAACCAACTGACACCAGTGGCTTGTGAGACCGGCCACCGCCTCTCGTCGGGGTCTCAACTGTATACACTAGTCTACTAATGGAGTATCGATGCCCAGTCTCGAAACTCCCACGACTAGGGACCTTTTAAGGATGTGCTTATAGACCACCAGCTCTCACGTATATGATCGCCATCATACTGCTGGCAGTCAAGCAAGAATCCTAGGGGCTCTATCAGCGTGTAATAGTGACCTTTAAGGTCACCTGAAGCAGTATACGATGATAAAGATAAACCAGATAGCATACTATCATCTCGAGTAAGACTGTCCCACCGGGATAGGTCCTCCCTCAATCATCGCAATCACGTGCCTGTGATCCAATAATTGACTCTGAGGGCACTATCTCCAACACCCTCTGCGCTCCTCAGCATGTTGAGGAGTTCTGAAAGTTCAACTTCCTTTTCGTGTAAGTTGAAGTTCGGTATAAACTGGGCGTAAGTGGATGGAAGGGACTGGAGAATTAAATCTGTATAGAGTTCACTGTCCAACGTGGTCCCAAGATCCGCGAGCTCCTCAGTGTAGCCAATCATCTTAAGCACGTGGTCCGCTACCGATGATCCGACGGCTAACTTTGTCGAAAATAACTTCTTCGACACTTCGTATCTTGCGATACGAGACTGCTCTCCATACAGTTCTTTTGTATGGAGAAATATGGACTCGAGGTCCATATTCTCATGCCTCCTCTGATGTTCGTTGTCCATAGAGGCAAGCACGAGGCACCTGGCCTTCGCGCAATCAATCTCCCAAGTCTTACGGATTTCCTTATCCGCGACGCTGGAGGTGGGACCTGGGACGGGGGGAGCTTTGGTGGTAAGAAGATACCCCAGCTTGTCATAAGTGATTGCCAATTTTACATTCCTGAGCCAATCTTTGTAGTTTGGCCCTGTCAGTATGTTTTTATCTAGAAGTAACTTAAGTCCAGTCATTTCGAATTTGGTCGCTGCAGGGGGGAGAGAAGAAACACTTTAGCACGATGCTCTTGCAAGTTTAGAATGGTTTTTAATTTGTCTAAACAGGATGGCTCCCACTGTCTCTCGAATCCCTCCTCAAACCACAAAGGAAGAATTAGCCGGGATCAATCCCACCGCACAATACTTGCTTAACCATTCAGCCAGGCCAGTGTCGGTACTTCGAGGGAGGTTTTCCAACGCTTTCGTGAAGTTCCTTAATTTAAGAACCTCTTTTCCCTGGGGGCGTAGCCCCGGTAACACCTTTCTAGGCACCTACTAGGTTTATAGCATTGATCGTTTAGTGAGAAATTTCCCGAGGAGTAGCATATACTCACAGTAGGATCGGGATCCAAATATCATCGCGTGACGAAACTGAAGGAATCCTACCAGAATCATCACACTCCAAATGATATGCAAATCTAGCAAGTTTCAGTACTTATGAAACTCCCGATGTAGATTTTTGCCCCATGCTCTTATGACCTTGACTTTGGCCAAAATATCATAAGTCACATGTCAAGTTCTACCCGTCACTATCCAGGTTAATTTGGATCCATCCGCACCTACCCTTGACTTTGGCCAAAATGGCAGTACGACTGTCCCAAATCAACGCATCTATCTATGCTACACATGAACACCCAATAGCTACCAATCACTATGCCTTGACTTTGGCCAACATACATAGCTTGAATACTATTGCCTATTCATGCGAAACGACGGAGGGCTACGAATGGTTTTGGTAAAACCGTGAACGTAGTGAACTTGATATAATCGATGGAACGAGATAGCTTTTAGAAGGAGTGGCTTAAGCTCCGCATTTAAAAGTTAGTTTTGAAAAGAACCGAGTGGTTTTTCGAAAGTGTTCCAACGACTTTAGCTTGGTTTATTATCTTGCATTAGTTCTTTTAATGCGTGATATTCTTGCATTAGTTCTTTTAATGCGTCCCATCATTTAATCCTACCATTGCAGAAAACAACCAAAATATGACGCGCGCTTATGCCATTCGCATTCGCCACGGGGTCCCGTCATCACCCGTTAGGTTACTTAACTAACGACAGAGCGGGGGCTGGGCTAGCGCGGCTGTAAAACATAAGCAACGCCTAAATATAAAGCAATGATAGACATTACAGATCACAGATGAATACATTGGATAAACTAGGAATCCGCAATCCGTTCGAGCCTGCAACGAAAAGCGGATTACACGGTCGCGGTGAATAGCAAATACCCCACCCAAGACCCCTACGGGTGCGGCAAACTACCCGCCAAGTACCCGGTAGTTTGTGCACCCCTCCATGGGTCTATCCTAGGAGCAAAAACAGTAAAAAGAATTATACAATGACGGCTACAACCCCGACCCGGTTGTGCGGCCATACAAATAATATTATTACATCAATTTACATTTACAAATGAATGAAAGAAAAACAAAAGCTCATCTCACATCCACCCCGGCTATTCAGCCGCGACAGTCCAACACATTCATATGCACATTCCAATATCAAACACAGATCACAGAGATGTATAACCCCGACTAATCGACTTATAGCGATTAGCCGACGTTCAATACATACAAACATCACAGATATAACCAACATAGCCAAAGTGTAGCGAAGTTCGAAAAAAAAATACGGATTTATAGGACCCCAAAAGTAAATTTCTTTTCTGGAAAATCTGGGCACATATAACATATTTGAAAAATCCCAAAACCCTACCAGAAGAACACTGCACAAAACACGATCGCATGAAGAGCCCAAACGGCGGCGGATCCGCGGCCAAGAGAATAGATGAGGCCGCGGATCCGCGGCGGTTTGAAGGAATCAAGGGATCGTTTTTCTTGGGTGTTCTTACAAAACCCTGAGCCGATTTTAGGAGTAAAAATTTTTACTTTTAGAGCATAAAAAATTTCAACAGAAACTTAGGGTTTTGGATTTTCCGGTTTTGCGATTTTTCGGTTTCGAACTTCCATACACTTCGCTACCAAGCTAGTTTAAGTTTAGTTAGGCTCTGATACCACTGTAAGTCCACGTTGCGACCCCCGGTTCTTATGGGGAGGCGGAAACGGTATAAAAATCAAATTTTTAGCGCATGGGGCAACATGGACTAACAAAGTCGGGATCTTTTCCTAAACTAAAACTAGCAAACATGCTAAAGAGAGTTAGCTACTCGGAAAGATGGTTATACCTAAATTTGAACTCCTTCTTCTTCAAACTTTGTAGAGGTTGATGGTTCTTTCCTCGTCGCCTTCTTCTGTCAAAGATGGATCCACCTGAGGGTTCAACCTTCGGGCTCTTTCTCGAACTTTGAGATAACTAGAGTCTTCGGCTTGCTAAACCTTTGATCCTAGAGTGAGTAGAGAGTGTCTAGGGGTTGTTTTCTTTTCAAGGAGAGGGATTCTCAACACATGAGAAGGATTCTCCTTGAGCTTGAGGAAGAAGAAGATGAAATGAGGAGAGAGAATGATTATGATAGAATGAGCTCTTTTCTTTTGCAACCATAACTAAAAGAAAAGGAATTATCTAATTAATAATAATAAATCAAAAATGAAATAGTTGATGGTTGTATTTGGAATGACCACTATCATAACTTTCAATAAATGAGTGTAAGCTAGAATCAAGGAGTATCCTTGCAAAGCAATGATGGTGGTCAACATTCAACCATGGTCAACAAGTCAACCATGGTCAACAAGTCAACAAAATCAACCATAACAATATTTCATTTAATTACTATTATTAATTGATATTTCATAAATCTATTAGGGTTTGGAAAAAGACGACTGTCAACTGTGCATACGCACCCGTTCCGAAACCCTAATGAAAAACCTCATCCTCCGCCTCAAGCAACTGTGCATACACACCTGTATTCTCGTTCCGAGGAACAAGAATACCGAGAGATAAAAGCAACCCCAAAACATATACCAGTATCTGGCTCAAACCAGAGCCCGCTGGCAATATCCGTCCGGACTCCAAACGTGCACAAGTGCGCGGATGAGAACGAACCCTGTCGCAAAACCATGCGACCTCTACTCTGTTTTGCCCAGAGGCGAATACCCTCTGTGTGGGACTCTAAAGACTCGACACTACGCTGGCAGTGGGTTTAACCATAGACCGCAAGCGGCACTAGCTGTGCGTAACGGTCCCCAGGTAGAAGCCGACAAGAAGGCTGACGAGGTGAACCCCATCTGAACTCCTACTGAGTTTGAATGTGACATTCTCCGTACAGTCCGGTCTGTTCGTCTGATACATCGCATGTCGGGCCTAGGGGGCGGTAAACGTCAGTCCCCCAATAGCTGTACAAGTCGTGTCGCAGTGAAGCCCAAAACAACCTGAGATAACACTGGAAGCCTACCAGTATATCTCGCTTGCCCTGGCCAGGGACTACTCGTGTAATGGCTTTCCTAGACACAGCGCGATGTCAACCCCCAATACCGGGAGAGACGAATCCTGTCTAACCGGCACTGCCTCCAAGTGCTTCGGGACTGCACCCAACTACCACCTGTTTGCATGACTCCTTTGAGCCGTGGTAGGGTAGTAGTCAAAGTACAGTGGGAACACACTCGAGGCGAAGTGCCAGTGTCAAGTCAGCGGACTAAGCTGTACTGATGTCACCTGGGAACTGATAACTGACGATAGGTATAATACCAACCTTTCAGTTCCCGACGAGTCCTGTCCAGTGTACTCGTAACCCAACGAGCACCCGTATACTATCTCCAGTACGACGTACTGATGGCTGTGGGACAGACCATCTCCCACACTGGGATGAGAAGCGCATACGCTAGTCTACTCTGGAGTATCGATGCCCTGTCTCGATAGTTCTACGACTAGGGATTTGTATAAGGATGTGCTTATAGATTACCCAGCCCCCACTAGTGTGACTGCCATCACAACGCTGCTAATCAAGTAAAGATCCTAAGGGCTCCACTAATGTGTATAGGTGATATCGCAAAATAAACACATGTACACATTGAAGTAGAAACAAACCAAGTAGCATACTACTATATTGAGCAAGATTGTTTATACAAGGTGAATATCCCAAGCTTCCATTAAGTAATATACAAACTAGTATGATACAGTAATGGCCTCTAGGGCATATACACTAACATTTCCCCCCTCATTTCTTGCTTCAAAAATCATGATAAAATCAACAAAAATCCACAAAAATACACTATTTTCTTCATAAATTCAAACCAAAATCCTATTCCACCTCTTTCCAACCCTAATTTGCTTTAAAACAAGGTGAAAGGAGGCATCTTTCAAGGTCAAGTGCAAGTTAGGGTTCACTTGTAAGGTATAAATCCTAAACTAGTTGTTAAATTTGTAGTGTAAATAAGCTAAACTAGTATTTTAAAGTGTTAATTTCATTGTAATGGTTGGTTTTTGAAAATTCAAGAGAGGTGGAGATGCCCTAATTAAGGTTTGTTGTAGGATAAGTGGGTTTAAATTAGGGTAGTGGTTATATAGTTGGTTAGAATGGATGGTTGTGCGATGTAGCGATCGATACACCGTTAAATCGCGACAATTGCATCGATATTTCTATGCTAATTGCTTACTAGTTTTTTTAAAATTTTAGGAGGTGATCTAATTGTGTTATTTTGGCGATATAATTAGCATCTTATACGACTATTAGGGTGTGTGAATGTGGAGTTTTGTCTAGTTAGGTTTTAGTTTTGACGATTGCCCCGAAACGGCGATTTTAGTTAAGGTTTTAGCGATTTTCGTGTATTTTCCGTGTATCGAGTGCACGCTGTGATTAATTCGAGAGCGTCGATCTTTTCATTTTGTGAGTTGTGTCATTTCAGAAATCTGTAATCTTATATTGTGTGTTATAAAATTCTAGGATAGGTCGCGGAAACATCGGACGCGGCGCGCAAAGGCAAGGCGGTGGTCGGATCGGATTAGCGAGGCTTTCAGGTGAGTAGATGTATTCATCTATGGGGGAATCGTCTGGATGGCGCGAGGCGCCCCCTAGTTAGGATTTCTTTATTTATTGCAAGATTTGCATTGTTAGTTAGCTAACCCCCCCCTCATTCACATTTCATACCCTTATAGCTAATCGTCTACTAGATTGCGTGGATATTCATATACACATGTGTTATATTACTTCGTAGGACATGAACACCGTTACCATTGGATCCTGTTACACGCGCACTATTCATGTGACACACACGCCTTTGGTAATTGCCATGCCACGAGCACCATAGAACCTGTTTAGCTTAGTGTCACCAATTGCATCATACATGATATACGAAATCGCATAGCACGTATATACCTCGCATCATCATCATACTTACATAGATTTCTAGCCACAAATTGTATCGCATACCTTGATATCATAGACATTTATCATATACAACATGTTGAGTATTATGATTTCTTGAGGATTTCAGTATTTCTTCGATTTCTGGATTTTGGGGAAAACCGCAAGAATTTAATAAAAGCTTATAATTATCATTTTTTTTAAAAACAAAGTTGCGGTTTTCTCGTGATGTTTGTGTCGTCCACCATGAGTTTTCATGTTTTCTGTTGGATTTCGAGACCCGATTCGAGGAGTGGATGAACCGTCTCGGGTACATGGTGGGCCCGGTATGGTACTCCGGGGCAAGAAGATCGAGTTGTAGACGATGAGCCTGGCAGGGAAAGACTACCTACCGGTGATGTCTGGCGCGGCGGATATCCGGAGGATACCGACCGTTGTCGTGAGATTTGATGATATGGGCCAATCCGGACTGACGGAGCCCGAGGTATTGAGACATTGATACAGAGGGACATTGAGACAGATGTGTTTTCATATTTGGTGTCAATGCTTGACACGGGTTTCAGATGATTTCTTGATGGTATTTAGCTGTTATGCAGATATTCTTTTTCTAAAGCTAAGAATGCAGAACTCATAGCATTTAAAACACTTAAAGATTTAGTATTGACATTGCAAACATGTGCATGCATACTAGAGGTATTACATCACATCTGGACATACATACTGTGACGCATTTGCGTGCATTCTTACAATAGCCTTACTAGATGTTATATTCTACTCACGAGCTGGCAACTCACCCCCGTTGTGCCACAGTGTCTTGCAGGTTGGACTCATCAGCCTAGTAGCGGCGGCTTAACTTATCAGTGACCTCTTTTGCTCAGACTCGCGACATTGCTCGTAGGTGGGTTGCGAGAGCACTTTTATCTCTTTTGTACTATTTTTGTATCTAGTATTCTCCATCTATCACTTCTTATTTGTATATTCGACCTAGTGATGAGACTGAGAGATCTGTGTATATGTGGGTTCTTTTCGGTCGAGCTCACTTGAGCCGACGTTGTGTTTTCTTACATTTCGCATTTCTTTATTCTCTTTTTCTTGAGATTACATATATATATATATATTGCGTGTGGTTGTGACCCGCCTTGGGCGAAGAGCTAGCTCCCGCTTGGGGATGCCATTTTGTGATTACATGTTATATATCTTGTTGTACCCATTTTGGGGGATAGAATTTACAAAGGAGACTCTGCCGAAATTTTCGGATATTTATGATGTTTTTAAAAAGGGGTTCAATGCAACTTAATTGATTTCAAAATCGTTTTCATGAAAGGTTTCCTTCACTCTCTTTTGATTTTGGTTTAGATTTTTCTGGGCTTTGGCTGACTTAGGTTACGTTACGCCTTTAGACGTCTCGTAATCTAAGTGCCAGTCACGTTCCGTACTTTCGGGTCGTGACAACTAAGCTTCCCCTTCTTCCCAAACCTCATCACGCCTTTCATTGGGGAGACCCTCATGAAAACATGATCACCAACAGAAAACTCAAGTTTGCGCCGACGACGGTCCGCATAAGACCTCTGCCTACTCTGGGCTGCTCTTATCCTATCGCGAATCAACTGGATCTTCGCGGTCGTCTCCTCCACAATCTGCGGCCCTAAGATACTGCTCTCACTGAGCTCCGTCCAACAGGTGGGCGATCTGCATCTCCTCCAATAAAGAGCCTCAAACGGTACCATCTGAATGGTCTCCTGGTAGCTGTTGTTGTAGGAGAACTCTACTAAGGGCAAATGATGATCCCAGCTACCTCCGAAGTCTAATACGCATGCTCTGAGCATGTCCTCGAGAGTCTGAATAGTCCGCTCTGACTGTCCGTTGGTCTGCGGATGGAATGCTGTGCTGAAACTCAAACGAGTGTCCAAAGCCTCCTGAAGTCTCTGCCATAGTCGACTGGTAAACTGGGTGCCTCTATCGGACACGATACATGTCGGAACTCCGTGCAGTCGTACAATCTCATCAATGTAAATCTGGGCATACTGAGCAAACCCGAATGTCGTCTTCACCGGTAGGAAGTGAGCCGCTTTCGTCAAACGACCCGAAAGAGCACGTGACTGGCCCTTGAACCATATGAAGTCTATAGGACCCCATCTGATCCAAGTAAGCCAAAATCCCAGAAATCTAAATCCATTTTAAGAGTAAATAAGAAAAACTGGTTTTAAGAAGTAAAGAAATCATGTTTCGAAAATCAAAGTTTTTAAATAACTAAGCCGAATATGCATTTTTAAAATGTGTATTCTTTTCTGAAAATTTCGGCAGAGTTTCCTTTGTTAAAAACCGGCCCCGAACGGGATACAACAAGAATGATATATATGAAATGAAAAAGGCATCCCCAAGTGGGAGCTAGCTCTTCGTCAATCGACGGTCACAACCACGCAAGCAATATAATATACAACGCCAAATGGCGAGGATAAAAACTCAAAAAGAAACTCAAAACAGCCAGAAAACCATAATACTACAAGCGCGACTCTAAGGTCGAAATAATACATAACTGATTTCTAAGTCTGAAACAATATACAAGTTTTGGTTGATGGAATTCCTAGATACAATGAATAAATAATGTACAATGGTGGTTCTGATACAAAGAACCCACCTACCAAAGTAAGTCACCCGTAAAGGAAGCAATGTGCCAGAAAAGCCGCAATGAAATCTGTACGGCAAAACCTGCAAGAACTGTGGCACAACGGGGGGGTGTTGCCAACTCGTGAATAGAAAATAACAACAAGAAGAAATCGAATGTATGACCCATCCTAGGTCAATACGATCAGATATATATAAACCTCAATATGAATAAAGCTGAAGTATGCTAAACTGGCAATGTAATCTCTATACATGAGTGTAGTGCCAAGTGCTCTTGCCAGTGCCTCAGGTAATAGCATATCATAATATGTGAGGTATGATCAATGTAATCAAATCTGCATGTAAGTGGATCCCGTCCACTCGTCACCCAATGACAATAACCCTCATGCATGTAAATATCATCAGCATATGCATGAAAATATGAGGATATAAACCACCTGTGTCCCTCGCGACACGTCAAATCATGGAACCGGAGTGTCCAGCATCGACACTCGAAAACATCATGAAAACTGTGCCCAGCATCGGCACGTAAATCCTCATATAACGGGCTCCGTCAGTCCGGACCAGCCCACGGCTCTGTCTGCGGAATCGGCCCTCGGCCCCGGCAGTAGGCCCATATCCATCTATCGACTCTGGTCAGTATCCTCTGGATAACCGCCAGGTCCAATCAATCAACGGTAGGTAGTAGTCCCTCTGCCAGGCTCACCGTCTACTACACAGCGAAACCGTTCTCGCCCCGGGGTACCATACCGGGTCCACCATGTACCCGCAATCGGCCTCATCCGCCTCTTCGAATCGGGTTTCACATGTCGCTCTCAGCACCGAGAAAACACATGGTGGACGCACTGAAATATCATATCAAGGGTAACCGGGTTTTTAAAACAATTACACATTCTCTTTTGAAATACCCGCGGTTCCCAAATCCAGAAATATCATAGAAACAATATATCTCAATGCGCATAATCAGAAAGCATAATGCATGTGACATATAAATGAAGTGCAAGTATAACAGTATATCATGCAACATGGAATAATAATTTGCATATACAAGGGTCATATCCTGATGCAATAATACTACTGTGTAGTGACATGGCAATTACCGATGAAGATGTGTGTGAGCCATCAAGTAAGTGTACGTGGTACATACGCATCATCGGTAATGGTGCTGGTGTCCTAGCAGCATGATTATAATATATCAATAAACACAAGAAATTCAATGCAAATAGCATGAGTATACGGAATCAGATAATCAACGCAACAGTAAAGAATATATCTCAATAAATACATCATGCAGCTTTGCTTTTTGAAATAAGACGATTCGGGGTTTTTGGTAAAATAAGGGCTACGGTGTTTTAAGAAAAGATGCGTCCTTTGAAAATATCCGTACAATCCATTTTGCCTATCTTTAAAATATTCTCGATTCGTTAGTTTTGAAATAGGTATGACTCGGGTCTCGTCTAACCCCTACTATGTGAACTACGGACCCAACTATGAAGTCAATCGGGAGGGGTATGGAAACCACCTAAATCTGAGTCGATATACATACATATATATATATATACAATAGTCGGTGATCTCGCCTCAATAGTATTATGTACGATACAGTATATCATATAACATCCTCGAGTCATGAGCGCGGATCTATCATCAATATAGGCTCGTACGGTAAATCGTCGTACGGCATCCCAATAGCTGGGTACGGGTTAATATCACATTATCTCATCACATATCAGGTATCACTACCATCATATCACATAATCTAGGGTACAGATCCAAGTCTAGTAAAATCGATACCATCTATATAAGTGTGAATGCGGGGTAAAACACATGCCCAAAGGCCCGCTAAAGCATCCTGTCGTATCTCCCATACGAATCCTGTCATATCGCCGATCTCACGGCCTCAAATCGAGTCACATCGACTCAACCCACATCCCTAGCACTATCCATAATCCAGTATATGTACACATAGTCCCATACCCATGTGAACACATACAAACATATATTCCCATATACCCATACGAAAGAAAGTATGTATGTAAGTGTGTGTGCGTGTGTGTATGGGTGCAACCCCTACTCTAGGGTTTCGCACTTACACTAAACCAATCCATCTTATCATCAATAATCTCAAAGAACATATATTAAATATATGTGTGCATACGTATTCGTATACATCACCACGGACTGCGGGGGTGCTATACGCCATCCACCCGACTTCTCCCCGTAGATATAAATCTACTCACCTGGTCTTTGCTTGCCGAAATCGATGACGCCATACTCCTTCGCCTTGGAATCCTTGCGAGGGTACCGAGAATAATAATAAAGTCGCAATACGTATTAACATCGAGGCAGAAAACCGATACAACGCACAGTGTGCTCATAGGTTGGAACCTATGGCCTAAACGTGCAAATCAATCAAACAATCCCTGTTGTCGATGTACGAACACCCGACAACCAAATACAAATCCAAATATCAATAAAGTGCATTTTAAAATACGGAAAACATCGCCTAAAACACACCAAAATGCTCCCAGATTTTTCCCAGGTGACAATTTGCCAAAACTGCATATAGGGGGGGTCTAATTTAGTGCAAAATGAGCCCTAGAGCGAAAATGAACCCATTCCACTCTACTCTGGCCGCAAATTGCGGCCAGAATGATTAAATCTGCGGCCGGGGATTTGAGTTAGGGGCTCGGGTCTTGGTGGTAGCTTCCTAGGTGCCTGCACGACTCACTGTCAGCTCAATTTTATTTTTGGGGTCTTGGGGTGATAGCAGATTCCTAAAACCTTCACAGATTTCACAATATCTCCGATATCAATTTTCTAAATCCGTATTCCGGGTTTCAAATCTCAGGTTTGGGTCTCAATTCCATCACTAGGGTGTTTGTGCAGCCTCCACTAAGCTCAATTTCACACTACAACTCACAATTTCCTCAAACCCTAACTAGGTTTCTTTTAAGTCCACAACACCTCCCGATATCGATTCAATTTTAACATAGGGGTATAAGTATTGCAAAAACTAATCTAATGATCCAGAAATTACCTCATTTGGCAACTCAAGAATTTTCTTGAGTTGCCTCAAGTTGCCAAAATCCTTGCTTTCTTGGTCCGATGTGTAGATCTTGAGCTTGTGCACACTTTTAATGAAATCGGGGTAGGGTTTTGGTGTTGTTTTCGTGATGATTTGGGGAGTTGAAGAGGGGAGGAGGAAGAGGGCAGCACCTCAGCTGAGAATGGAGAGGGAGATATGAGTGAAAAGAGTGTTGGAATCAAAGGAAATGGCTAAGTCTTTGGGTCAAAAGAAGACCATACCTCTCTCTCTCACCAAACCTCATATTTTATTCCATTTCCATTTTCTTTTCTCTTCAAATTCCTTTCTCACAAGAATAGTAACCCCAAAGTAAAACCAATGCAAGAAAAATGCAACACAAGTGTAGAAAAAGATATGTGCATGCTTTGCACAAAATTGCTAAAAATCCGATTAGCGATTTTTAATCGCGATTTGCGCTAAATTAGCATATAATTGATCACAAACACTTAAAAATGGCATAATTCCAATAAATACACCATTTTAGAATTTTCCATAATTTTCCATAATTTTTCTCCATTTATTTGTATTTAATTATGCCAAAATATTAAAATATTCAATAAAATAATATTAAATTATAAAAATTCCCAAAAATAATATTTTATTATTTTGAAACGTTACAATCTACCCTCCTTAAAGGAATTCGGTCCCCGAATTTAAACTTAAACCCCCCAAATACTAATACATTTCGATACAAATTCCAAGTCGTCAGGGCTCCGAATCATTAATACTTAAAACATCATAGCACAATGCATGCGCATGAGTACTGAGCAGATAACTCAAAAGCAAACTCCGTCAAGCATCCCGCAATCATCGGAGTCATGGTAAAGACACAAATTTCAAATCCAATACAAAACCAATATGATATAGGTCAGAACTATACATGTAGACATCAAATCTATACATGTGAATAGCTGATGTAAATACATGCCAAATCTTTTTAAGTCGCTGTGCGATGCGCATAACACTGCACAGTGGCGGATGTTTTTCCTAAGAAAAATAACCATATATGTATATATCTTTTGTTTACTATGTACGTTCCGCCATTTGAAACAATTTAGAAGGGTTTCCTTGTTTTTAAAACGTTTCGTGTCATATCGGACACGTAAGTATATATGCTGAGACAATAGCTTGCTTTTCGGAAATCCCTTCGATAAGTATCAATGCATGCAAAATATATCCAGGTACTGTCCTCTGACTAGTCCTGCTCAGTACGAAACGAATATTAAATATCATAAAAAATGTACTGCTCCAAAAGGAATAAATCCCAAAAATACACATAACTCCACCCTGTACGTCTGGTGCGCACGGAAATCAAAATCCATATATGTGCCATACAGGTGCATAAAACAACATCTAGGTGCAATGGGTGTGCACGAAACATCTGTCATAGGCAACATGTGTGCCTGACAGCCAAAACAGGTGCATCTGACATGCACGAAGAATCTCGATTTAGTGCATCTGGTGTGCACCAAAATCGTATCTCAAAACACGCGCCCAACATGCGTGAAGGTCCAAATCAGTGCATCCATCATGCACGAATAAAAGCTAAATCCTATGCGCTCAACATGCACGGAGTGCAAGAATCAATCATAAATATCAGGGTCAAAGTCGACGATATACAATGCGGCTCAATCAAATTAAGTGTACCGCGATAGAAAATCTCACAACCGTGTGCATCAGCGTGCACAAAACAAATCAAAACACTAAAGGTGCATGAAAACTATGTGCAAGTATAAATACCCAGTAGGTGCAACCATGGTGCACGGAAACAGAAATCATAAAATTCAGCCATCAAAACCAAATCATGCAAATAGATCACCAAAATACCGAAATCCAAAGTGACGGATACGTGATAGTCGAATCACAAAATCACAAATCATAAATACTGTCGTCAGTATATCCTCTTTCAAAGTCGAGAAGGTGCCGGTACATCCAATGCTAGCGGCGCAAGATATCTACTTGCCTCTTACTCGCGGCTGGCGTCCTCTGCCTCTGGTTCCTTATCTTCCCTGTAGATTAGCAACCTCGCAATCCATCGGCTCATCGGCCTGTCAGGCGTACTAAAGGGAACGATTTCCGTTCTGGCACTTCTCTGGTCATCTTTCGGTCAATCCCCACGACCGCTCGTAAAACAGCACGTCACTGGCGCCGACCTCTGTATGCATATCCGACCTTTAATCTTAACGAGGAGTAACAACAGCTCAACAGCGTCTCGCACGTACCTCTTGTCCCGCTTGTCTGTATCATCGTCCATTTCGACGTCACGTCTCTACCTGCGCACTGCAATATCCTCGGCTACGGTCCTTCCAAAGTCTTTCACATGGACTCAAAATCATGAACTCGGTATCTTCATCACTCAGTAGAAGATATCTAGCCGAACACGTCCTCAGCGTGCATATCGCATCTCTGATGTCAGCGGAGTGGAATGTCATCATATCGAAATCCCGTGCGAACTCTTTACTCCACCTTGTTCCAATGTCGACTGATTCGGACTCATCTCATCGTGGCTGTATGGACTGTGCTCCAACGGCTATGCTCATATCTGGAGTCTCCCAAGCAGTGTATCCCATCACATGTTATCCGAATGATGTCGAACCATCCGATCGACTCGTCAGAACCTCATAATCCCCCAAGAGCTCAACATCTTGGGTACAGTTTAATAGTATCGAGTACATACCACAGCATCGGTGGTCCAGCCGTAGAAGGGCAAACCCAAGCCTCGCTAATGGCGCCGCGGAACTGCCGCAAACCCTAAGGTTCAAAGGCTTTCACACGGTCATTAAGTCGAGTTAGGGTTTCATTCTTCTAGTGGGTCCATAGAATCGCTTGCATGTCTTTCCGAATACTTTAAACTTGGAAAAATGGGTTCCTGACACTCGATCGTCTCAATCGACTCTCAACGAATCTGCGTGAAGTCGTCTCTAGCTGGAATCAATCTATCTGATGACCTCGCATCGGGGTAAGCGAACGAATCACATGTCCTAGTCATTCATCCTCGGTGACTAGCGACTCACCATCATATCTCTAAGTATATCTCAAGCTGTAGTAGCTCCAACAGCTGGGCAATATCTCGTCATTCGCAGCAACAACTGGCTCATTTGTCTGTACGCTGAACAGCGCCTCAATCATCATGAATAAGCGATATATCAATGGTCATCACATCCTGGCTGGCCTCTATCAGTGGCTCAATCCTCTGGTACCAATCGGTACGCCCGAGAAATCTCGTAAAAGCGATCAGTCCAACGCTCATGGCGCGAAAACACAATAAAGCGAAGCCTCTATATGCAATCGTATGTCTCTGGAATCACGCCCTGGTCAGTCCTCGTCCACGACGAGCTCATGCTGACGCAACTCGAGCGGTAGCTCACTCTGCCCGTGCAATCGTGGCAGCGAAATCATAACCAGAATCGATGAGGATAGATCATAGGAATGAATATAATAATGTGCAAGGAAATGTACATCCTAAGGTTTCTTAAACGGAGTGGCGTGTCGTAAGTATGCCACGGAACATACGTACGGTACGTCCCTCTACTCAAGCTACCTATTCCATCAACCAAGAGTCATCCTATACGACGAAAGTTCAGGTATAACACCCCCTCGACTAAGTCTAAGTTCCGTAAGGTCAAGCTTAAGTTCCGTCTATAGATAAACGCCCTAGGCTCCACATAGTCAAACTTAGACTCGAACCAAGGTTAACCTAGCGCTCTGATACCAACTTTGTCATGACCCGAAAGAGCACGTGACTGGCCCTTAAACCATATGAAGTCTATAGGACCCCATCTGATCCAAGTAAGCCAAAAGCCCAGAAATCTAAAACCATTTTAAGAGTAAATAAGGAAAACAGGTTTTAAGAAGTAAAGAAATCATGTTTCGAAAATCAAAGTTTTTAAATAACTAAGCCGAATATGCATTTTTAAAATGTGTATTCTTTTCTGAAAATTTCGGCAGAGTTTCCTTTGTTAAAAACTGGCCCCGAACGGGATACAACAAGAATGATATATATGAAATGAAAAAGGCATCCCCAAGCGGGAGCTAGCTCTTCGTCAATCGATGGTCACAACCACGCAAGCAATATAATATACAACACCAAATGGCGAGGATAAAAACTCAAAAAGAAACTCAAAACAGCCAGAAAACCATAATACTACAAGCGCGACTCTAAGGTCGAAATAATACATAACTGATTTCTAAGTCTGAAACAATATACATGTTTTGGTTGATGGAATTCCTAGATACAATGAATAAATAATGTACAATGGTGGTTCTGATACAAAGAACCCATCTACCAAAGCAAGTCACCCGTAAAGAAAGCAATGTGCCAGAAAAGCCGCAATGAAATCTGTACGGAAAAACCTGCAAGAACTGTGGCACAACGGGGGTGAGTTGCCAACTCGTGAATAGAAAATATCAACAAGCAGAGATCGAATGTATGACCCATCCTAGGTCAATACGATCAGATATATATAAACCTCAATATTAATAAAGCTGAAGCATGCTAAACTGGCAATGTAATCTCTATACATGAGTGTAGTGCCAAGTGCTCGTGCCAGTGCCTCGGGTAATAGCATATCATAATATGTGTGGTATGATCAATGTAATCAAATCTGCATGTACGTGGATCCCGTCCACTCGTCACCTAATGACAATAACCCTCATGCATGTAAATATCATCAGCGTATGCATGGAAATATGAGGATATAAACCACCTGTGTCCCTCGCGACACGTCAAATCATGGAACCGGAGTGTCCAGCATCGACACTCGAAAACATCATGAAAACTGTGCCCAGCATCGGCACGTAAATCCGCATATAACGGGCTCCATCAGTCCGGACCAGCCCGCGGCTCTGTCTGCGGTTTCGGCCCTCGGCCCCGGCCGTAGGCCCATATCCATCTATCGACTCTGGTCAGTATCCTCTGGATAACCGCCAGGTCCAATCAATCACCAGTAGGTAGTAGTCCCTCTGCCAGGCTCACCGTCTACTACACAGCGAAACCGTTCTCGCCCAGGGGTACCATACCGGGTCCACCATGTACCCGCAATCGGCCTCATCCGCCTCCTCGAATTGGGTTTCCCATGTCGCTCTCAGCACCGAGAAAACACATGGTGGACGCACTGAAATATCATATCAAGGGTAACCGGGTTTTTAAAAAAATTACACATTCCCTTTAGAAATACCCGTGGTTCCCAAATCCAGAAATATCATAGAAACAATATATCTCAATGCGCATAATCAGAAAGCATAATGCATGTGACATATAAATGAAGTGTAAGTATAACAGTATACCATGCAACATGGAATAATAATATGCATATACAAGGGTCATATCCTGATGCAATAATACTACTGTGTAGTGACATGGCAATTACCGATGAAGATGTGTGTGAGCCGGCAAGTAAGTGTACGTGGTACATACGCATCATCGGTAATGGTGCTGGTGTCCTAGCAGCATGATTATAATATATCAATAAACACAAGCAATGCAATGCAAATAGCATGAGTATACGGAATCAGATAATCAACGCAACAGTAAAGAATATATCTTAATAAATACATCATGTAGCTTTGCCTTTTGAAATAAGACGAATCGGGGTTTTTGGTAAAATAAGGGCTACGGTGTTTTAAGAAAAGATGGGTCCTTTGAAAATATCCGTAGAATCCGTTTTGCCTATCTTTAAAATATTCTCGATTCATTAGTTTTGAAATAGGTATGACTCGGGTCTCGTCTAACGCCTACAATGCGAACTACGGACCCAACTATGAAGTCAATCGGGAGGGGTATGGAAACCACATAAATCTGAGTCGATATACATATATATATATATACAATAGTCGGTGATCTCGCCTCAATAGTATTATGTACGATACAGTATATCATATAACATCCTCGAGTCATGAGCGCGGATCTATCATCAATATAGGCTCGTACGGTAAATCGCCGTACGGCATCCCAATAGCTGGGTATGGGTTAATATCATATTATTTCATCACATATCAGGTATCACTACCATCATATCACATAATCTAGGGTACAGATCCAAGTCTAGTACAATCGATACCATCTATATAAGTGTGAATGCGGGGTAAAACACATGCCCAAAGGCCCGCTAAAGCATCCTGTCGTATCTCCCATACGAATCCTGTCATATCGCCGATCTCACGGCCTCAAATCGAGTCACATCGACTCAACCCACATCCCAAGCACTATCCATAATCCAGTATATGTATACATAGTCCCATACCCATGTGAACACATACAAACATATATTCCCATATACCCATACGAAAGAAAGTATGTATGTAAGTGTGTGTGCGTGTGTGTATGGGTGCAACCCCTACTCTAGGTTTTCGCACTTACACTAAACCAATCCATCTTATCATCAATAATCTTAAAGAACGTATAATAAATATATGTGTGTATATGTATTCGTATACATCACCACGGACTGCGGGGGTGCTATACGCCATCCACCCGACTTCTCCCCGTAGATATAAATCTACTCACCTGGTCTTTGCTTGCCGAAATCGATGACGCCATGCTCCTTCGCCTCGGAATCCTTGCGAGGGTACCTAGAATAATAAACCGTCGCAATACGTATTAACATCAAGGCAGAAAACCGATACAGCGCACAGTGTGCTCATAGGTTGGAACCTATGGCCTAAACGTGCAAATCAATCAAACAATCCCTGTTGTCGATGTACGAACACCCGACAACCAAATACAAATCCAAATATCAATAAAGTGCATTTTAAAATACGGAAAACATCGCCTAAAACACACCAAAATGCTTGATTAGTCGAAAATATTGCATCTTCTAACCGGCAATTTCCTCATCATCTGCATTCATATAGAAGTGTTCGGCATTCATATAGCACATATTAGCAAAACTGTCGCAAAATATCAGATTACATGTGTTAGACCTTAAAACTGGTATTTCTAGGGAAATTGACTGCATTTCATAGCATGGCATCATTTCTATATATCGCTACCCGTGTTTCGAAGTCCGTGCAGGAAAATCAAAAGCTTGCTCAAATTTACACCGCTAAAAGATACGCCAACTCAAGCATTTGGAATCTGTTATTGATCTAAAAGGCATTCAGCAAATCATCATATCAGATACATACCCCAAAAGAGGTCCAGAGCAACACGGCATAGTTGAAGCCCCATGGAGCCAACATGGCCGTGGAACCGCGGCCGGAACTGGCTTGAGCCGCGGTTCCGCGGCCGTCTTGCCACATCACCTCCTCAAATTTAGGGCATTATTTCTCTCTCAGGGTCCAGACTTCAGAAAGACATGACAAATTCCAGAATACTCCAGAGACTTCTGCCAGATCAGCAAACTAGGGTTTCTAAGCTTAATTAATCCTAGCTTAAATCCTAAGCTAAACTCCTAACAAACTATCTTTTAGAAGTCTCAACAAACTTTTGGAGGGAATTGTAATTTCAAACCTAGACCTAGGGTTTGGGTGATCTATAAATAAGACCCTAGGCTCACTTGTAAAAGAGGATGCATTGAAGGATCATCTCTTGGAATTCTATTCATTCAATAGATCCATTCACTCTCTTTCTTCATCTTCTTCCACAAGTCTAATGAGAAATTTTGTGTGAAACCCTAACCCTAATTCCAATCAAAAACCAAGATCCCGAGTACCCCATCAAGCAAGAAGCCTTGCAACCTTTTATGAGCGGAGCCGATCTTCAACAGAGCAAGTGGTCCGAGCCGATCCACGACTCACGGAGAAAAGCGACGCCAGATCGACAATTTAGTTCTTCCTCTTGTAGTTCTTGAGCGACTTTAATCAAATTGTTGATATAAATAAATGGTGATATTCTTTTATCTTGTTTTCTTTAAATTCTTGCATCATGATATCTTTTCAATTCTTGAATGCTTTCTGTGTGATGATGTTTGAGTAATACTCCGCTCGTCGAGGAGTCGAGACGATCAATAGAATGATGATGTAACATATCTTAAATCGATTTTTGAATCCTATGAGTTTTGTAAACCCTATCAAGTTCAAGGACCGACAACCCAATTCGTTGTGATGCTTTCTTGAATGATATCGCTCGAGATTGGGGAGTTACGATCGTTTCTTGAAATTGCTAGAGGCTAGAATGTGAATGATATCAATGAAAGAACAAGGGTTAAACGATGAAACCCTAGTTTCACGAGAAAGCCCTAACTCTCATCGATCATCATCGATCTAGTATCAATCCTTCGAAGGACAAGAACCCGAAATCTTGAGATTACATCACGTCTATAGATCCGATCGATTCCTGCAAGCCTCATTTAGATTCTTGACATTTGGTTGGAAAAATCATCGAAACCTGATTCTCGATTGTTTATCATTTTCTTGAATTCTTGGATACAATAGTGACACTTGAAGCAATTGATAAATCTTGAATCATGCTTTCTTTTCTTTTCGATTAACTTTTTAATTCAAACAAATCGATCATTGAAACTAATCGCACAATCCCTGTGGACGATCCGCACTCGCTTACGATCTACAACTGACACCGTAATTGATTGCGGTCAAATATAATTCTTTGATTGTGAATCTTATTCAATATTACCGACACATAGAAACTTATTCGCTTTATTCGATTTACACAAACAAGAACTTCTTTTCAATCAAATGAAACCGTTACCAGGGATCATTTGAGTTGATTTACTTACACAGTCTCAAATTTTACGATCAATCAAATGGCGCCGTTGCCGGGGATCGCGCGCTAATTCGTTTCTTATTATAGTTTGAATTGAAAGATTTATTCCATTGTGATTTTTGAGATCAAAATTCGTACAAACCCTAAACGATTTGTTGTGGTTCATTGCAAGGTGATCTGGAGATTGCTGGAAATTTGAAAAAAAAAATTGGGATATACCAGAGAGCAGAGGGAGTCTACAGAAGCTCCCTGGTGAATTTTGGTGGAGTGATCTCACCATTCAACCGCGTTTCCGCGGTGGGAGCCCCCTTATTGCGGCGGTTCCGCAGCTACCTGAAGGGATCACTGTACCATTTTTTCTCTGTAAGCTTATTACCTTCTCCTCTCTCCTCTTTTTAGCTCCAACTAATAATTTCTGCAGGATTCTTTGCAAATAATCGCAGCGCCGCAAATTGCAAAATTAAATTTGTGCGTGATTTTGTTTCTTGGTTGTTTGCATTCTAAATACGGTTATTAAGGGGCACGGCCAAATCCAAATTAGGTGGGGATTTCATTACCCTTCCTAGGCCCCAAAAATCGCAAAACTTGCATCCGCATTGACCCACACTAACTAAAAAATATCTAGAGATGACTTTAAGGACCGTCGCGCTCAATTAGGATAGAAGAAGGCCGTGGGTAATTCATTGCTTATCCGCGTTTTCTTGTAGTGTCTAAGGCGAGTTTGTCTAAGGCTAGTGGTTTTTAATTAGGCCTATTACTTATGTAGTGGAGTACCTTCCCACTTACCTGGCACTTATCCGGCCACAGGGGGGACAAGGAGGCAGTGGAGGATTCTATCCTGCGACCTGTCTTTTGGCAGTTAGGAGCGGTCTAGAGCCAGACCTAGGTGACCATGTAACGTTTTAAAAATAATTAAATAAATAATTAAATGAATAAAATTGTTTAAGTGAATTTTATGATTTTCGGTAAAGCAAAATGTATTTTTCGTAAAATCAAACCGCAATTGTTTTTCATTATAAATTCAAAAATACCTATTTAATTATGTAATTACTAGTAAATAGTGTTTATTTAGCCGCTTATAAATTTTTAGTTTAATTAAAAAAAATTCCTAAATTAATTATTTTAAATATTAACATAAGCTTTATTTTTACACTAAATTAGTGTAAATTACAAATTTAAATGGTTTTAATTTGTAAAAATGAACCATGGCATGTTAGAATTTAGTATGTATCATGCAAAAATTATTTGCAAATTTTTGCTATTTTCTAGAGTTTTCTTGAGTTGCTATAGTGAAGGAATAAATAAATAAATAATTAAAAGCATGAAAAGACTTTAAATGATGATTCTTTTCTTGAAACTTCCACACTTTTCTTCATTCTTTTCTCTTGCTCCCTCTCTCTCATACATGGCCGGCCTCATCCATGGCACCCCCCCCCCCCATTTCCCACTTCATTTTATTTCAAAATTCATCAAAAATACTTCAAAAATCCAATTAAAAGTCCACAAAATCCTAATTATTTCATACCCTTTATTCTCTACTCTTCTTTACATGGATTTTGGAGTGGGAAGGCATGTATTTTTGAGGCTCATTTTCAAGTTTGGACATGAGGTTGTGGAGGTATAAATCCTTCTCTTTTGTTTTATTTCTATTAGATATTTCTTTTAAAGCATAATTAGATTAATTAGATTAATTCTAGTTGCAAATTCTAAAATTCAAGTTAGGGTTTGCAAATTCAAGAGGTGATTTTTGTTAATTAATTAGGGTTATAATAGCTAGTTTAACATCTTTTAGAGTGGAAAATTCTTGCATGGTGGTGGTATAATAAATTGTTTATCGAAATTGTTTTAATTAAACAATTTAGCTAACTAGATTTTTCTAAAATGTGTTTGTGGGTAAAATAAAATTCTTATTAAGGGTGTTATCATTAGATTGTAATTTTAATGAGAATATTAGCATATTAATTGAATGAAAAACTTAGTTTGATCACTAGATTACTTTGATAATTGGAAAAATAGTAATAAAATGCTATTATTTTGTAAACTAGATTTTAGGAATTTCTAAATAAATGTGATTAAAAATATAATATTGGTTTCATTATATCATTATCATCATAAATTGTGGTTTAAGTCATTAATTTATGCAAAATCATGTTTTGTGGTGAAATTGTGGTGCTTTGCTTGAAAAATGTTGAAAATTGTTAAATGTTGCAAACTAGAAATTTCAAATTAATATAAATTTGTGTAATAAAAATATAGTAACGGTTTGTATAGTCTAGTTATGCTATATAATGAGTTTTATAACTATTGGTTTCATTTAAGTGTCAAGTTTTGATGAAAAACGGTAAATTGGCAATTTCGGGTTTTACGAAATTGGACGGTTTGATGGATTTTAGGGTTTCGATGGATTTAATCGTGTTTTATGGTATAAGTAATGTGTTTTAAAACTACAAGTTGTTTGATGATGTTATCTCGATCCATCGGAGTTTGTACGCCGATATCGAGCGGTATTTGGTTCTTTTGCGTGGACGGGACATAGGTTTTAACCTATGCTTGTTCCTTGTATCGTTTGACTTTTGTATGTGATTCGGTTTACGATGCTATTTATATGTTTGCGTCTAGATACCCCCATGTGGACTGCGGGCGATGAAGAGGAGGATGGCGACACTGTCTTCGGCAGACATGGACCAGGTGAGTAGATGCATATCTACGGGAGGAAGTCTGGTGGATGGCGTTTAGCACCCCCGCAACGTAGAATAGGAATAGTACTTATTGACATTAGGAAACCAGACGTGACCCTAGTAGGACCCTAGTATTGACCCTAGGCTGGACTAGACTGATTTAGGAAAACCATATCAGAGGATGAATACCTTGGAAGAGGTTCGTAGGTTTCAGATAGAAACACACCCACGCACACACTGAAACTCGACATGGGGTACGTGTATGTGTATATATATAGAACTAGGTATAAGTATATACATATATATACAACACGTATAGGTGATTCATTGATGTGATATGGTATCCGAGGTATGATGAAACAGTATAACTGGGCTTGATGCCGTGATTCTTGACTATACAGTCGTAATAAAGTGTTAGCGGATCATTAGAGAATGAGATAATGAACATGAATATATAAATTATAAAGAGTGGTGGTGATATTGATGTACATGGGACGCTAGAATAGTACCCGGACTGTAACTTATGACTGATCACGATATGATATATGTATAACTTGATTACGACATTATATTGGTGTGACCTGATGCCGATATCATATAAGTATGACCTAGTCACAATATGATACATATGACATGATATTTCTGAGGATAAACTAATGATGCTTATCATGATGGCAATGATATATGATTGATGTATGCAATCACAGTTTAACACCTTGATCATGAGATGTGCTGATGATGACATTATACGAATGAAGAGACACCTAGGAGATACTTGACCGTACCCCGATATTGGGATGCCGTACGATGTATTTTACCGTACGAGGCTTAGATTTGATGATTGATCCGCACTCTTGATTCGAGGAGGCCGTACTACGTACGTGACGCTATTGAGGCAGGATCGCCGACTATTAGAGATATTGATTTAGACCTTAGGTAGACTCTAGTTTCTTACTGACTAGTCTATTAGGTTTAGTTCCTTAGGATGTTAGATGGACACTGGTTTAGGTTCGACTCACATAGTGGTAGTTGTACTCGTATCTCGCAGAGGAGTGGATAATGCACATCTGTATTTACATTCATACTGTAATCATCATGGTGCATGTTCTTTTATATGTTGCTATAATCAGTATAAACATTACCTGTTAGGACACCAGCACCATTACCGATGATGCGCATATTCCACGCACACTTATTTGCCGGCTCACACACATCATCATCGGTAATTGCTATGTCACGTACACTTTAGATCATATTATCTTTTATTGATAGAATCAGTTAACAACTAAACCGATATAATATTGTGATCACTCTCTGATGTTAAGTATAAGACATGATATTCATTACTTAGACATTCATGCATTCATATTTTCGTGTTATCATGCAGTATTATGGGCATATGCCGACACTTATCATATAGTTACTCATGATTTTGAGATTTGGATTTCTATGAGATTTCTGGATTTTTGGGGAAAACCGCAAAAATATATAAAAACTTCTCTCTCTCTCCTCTTCTCTTTTTAAAATAAGATGCGGTTTTCTCATGATGTATGTGTCGTCCACCATGAGTATTTCATGTTTTCTGATGGATTTCGAGACCCGATTCGAGGAGTGGATGAACCGTCTCGGGTACATGGTGGGCCCGGTATGGTACCCCGGGGCAAGAAGATCGAGTTGTAGACGATGAGCCTGGCAGGGGAAGGCTACCTACCGGTGATATCTGGCGCGGCGGATATCCGGAGGATACCGACCGTTGTCGTGGGATTTGATGATATGGGCCGATCCGGACTGACGGAGCCCGACATATTGAGACTTGAGGTTACATGTGTTGTGTCGATGCTTGACACGGATTTTCATGGATTTCATTGTTGAGATTTCCGATGCTTACACACACTTTACTATGATAACAGCTAAAGAGTTCTCATACATATATATCTGGATTTTAGGATTTGTTACTTTACATTCATGGTGCATGCATTTCATTTCATATGACATAGTACTATATGAGGCACTGACACGACACGGAGTATTTGCACTTATACGTAGTATTACCCTGCTATTACTAGATGTTTGGGATATAGTAGTGTATTATTATGACCTAGGATAGCGTCGTACATTCGATTTCTTTTCGTAGATGTCTTCTACTCACGAGTTGGCAACTCACCCCCGTTGTGCCAAATTCTTTACAGGTTCGATGTACAGGTTTCCGTGGCAGTTTGTTGGCACATCTTTTCTTCAGGGTGATTTGCACGGTAGGTTGGTTCACTTGTATCCGAACCACCATTGTACTTTTATTCATTCATTTGTATCTAGTAAGCTCCATCAACCATATTTGTATTACTTGATAGGTTTATTGGACCAGTTGTTTATTTCGACCTTAGAGTCGCGCATGTGTTATTCTGATCTGGTGGTTTTTTTTTTGTTTTCTTTTGAAATTTGAGCCTCGCCCTTTGGCGTTGTATATTATTGTGATTGTTGTGGTTGTCTCCGCCTGTTGGCGTTGAGCTAGCACCCGTTGGGGTTGCTTTTTATTGTTTATGTATATTATACTTGTTGTACCCGTTTGGGGGCCAGTTTTTACAGAGGAGACTCTGCCGAAATTTTTGGAAAAATTTGCTGATGTTTTTATACTTGTTTTCTTTTCTTTTCTTCTTTTTCTTCTTTTATGGTTTAGATCTCTGGGCTTCGGCTTACTTAGGTCACGTGGCGCCTCTAGACGCTTCGTAATCTAAGTGCCGGTCACGTTCCGTACTTTCGGGTCGTGACAAAGTTGGTATCAGAGCGCTAGGTTTAACCTTGTATAAGTCTAGGTGACCCTTGGTTGATGGAGTAGGCGATTTAGGTAGAGTAACGTACCGTGGGTATGGTCCGCGGCATACTTACGATACGCTACTCTGCTTAAGGAGCCCTAGGATTTACATTGTTTGCACCGTATTCCATTCGTTCTTTTGATCTATCTTCGTCAATGTCGGATGGTGGTTTCTGTTACCACGGGCGCACGGGCAGAGGAAGCTGCGGCTCGAATGCGATAACCATTAGAGTATTGGTTGTTCTTGAGGATTGAAGCATTGCTTAGCGTGCGGACGAAGGGTATTCACATGCCGTCCGGATGAAGTTAAAGGGTTCGAACGATTATCAGAAAACCATTTTCCTAAGTTTAAAGTATTCGGAAGAACATGCAGGTCTTTCGATGGACCCTCTAGAAGAATGAAACCCTAACTCGACATAATGACCACGAGAACGCCCCTGAACCTTAGGGTTTACGGCAGTTTCGCAGTGCCATTAATGAGGCTTGGGTTTGCACTTCTACAGCTGGATCATCGATGCCGGGGTATGTACCGGATATTTTTAAACTGTACTTGAGTGTTGAGCTCTCGGGGAATTATGGGATTTTGATGGATCGATCGAAAAGTTTAATGTAGTCCGGATATCAGGTGAAGGGATCGACTACGTGGGAGACTCTAGACATGAGTATTGCCGTTGGTAGCGCAGTCAGCACACCTATGAAAGAACGAGTTCGAAGCAGTCGACATCAGAGGAAAGAGGCGCATATTGACGATAGTGTTTACGATTGTGATTTAGTGATTTGAATTTCCTATTTTCGTTGATTGGATTTTTGTATTTTGAGGACTTTGTTCTACGATTGGTATTTCCTGTATGTACCTTCATTCTATCTGTGTTTCATATATCAGTTGTATTGATGTGGTTTAGTA
Organism: Agapanthus africanus; assembly: GCA_030015575.1. Lineage (NCBI taxonomy): Eukaryota > Viridiplantae > Streptophyta > Magnoliopsida > Asparagales > Amaryllidaceae > Agapanthus > Agapanthus africanus. The sequence continues at coordinate 261,622,656 of CM057346.1, forward strand.
CGCACCCAGTACACTTGATTTGGTTTTATATATTTTGAGATTTTGATTTGATTTCGTGTATATGGGTTACACATGATTTTGATATATGCTTCGACCTAGTTTTTATCCATTTTCGTACTGTGATTCGAGTCTGATATCCGATGTATGTTTTTGTGCTCCATGTGCACCTGATTAGGATTCTTGCACATACTTGGCGCACTTGATGCGATTTTGTGCACACCAGATGCACTAAATCGGGGTTTTGTGCAGATTAGATGCACCTGATAGTGGGTCGTGCACGCCCGTTGCACTTGACAGATGTTTTTGGTGCACACCTGTTGCACTTAGTTTTGTTTTGTGGGCATTCTTGGTTTCTGCATTTGGTTTCGATTTCAGTGCGCACCAGACGCACATGACATTTTATTGATGTGATTGGGATTGATTTTAGTTTGAGCAGTATGTTTTCATAATCATTATTATTTGAGTTAGTAACCAGGCGGGACGTGTATGTTAAATAAAAGATATACATATAGCTATTTTTTTTAATTAAACGTCCGCTACTTAGACCGTGACACGTGCATTGCACGGCTATTTTCAAGAAGGGGTTTTTGTATGCTGCTTTATTATGATGATTCGGCAATTTTACTAGGATGCGAACTATATATAAGTTATAGATTGATGTATATTATGATGGTTTTCACATTGGGTTATGATGTTTTATTATCGCCATAACTCCGATGATTGCGTCATGCTTGACGGAGTTGATTTTTGTTATGTATTAATGATTTCGGAGGCCCGACGAATTGAGTGTTTTGCTAAATGTTTTAGTATTTGGAAGGGGAGTGTTAATTTAAATTCGGGGACCGAATTTCCTAAAGGGGGGAAGATTGTAACGTTTTAAAAATAATTAAATAAATAATTAAATGAATAAAATTGTTTAAGTGAATTTTATGATTTTCGGTAAAGCAAAATGTATTTTTCGTAAAATCAAACCGCAATTGTTTTTCATTATAAATTCAAAAATACCTATTTAATTATGTAATTACTAGTAAATAGTGTTTATTTAGCCGCTTATAAATTTTTAGTTTAATTAAAAAAAATTCCTAAATTAATTATTTTAAATATTAACATAAGCTTTATTTTTACACTAAATTAGTGTAAATTACAAATTTAAATGGTTTTAATTTGTAAAAATGAACCATGGCATGTTAGAATTTAGTATGTATCATGCAAAAATTATTTGCAAATTTTTGCTATTTTCTAGAGTTTTCTTGAGTTGCTATAGTGAAGGAATAAATAAATAAATAATTAAAAGCATGAAAAGACTTTAAATGATGATTCTTTTCTTGAAACTTCCACACTTTTCTTCATTCTTTTCTCTTGCTCCCTCTCTCTCATACATGGCCGGCCTCATCCATGGCAGCCCCCCCCCCAATTTCCCACTTCATTTTATTTCAAAATTCATCAAAAATACTTCAAAAATCCAATTAAAAGTCCACAAAATCCTAATTATTTCATACCCTTTATTCTCTACTCTTCTTTACATGGATTTTGGAGTGGGAAGGCATGTATTTTTGAGGCTCATTTTCAAGTTTGGACATGAGGTTGTGGAGGTATAAATCCTTCTCTTTTGTTTTATTTCTATTAGATATTTCTTTTAAAGCATAATTAGATTAATTAGATTAATTCTAGTTGCAAATTCTAAAATTCAAGTTATGGTTTGCAAATTCAAGAGGTGGTTTTTGTTAATTAATTAGGGTTATAATAGCTAGTTTAACATCTTTTAGAGTGGAAAATTCTTGCATGGTGGTGGTATAATAAATTGTTTATCGAAATTGTTTTAATTAAACAATTTAGCTAACTAGATTTTTCTAAAATGTGTTTGTGGGTAAAATAAAATTCTTATTAAGGGTGTTATCATTAGATTGTAATTTTAATGAGAATATTAGCATATTAATTGAATGAAAAACTTAGTTTGATCACTAGATTACTTTGATAATTGGAAAAATAGTAATAAAATGCTATTATTTTGTAAACTAGATTTTAGGAATTTCTAAATAAATGTGATTAAAAATATAATATTGGTTTCATTATATCATTATCATCATAAATTGTGGTTTAAGTCATTAATTTATGCAAAATCATGTTTTGTGGTGAAATTGTGGTGCTTTGCTTGAAAAATGTTGAAAATTGTTAAATGTTGCAAACTAGAAATTTCAAATTAATATAAATTTGTGTAATAAAAATATAGTAACGGTTTGTATAGTCTAGTTATGCTATATAATGAGTTTTATAACTATTGGTTTCATTTAAGTGTCAAGTTTTGATGAAAAACGGTAAATTGGCAATTTCGGGTTTTACGAAATTGGACGGTTTGATGGATTTTAGGGTTTCGATGGATTTAATCGTGTTTTATGGTATAAGTAATGTGTTTTAAAACTACAAGTTGTTTGATGATGTTATCTCGATCCATCGGAGTTTGTACGCCGATATCGAGCGGTATTTGGTTCTTTTGCGTGGACGGGACATAGGTTTTAACCTATGCTTGTTCCTTGTATCGTTTGACTTTTGTATGTGATTCGGTTTACGATGCTATTTATATGTTTGCGTCTAGGTACCCCCACATGGACTGCGGGGGATGAAGAGGAGTATGGCGACACTGTCTTCGGCAGACATGGACCAGGTGAGTAGATGCATATCTACGGGGGGAAGTCGGGTGGATGGCGTTTAGCACCCCCGCAACGTAGAATAGGAATAGTACTTATTGACATTAGGAAACCAGACGTGACCCTAGTAGGACCCTAGTATTGACCCTAGGCTGGACTAGACTGATTTAGGAAAACCATATCAGAGGATGAATACCTTGGAAGAGGTTCGTAGGTTTCAGATAGAAACATACCCACGCACACACTGAAACTCGACATGGGGTACGTGTATGTGTATATATATAGAACTAGGTATAGGTATATACATATATATACAACACGTATAGGTGATTCATTGATGTGATATGGTATCCGAGGTATGATGAAATAGTATAACTGGGCTTGATGCCGTGATTCTTGACTATACAGTCGTAATAAAGTGTTAGCGGATCATTAGAGAATGAGATAATGAACATGAATATATAAATTATAAAGAGTGGTGGTGATATTGATGTACATGGGACGCTAGAATAGTACCCGGACTGTAACTTGTGACTGATCACGATATGATATATGTATAACTTGATTACGACATTATATTGGTGTGACCTGATTCCGATATCATATAAGTATGACCTAGTCACAATATGATACATATGACATGATATTTCTGAGGATAAACTAATGATGCTTATCATGATGGCAATGATATATGATTGATGTATGCAATCACAGTTTAACACCTTGATCATGAGATGTGCTGATGATGACATTATACGAATGAAGAGACACCTAGGAGATACTTGACCGTACCCCGATATTGGGATGCCGTACGATGTATTTTACCGTACGAGGCTTAGATTTGATGATTTATCCGCACTCTTGATTCGAAGAGGCCGTACTACGTACGTGACGCTATTGAGGCAGGATCGCCGACTATTAGAGATATTGATTTAGACCTTAGGTAGACTCTAGTTTCTTACTGACTAGTCTATTAGGTTTAGTTCCTTAGGATGTTAGATGGACACTGGTTTAGGTTCGACTCACATAGTGGTAGTTGTACTCGTATCTCGCAGAGGAGTGGATAATGCACATCTGTATTTACATTCATACTGTAATCATCATGGTGCATGTTCTTTTATATGTTGCTATAATCAGTATAAACTTTACCTGTTAGGACACCAGCACCATTACCGATGATGCGCATATTCCACGCACACTTATTTTCCGGCTCACACACATCATCATCGGTAATTGCTATGTCACGTACACTTTAGATCATATTATCTGTTATTGATAGAATCAGTTAACAACTAAACCGATATAATATTGTGATCACTCTCTGATGTTAAGTATAAGACATGATATTCATTACTTAGACATTCATGCATTCATATTTTCGTGTTATCATGCAGTATTATGGGCATATGCCGACACTTATCATATAGTTACTCATGATTTTGAGATTTGGATTTCTATGAGATTTCTGGATTTTTGGGGAAAACCGCAAAAATATATAAAAACTTCTCTCTCTCTCCTCTTCTCTTTTTAAAATAAGATGCGGTTTTCTCGTGATGTATGTGTCGTCCACCATGAGTATTTCATGTTTTCTGATGGATTTCGAGACCCGATTCGAGGAGTGGATGAACCGTCTCGGGTACATGGTGGGCCCGGTATGGTACCCCGGGGCAAGAAGATCGAGTTGTAGACGATGAGCCTGGCAGGGGAAGGCTACCTACCGGTGATGTCTGGCGCGGCGGATATCCGGAGGATACCGACCGTTGTCGTGGGATTTGATGATATAGGCCGATCTGGACTGACGGAGCCCGACATATTGAGACTTGAGGTTACATGTGTTGTGTCGATGCTTGACACGGATTTTCATGGATTTCATTGTTGAGATTTCATATGCTTATACACACTTTACTATGATAACATCTAAAGAGTTCTCATACATATATATCTGGATTTCAGGATTTGTTACTTTACATTCATGGTGCATGCATTTCATTTCATATGACATAGTACTATATGAGGCACTGACACGACACGGAGTATTTGCACTTATACGTAGTATTACCCTGCTATTACTAGATGTTTGGGATATAGTAGTGTATTATTATGACCTAGGATAGCGTCGTACATTCGATTTCTTTTCGTAGATGTCTTCTACGCACGAGTTGGCAACTCACCCCCGTTGTGCCAAATTCTTTACAGGTTCGATGAACAGGTTTCCGTGGCAGCTTGTTGGCACATCTTTTCTTCAGGGTGATTTGCACGGTAGGTTGGTTCACTTGTATCCGAACCACCATTGTACTTTTATTCATTCATTTATATCTAGTAAGCTCCATCAACCATATTTGTATTACTTGATAGGTTTATTGGACCAGTTGTTTATTTCGACCTTTGAGTCGCGCATGTGTTATTCTGATCTGGTGTTTTTTTTTTTGTTTTCTGAGATTTGAGCCTCGCCCTTTGGCGTTGTATATTATTATGATTGTTGTGGTTGTCTCCGCCTGTTGGCGTTGAGCTAGCACCCGTTGGGGGTGCTTTTTATTGTTTATGTATATTATACTTGTTGTACCCGTTTGGGGGCCAGTTTTTACAGAGGAGACTCTGCCGAAATTTTTGGAAAAATTTGCTGATGTTTTTATACTTGTTTTCTTTTCTTTTCTTCTTTTTCTTCTTTTATGGTTTAGATCTCTGGGCTTCGGCTTACTTAGGTCACGTGGCGCCTCTAGACGCTTCGTAATCTAAGTGCCGGTCACGTTCCGTACTTTCGGGTCGTGACAGACCACTAGATTCTAGGGTTTTGTGTGTTGCATTTGTTTTGTCGCATCACTTTTTCAAAAATCCGTCCCTTTTTCAAAGCAAACACCGCATTCATAAGTCAACGCTGCCACTTGTACTAACCCTTTTTAGTGCAAGATAGGCTGGACACGGGATTCTAGTGCCCGTTTAGTCCGCGTACCTCCTATCGACTCCGAAGTCGATATTTCTCCATTTACCTTTTCTTTACCCATTACCACACCCACTTCGATGGATCCACCTCCATCAAACTTCTTTAACCCTAATCTGCCGCCGTCCGTTGGTGCGCAGAATCCACCCCGCATCTCTCTCCAGGAGAGATGCTACCCTATTCGAGGTCCTCTTTCGACCTGCTTATCCACACCACCAGCCAACGGGGATAACTTTGAGAATAAGCCCTAGTATATCAATCTTTTACCCAAATTCCACGGACTCGAGACTGAGGACGCTTACGTTTTCATTACCAAATTTGAAAACGTATGCGCAATGATGGGTACGTCACAACTTTCAGTGGATGCTATGCGTCTACGACTTCTTCTATTTACTTTGTGCGATATAGCCGAGAAATGGCTATATAACACTACCGCACACTCTATTACGAATTGGGAAGAATTCGTAGCGGCATTCCTTAAGAAATTTTACCCAATACAAAAGACAGCTCGAATCCGTAGCGAACTGAATCAATTTGCCCAGCTCCCTACTGAACCATTTTCAAAATGCTTTGAACGTTTCAAGGATCTATTGGTTCAGTGTCCTCATCACGGCATCCCGAGATGGGAGCTTTGCCGAATCATTTATGAGGGCATTAACCCAAACACTAAACAGAGCCTTGAAAACATGTGTCAAGGTACTTTTATGACCAAAGATGATGGGGAAGCTTGGAAGTATTTAGAAGAGTTCGCTGAAAAATCACTACAGTGGGAGAGTGGAACCCAAACATTGAATAGGGGTGGCGTACACCAAATAGATGTGTCCATAGGTGTTCGAGCTGAGATGGCAGCAATGCAAAAGAAGCTTGACGCTATGGAACAAAAATTTGCAGAAGCCTCCCTAAACCCAATGTCGCTCCCCAAAACTGTTTGTGGGTGCTGTTCTGATCCGTCTCATTTAACGGAAGAATGTCCATTAAACTCTGCGTTTCAAGGTCACGAGCATTCAAATGCCGCATTTCAAAGACCTCGAAACGATCCATATTCTACCACGTACAATCAGGGTTGGAGGAATCACCTGAATTTTTCTTGGAACCAAAACTAATCTCAAAACACGGTTCCAAACACGAATCAATTTCAAAGGGCTCTTCCTCCACCACAGCAACCCCTTCAACTCACTCAGCACCCCTACCAGTCACAAAACTTCCAAAATCAGGTCAACACTCCTGCACAGTCTAATCCTTTGACCTGTTCCGACGAGTTCTCTCAATTCACTCAAACCATGAAATCACTTTTGTCAAATTTCATAGAGGTTTCGGCTGAGGTTAGATCTTCCGTCGGTGAGATAAAGAAAAACTCAGCGTCCCAAGCTGAGAGTATCAGAACGATAGAAGCTGAAATCGCACGACTTAAAGCCGAAATGAGTGCGAGAGAAAAAGGGAAACTTCCCTCTCAACCCCTACAGAATCCTGGGCATTACAATGTAAATGCCATCACAACGTTGAGATCGGGAAGAGTGCTGAACAACCATGTTGGGGAAGAAGTTGATGATACTGAAAATCATATCAACACCCCGGCTGAGACCTTTCCACACACACACACTTCTCCTTCTAATCCTTCTTCTTCTACCACACCACCTTCTCGCGAGCCTATTCTCCATTTCCCACTAGGCTCGACACCTCAGTATAGCCCTTCTAGTTCTCCACAGACGATCCCCACACCTCTTTTGGGATCTCGTCTACCCCCTCTTCCTTCTCCTATGATGGACCCGACGCTCATTGCGAAAGCACCTTACCCGAATCGGTTAAGGGCTAATAGAACGAGTCCACATATGGAGAAAATTATAGAAATGTTCAAACAGGTTAACATCAATATCCCTCTCCTAGATGCGATTCAGCAAGTCCCCGCTTATGCGAAAATTCTTAAGGACTTGTGCACTAGGAAGAGGAAGACTCAAGTGCCAAAGTAGGTCTTCATGTCTAATAATATTAGCACTGCTTTTATCCCACAGCTACCAAAGAAACGTAAGGACCCAGGATGTCCTACGATATCGATTTCTATTGGGGGTAAGAACATAAATCGTGCTCTTTTAGACCTCGGCGCAAGTGTTAACCTACTTCCATATTCTGTATATGAGCAATTAGGGATTGGAGAGTTGAAACCTGCTCACTGCACTCTCCAAATGGCAGACCGTTCAATCACCAAACCAAGGGGTGAACTAGAGGATGTGTTGATAAAGGTCGGGGAATTTGTTTTCCCTGTAGACTTCATTGTACTCGATACACAGCCTGTAGAAAACCCCCGAGGCCAAATTCCGGTGATTCTGGGTCGTCCTTTCCTTGCCACTTCCAACACTGTTATAAACTGTAGAAATGGTTCAATGAACTTATCATTTGGAAATATGACCATTGAACTTAACATCTACAAAGTTGGAAGTCAGCCATCAGAACCCTATGCTCATATTCTAGATGTGTGCTATGTCCACGAGATTGCTTCCGATTGTTATGGAGCTGAGGATCATTGCTTTCTAGATCTCGACGACATTACCACATCTCTGCTTGATCTTACACATGATCTTAGTGAGGACACTTTTCCTACACTTGAGTCCTGCACTTCTGACTTTACTCCACCCGAGTCTGTATCTTTCACAGGCTCTGAGCTTCTTTGTAATTCCAAAAATCATTCGATGATCCCACCTTCTATTATTTCTCCGCCTGAATTAGATCTCAAAATTTTACCTTCTCATCTTAAATATGCATATTTTGGTGAGAATGAGTCCTTACCGGTTATCATATCCACTTCTCTTGCATCAGAGCAAGAGAATGCACTTTTATCGGTATTGAGATCTAATAAATAGGCGTTTGGTTGGACCATGGCAGACATCAAAGGGATTAGTCCCTTGATAGTTGAACATCATATACATGTGATGGATGATGCCAGACCAACCCGAGAACCACAGAGACGGTTAAATCCTGTCATGAAGGAAGCGGTGATGAAAGAGATCGTCAAATGCCTAGATAATGGTATTATATACCGCATCTCCGATAGCCAATGGGTGAGTCCTATACATGTCGTTCCGAAGAAATCCGGCATCACTGTTATAACCAATGAGGTAAATGAGTTGATTCAGACACGCGCCCAAACTGGGTGGCGTGTATGTATTAATTATAGAAAACTCAATGCTGCTACGAGGAAAGACCACTTTCCTCTACCATTCATTGATCAAATGCTGGAACGCTTAGCAGGACGAGAGTATTATTGTTTTATGGACGGATACTCAGGCTATAATCAGGTCCCCATCGCCAAAAAGGATCAAGATAAAACCACTTTTACTTGTCCTTTTGGTACCTTTGCATACAGTTGCATGCCCTTTGGGGTATGCAATGCTCCCGCTACCTTTCAGCGGTGTATGATGGGGATATTCTCTGATATGGTAGAGAATTTTCTGGAGATCTTTATGGACGATTTCTCGATTTTTGGAGACTCTTTTTCTGATTGCCTATCGAATCTTGACGCAGTTCTTACTCGTTGCAAAGAGAAGAACTTAACTTTGAACTGGGAAAAATGTCATTTCATGGTCCAAGAAGGAATAGTACTTGGACATGTTATTTCACAGAAAGGCATTGAGGTTGACAGAGCTAAGATAGATGTCATTCAAAACCTCCCTCATCCCAAAAGCGTCAAAGATATTCGATCTTTCCTTGGCCATGCGGGCTTTTATAAGAGATTCATTAAGGACTTTAGCAAAATTGCTAGACCTTTAACTCTTCTCCTGGCCAAGGATACGACCTTCCACTTTGACTCGGACTGTGAGACAGCTTTCGACTCACTTAAACACTCAATCACTTCATCCCCCGTTCCATCGTCTCCAAATTGGGACTAACCTTTTGAGCTAATGTGTGACGCATCTGACTTTGCAGTGGGTGCAGTTTTAGGACAGCACATTGAAAAGATGCCACACGTGATATACTATGCAAGTAAGACCCTGAATGATGCTCAAATCAATTATACAACCACTGAGAAAGAACTTTTATCGGTTGTATTTGCATTAGAAAAATTCAGCCCTTACTTAATTGGCTCATCTATAGTTGTGTACACTGACCATTCCGCCTTAAAACATCTTCTGGCAAAGAAAGATGCAAAAGGTCGACTAATAAGTTGGATCCTTCTGTTACAAGAATTTGATCTTGTTATCAAAGATAAGAAAGGATGTGAAAACGTAGGAGCCGACCATCTTTCACGCATCATTTCTTCCCCTGTGACCCTGCCGATCAATGATTCGTTCCCTGATGAACAACTCTTGAGCGTATCCAATGAACCTTGGTTCAGGGATATTGTGAACTATCTTGTCACGGGACTTATACCCAGCGATTGGTCTAAACAGGACAAATACCGCTTTCTATCCCAAGTAAAACACTTTTACTGGGATGATCCCTATTTGTTTAAATATTGTCCTGATCAGATCATTCGCCGGTGTGTCCCGAAAGAAGAGTTCAAGAGTGTTCTTTCTTTTTGTCATGATCAGGCCTGTGGAGGTCACTTCGGTCCTAAAAAGACGACGGAAAAGGTTTTGCAATGTGGATTTTATTGGCCGACCTTATTCAAGGACGCATTTGACTATTGCAAAACCTGTACACAGTGTCAGTACACGGGTAGAATATCCTGGAGAAATGAAATGCCTCAGCAACCCATTCTGATTGTTGAAATATTCGATGTTTGGAGCATTGATTTTATGGGTCCTTTTCCCAACTCCTTTGGGAATTTGTACATACTGCTGGCGGTTGATTACGTCTCAAAGTGGGTTGAAGCCATTCCATGTCGCACTAATGACAGGAAAGTTGTCATTAAGTTCTTGAAAGAGAATATCTTTTCACGATTTGGACACCCACGCGCTATTATTAGCGATAATGGGACACATTTCTGCAACAGATCTTTCGAGACTCTGATGCGGAAATATGCAATCAACCACCGACTTTCTACACCCTATCATCCCCAAACGAGCGGGCAGGCTGAAATTTCAAATAGACAGATCAAACTTATCCTGGAGAAGACCGTTGCTAAGAATAGAAAAGACTGGTCGACCAAACTGACGGCTGCTCTTTGGGCATTCAGGACTGCATATAAAACCGACCTAGGGATGTCTCCATATAGGATAGTGTTTGGAAAAGCATGTCATTTACCCGTCGAGATAGAGCATAAAGCATTATAGGCTATAAAGGAAATAAACTTTGATCTAAAAGAAGCCTGCAACTTTCGGAAGCTGCAACTTAACGAGCTAAGCGAACACCGCGATGAAGCTTATGATAACGCTGTAATTGTAAAGAATAGGACTAAGGTTTTTCACGATAAAAACATTTTGAGGAAAACATTTTCACCTGGTCAACAAGTCCTTCTTTATGATTCACGATTACACCTTCACGCGGGTAAGCTCCGATCTCGGTGGAAGGGACCTTTTATCGTACGGTCTGTATACCCGCACGGGGCAGTAGAAGTAGAAAATGTTAAAAACGGCACATTTTTCAAAGTGAAAGGATATAGACTAAAGCCGTATTTTTCCACTGACCCCACGGAGGAGCTCTTGTTCTTACAAGAGCCAGTTTATTTGGATTAAAATTCCTCCGTCTCACCTTCATATCCTGTATATCACTGCATCATGTTTTGAATGAAGGTGAGTGAAAAGAATAAGTTTGGGGGAAGTTCTTCACTTATATATTTTGCCCCCACTAATAATTCCCCCCAGGCTTACAGTTTTTGTAGGTATAGCGATTGGCAACAGTGAGGACACTGTTGAAATCAAGTTTGGGGGAGGTTTGTGCTTATTTTTTGCATCATTTGCATATCATCTGCATAAGCACAAAACATTTCTTTAAAAATCTATAAAATTTTAAAAATTTTCAAAACCCATAAAAATTTTCAAATTTTCAAATATAAAAATATTTTAATATTTACAAACTTTTTTGTACATAAATAAGATAATAAAAGTTTAGATAGTGAACAATTACATCCATGAGATTAGAAAAATTTAAGAAAACTAAGAAAATTAGAAGTTTTCTTATACGAACTAGTAATAAGTAGTTATGAGCCATTGTCCCAAGGGTTAGTAAGATGAAGGACGTCACTAATCTGAGGATAAAACTAAGTCTGAAAAATAATTTCTATTCTGGAAGCCAAACATTTTGAACGTTGATACCCTGCTATTCGCACTTACACACGTCTTGAAGCCTGGGATAGTAGAAGATACCTTGAAATGCTCTTGTCTTAAAGCCGATGTATGAAGGAAATAAAAAGAAAAAAGTGAATAAAAATATAAAGTGGTGAGAAAAATGGACACTGGTTTTGTTATCACCGAGGGCAATAAAAATGTATAGCGAGGGTGCTTCTTCACCTAGTGCCCTAAAGCCAACTGGTCTGGGAGTCACTGCTATGCCTGAAGTGGTGCAAGACGTGGAAAATACACCAAGTAAGCAAGCACAGGAGTAATCGGTCGGTTAGTACCTCAAGAAGTATTAACGGTCGCATGAAAGTGTGTGAGAAATCTCATCTAAATATTCATTAATTAAAAAGTACTGAGGCTGATGGGCAAGAGTATGATAGCTTGAATTGAATTCTCCGGGTGTAGGGATGTCTTTACACACACGCAGGGTTATATGATCGATGTTTGGAAGAAAGATAGGAATGAAGAATAAGACGATATTTTATTGAGGGAGGACGTGATTTCTGACATTTTTTCATGACCATTAAGATAGGGCTCATGACAACCGAAAAGCTAGCTTAGTTGGAAACCCTAATTTTCAAGGCTTTTCTTTTACGATTCTTTTCTTTAAATGTAATATTCATGATCTTTCATTTATTATTGGATTTTGTGGGTGCAATCCGCTGAAAACCCTCAGGAGACAACACTCCTCCTACTAGGGACACCTAGAGGTTTAAAGGCTTGTGGCACATACTCAGTGCAATCGTGTTGCCTACGAAAGTGTGCTAGTTAGTTTTTCTCTTTCTTTATTTTCTCCTTCTCTTTTTAATAAAAGGTTCGCTCGAGACGATCGAAATTAAGTTTGGGGGAATTTGATTTGTCGAAAATATTGCATCTTCTAACCGGCAATTTCCTCATCATCTGCATTCATATAGAAGTGTTCGGCATTCATATAGCACATATTAGCAAAACTGTCGCAAAATATCAGATTAGATGTGTTAGACCTTAAAACCGGTATTTCTAGGGAAACTGACTGCATTTCATAGCATGGCATCATTTCAATATATCGCAACCCGTGTTTCGAAGTCCGTGCAGGAAAATCAAAAGCTTGCTCAAATTTACACCGCTAAAAGATGCGCCAACTCAAGAATTTGGAATCTGGTATTGATCTAAAAGGCATTCAGCAAATCATCATATCAGATACATACCCCAAAAGAGGTCCAGAGCAACACAGCAAAGTTGAAGCCCCAAGGACCCAACATGGCCGCGGAACCGCGGCCGGAGCTGGCTTGAGCCGCGGTTCCTCGGCCGTCTTGCCACGTCACCTCCTCAAATTTAGGGCATTATTTCTCTCTCAGGGTCCAGACTTCAGAAAGACATGACAAATTCCAGAATACTCCAGAGACTTCTGCCAGATCAGCAAACTAGGGTTTCTAAGCTTAATTAATCCTAGCTTAAAGCCTAAGCTAAACTCCTAACAAACTATCTTCTAGAAGCCTCAACAAACTTTTGGAGGGAATTGTAATTTCAAACCTAGACCTAGGGTTTGGGTGATCTATAAATAAGACCCTAGGCTCACTTATAAAAGACGATGCATTGAAGGATCATCTCTTGGAATTCTATTCATTCAATAGATCCATTCACTCTCTTTCTTCATCTTCTTCCACAAGTCTAGTGAGAAGACTTGTGTGAAACCCTAACCCTAGTTCCAATCAAAAGCCAAGATCCCGAGTACCCCATCAAGCAAGAAGCCTTGCAACCTTTTATGAGCTGAGCCGATCTTCAACAGAGCAAGTGGTCCGAGCCGATCCACGACTCACGGAGAAAAGCGACGCCAAATCGACAATTTAGTTCTTCCTCTTGTAGTTCTTGAGTGACTGTAATCAAATTGTTGATATAAATAAAAGGTGATATTCTTTTATCTTGTTTTCTTTAAATTCTTGCATCATGATATCTTTTCAATTCGTGAATGCTTTCTGTGTGATGATGTTTGAGTAATACTCCGCTCGTCGAGGAGTCGAGACGATCAATAGAATGATGATGTAACATATCTTAAATCGATTCTTGAATCCTACGAGTTTTGTAAACCCTAGCAAGTTCAAGAACCGACAACCCAATTCGTTGCGATGCTTTCTTGAATGATATCGCTCGAGATTGGGGAGTTACGATCGTTTCTTGAAATTGCTAGAGGCTAGAATGTGAATGATATCAATGAAAGAACAAGGGTTAAACGATGAAACCCTAGTTTCACGAGAAAGCCCTAACTCTCATCGATCATCATCGATCTAGTATCAATCCTTCGAAGGACAAGAACACGAAATCTTGAGATTACATCACGTCTATAAATCCGATCGATTCCTACGAGCCTCATTTAGATTCTTGACATTTGGTTGGAAAAATCATCGAAACCTGATTCTCGATTGTTTATCATTTTCTTGAATTCTTGGATAGAATAGTGACACTTGAAGCAATTGATAAATCTTGAATCATGCTTTCTTTTGTTTTCGATTAACTTTTCAATTCAAACAAATCGATCATTGAAACTAATTGCACAATCCCTGTGGACGATCCGCACTCGCTTATGATCTACAACTGACACCGTAATTGATTGCGGTCAAATATAATTCTTTGATTGTGAATCTTATTCAATATTACCGACACATAGAAACTTATTCGCTTTTTTCGATATACACAAACAAGAACTTCTTTTCAATCAAATGAAACCGTTACCAGGGATCATTTGAGTTGATTTACTTACACAGTCTCGAATTTTACGATCAATCAATGCTCCCAGATTTTTCCCAGGTGACAATTTGCCAAAACTGCATATAGGAGGGGTCTAATTTAGTGCAAAATGAGCCCTAGGACAAAAATGAACCCATTCCCCTCTACTCTGGCGGCAAATTGCGGCCAGAATGATTAAATCTGCGGCCGGGGATTTGAGTTAGGGGCTCGGGTCTTGGTGGGAGCTTCCTAGGTGCCTGCACGACTCACTGTCAGCTCAATTTTATTTTTGGGGTCTCGGGGTGATAGCAGATTCCTAAAACCTTCACAGATTTCACAATATCTCCGATATCGATTTTCTAAATCCGTATTCCGGGTTTCAAATCTCAGGTTTGGGTCTCAATTCCATCACTAGGGTGTTTTTGCAGCCTCCACTAAGCCCAATTTCACACTACAACTCACAATTTCCAAAAAACCCTAACTAGATTTCTTTTAAGTCTACAACACCACCCGATATCGATTCAATTTTAACATAGGGGTATAAGTATTGTAAAAACTAATCTAATGATCCAGAAATTACCTCATTTGGCAACTCAAGAATTTTCTTGAGTTGCCTTAAGTTGCCAAAATCCTTGCTTTCTTGGTCCGATGTGTAGATCTTGAGCTTGTGCACACTTTTAATGAAATCGGGGTAGGGTTTTGGTGTTGTTTTTGTGATGATTTGGGGAGTTGAAGAGGGGAGGAGGAAGAGGGCAGCACCTCAGCTGAGAATGGAGAGGGAGAGATGAGTGAAAAGAGTGTGGGAATCAAAGGAAATGGCTAAGTCTTTGGGTCAAAAGAAGACCATACCTCTCTCTCTCACCAAACCTCATATTTTATTCCTTTTCCATTTTCTTTTCTCTTCAAATTCCTTTCTCACAAGAATAGTAACCCCAAAGTAAAACCAATGCAAGAAAAATGCAACACAAGTGTAGAAAAAGATATGTGCATGCTTTGCACAAAATTGCTAAAAATCCGATTAGCGATTTTTAATCGCGATTAGCGCTAAATTAGCATATAATAGATCACAAACACTTAAAAATGGCATAATTCCAATAAATACCCCATTTTAGAATTTTCCATAATTTTCCATAATTTTTCTCTATTTATTTGTATTTAATTATGCCAAAATATTAAAATATTCAATAAAATAATATTAAATTATAAAAATTCACAAAAATAATATTTTATTATTTTGAAACGTTACACTAGTGCACCATGTCATGTTGCATTTTGGATACATGTTGTTTTCTTGTATTGTTTTGGGGTACTATATAGTTTGGTTTTAAATAAAAAGATAAGGGTTAAAAAGAGAAAGGGTATAAGGGTAAATAGTGAGTGAGGGTGAGAATAAGAGAGGAAAGAAAGAGAGAGGGCAGCCATTCTTTTTCCCCTCCCCATTTTTTCTTCTCCTTCTTCTTCATCACTTCCCCCCGTCTTCAACCCTAGATCCATCTCAAAATACTCTTCAAAACCCTAAACCCCCTTCACAAAAGTTGATCCTCTCCTTCTCCTCTACACATTGGACCAAGAAAAGTGGGATTTTGACAACATTGGCAAACTAGGGTTTTTATTGAGTTGCATCCATGAGGTATATCTTCTTCCATTTAGTGTAGTTTTTAGTTCTTTATATTCTAGTTAGTTAGAAATGGGTTTAAGGCGTGGATTTGTGAACTTGGAAAATTCTAGAGAGGGGTTTGAGTGTTGTGTGGATTGGGAGATACCTAGTGGCTGTTATAAGACCCTAGAGACCAATTCTTGACCTAGACCAGTGACCAAAACCCCAAGATACGAACTTTAGATTCATCGATATCGGAAAATTGTGATAATTGTGACGGTATTTAGGAATCTACTAACACTCGGGGACCTGGAAAATTATTTAGCGATTACTGTGAGTCATGGAGGCAGCCTAGATGATAACCCCAAGACCTGAGACCCCCAGTACACTTCCAGGCCGCAAATTTAATCTGTTTGGCCTAATTTGCGGCCAGGGCATGAGCTTTGGGTCTCGTGCTTGTTCTGTGTCTCCATTTCCAGTAAACTAGACCCTTCCTTTGTGAAAAATTGACTGATTTCTGTTTGGGTAAAATCTGGGACCATTTTCCTTAGTTGCTGCTTGTTTTGCAATTTCGTTCTAAACTAGGTTTTTTGAAATTGAATTGGTTTCCGTCGTGCGGCGTTTGAACATCAATAACGAGGATGTTGGATATAGTGCCCTCAGAGTCAATTATTGGATCACAGGCACGTGATTGCAATGATTGAGGGAGGACCTATACCGCTAGGACAGTCTTACTCAAGATGATAGTATGCTATCTGGTTTATCTTTATCATCGTGTACTGCTTTAGCTGACCTTACAGGTCACTATTACACGTTGATAAAGCCCATAGGATTCTTTCTTGACTACCAGCAGTATAATGGCGATCATATACGTGAGAGTTGGGTAGTCTATAAGCACATCCTTAAAGTGGTCCCTAGTCGTGGGAGTTTCGAGACTGGGTATCGATACTCCATTAGTAGACTAGTGTATACAGTCGAGACCCCGACGAGGGGCGGTGGCCGGTCTCACAAGCCATTGCTGTCAGTTGGATCACCTAAGATGTATACAGGTGCTCATTGGGTTATGAGTACACCGGACAGGACTCGCCGGGAACATGCTAGTTGGAATTATACCTGACATCAGAAAGAAGTTCCCTGGTGACATGTATACAGGTTAGTTCATCGACCTGAGATCGTCATTTGTCTCGTGTGAGTTCCCACTGTACTTTGATTACTATCCTACCACGGCTCAAAGGAGTCGTGCAAACAGGTTTTAGTTGGGTACAGTCCCGAGCCACATGGAGGCAGTGAGCGGATCGGCAGGGGTTTCGTCTCTCCCGGTATTGGGGGTGAGATCGCGCTGTGTCTAGGAGAGCCATTACACCAAGTCCTTGGCCAAGGCAGGAGATTTACTGGTAGGTATTCCAGTAGTATCTCAGGGTGTTCTGGGCTACACTCCGACACGACTTATACCGCTTTTGGGGGTCTGACTTTTACCAACCACCTAGGCCCGCCATGCGATACTCATAGACGAACGGACCGGACTGTACGGATATTGTCACTGACAGACTCAGTAGGGTGTCAGGATGAGTTCGCTCATCGACCTCCCTTTTGGTCAATACCTGGTAGCCCGTTACGTACGGCTAATACCTCTGACGTGCTAGTGGTTAAATCCACAGCCAAAGTATTGACGAGTCTTTAGAGTCCCCCCCAAACAGTTTCTAACGTTTCGGGCGAAACGTTGTAGAGGCCGTATGATATATGGCAGGGTCCGATCATATACGTGCAGTAGTGCACGGTTCATGATCGGGCGGATCATTTTAGTGGGCTTTGGTTTAAGCCGGATCCTAGTATTAGATTTGATTGATCATTTTGTCTCTTGCATCCATTGATTTGGATGGAGGTTAGATATGAAGCCATTGATGGAGATAATGAGCTAGAGCAAGAAGAAGGAGAAGATGCTTTCTTTCTTTTGTGTTTCATATGTGATAAAATGAGAGCAAGAAGAGAATAACAAGGGTGAGGTTGGCTCTTGTATTATTCTCTTCTTGCTCTCATTTTATCATATATGAAACACAAAAGAAAGAAAGCCTCTTCTCCTTCTTCTTCCTCTAGCTCATTATCTCTATCAATGGCTTCATCTCTAACCTCCATCCAAATCAATGGATGCAAGAGATAGAGTGATCAAAAAAATTCTCGACAACACCTTGGATACGTCGGCTAGCACACTTCGTGCCCGAGTTGATTTGGATGAAGCGGGAGCCCGTAAAAAGACTCCTAGATGTGGTGCCCTTTCCGAAGAGGAGATCAAGATTGGAGATGCCGCGAGGAGCTTGGGATGGTGGCCAAAGACCGAAGGACACGGATCGATCGGTATAGCCTTTCTATCCCTTCTCTAGATAGCCAGTTGTAGGTTAATGGTTCGATCCGGGTTTTAAGCATACGATAGCGCCGGTTTCTAATTTGAAAAAGTTTTTGTTTCCGCATTTTGGCCTCGGACAGACGGCCAGGGCGCCACCGTAGACTTACATGATATCAGAGATACGCCATTAACCTTTACTTGCTTGTTCCAACATATTTAAAACATCGATCAAACGAATTTTCTATAAACTGCATTTCTAAGTCACAGTTTCTGTCGAATTTTTCCTGTGGTCAAAAAATTTTTTGGAGTGCTGCGGAAAAACAGGCAGGGTTTTTTAAGAACACAGCAGAAAATTGGTGGCATGACAGCACTGTAGCGCCGCGAAACCGCGACCGTAACCCCGTTTTGGTCGCGATTCCGCCGCCGCACTATAGCTGCACTGCACCATTTTTTCTTCAGTGCTCTCTGACGTGGAATTGGGGTTTCTGGTATTTTTTGTTTGGGCCCAGATTTGTTTGAGTACTGAGGATTGTGCTTGGGGCCCACTTCGGGAAGTTTTGTCGATCGGAATTTGAAATACGTTAGTTTATAGTACTTACATTATATCTGCGACCGTGAATGTCATTCAAGCGGTAAATCTTGTCCAATTGTTATAGTCCTTTTAGACGGGTTTGCGAACGTGACATTCACGTTGATGTTCTGTGTTGTGCTGTGATGTTGCGGATTTGTCGTGGTGGATAGCCTGGATGCAATGGTACTATAGTTTAGTTGTATATATACATTTGATATTGCGGGGCGAGCGTCCGACATGTGGACTGCCGTTACTGCCTGTTTGTATATTATTCTTTTGGGGCACGACCGGGCTGAGGTCGGTGTACCCGTTGTATATATTTTACTTTCTGTACTAGGATTACCCCACGGTGGGGTGCACGGATAGCCGGGTTCTAGAAGGCAACGGGCCCGCATCTAATGGCTTTGAGACGGAGGGGGCTTCACTCTAGAATTGGCGGGCTATTCATCGCGCTCGTAGGGGGTACAGGTTGACCCAAAGAGGGGTGCTCAAGTTACCGAATTCCGTAAAGTGCTGGGTGGTCCATTCACGTTGTTGAAGGGGGCTGCCTCGCTTCAGGTTTTGGCGGGTAACTTGCCGCTCCCGTAGGGGTCTAGGATTTCATTGCACAGGCTATACACACGACCAGGAGAACGTCGAGTTTCAGTAGCGGCTCTATGAAACCCGAGGATCCCAGATTATCTGTATTGTTCTGTGATGCTTATTACATTTCTGTGATGTTGCATTTTATCACGCCATGAGCGATTATTATATATTGATATATATACTAGTAGATCTTATATATGTTTTACACCCGCGCTAGTCCAGTCCCCGCTCTGTCGTTAGTTAAGTAACTTAACGGGTGATGACGGGACCCAGTGGCGAATGCGGATGGCATATACGTGCATCGTATTTTCGTTCTTTATTGGTGTGATCAATTGATGGGACTGCGTTGATTCGGATCAATGCAAGCTAAACAAACCTATTCTGATGTTGTTGGAACATTTTTTTCAAAAAGCTGTTATTGCAAGGACGTTCTCTTTTGTTTTGCACAGTAGTATTCGGTTATGAATATCCAGCACCTCAGTCGACGAGGCAAGGGCCGAGATCCCTTCACCGGGAGTGACCCCTTGGACAGAAGTTTGCGTCAGGGTAATAACTTCACTATAGCCGATTGCCTTTTGCTTTGCATCGTGGTAATCAGTTGCAATATCCTGCACCTCATTCTATGGGGAAAGAGCTGAGATCCCTTCACCGGGAGTGACCTCTTTAGCAAAGGTTTTCGCCACTATATTTTTATAAAAAGCTATCCGGTTCCTTCAACGATATCAAGTTCATTACGTTAAAGGTTTTTCGCCAAAAACCATTCGTAGCCCTCCGTCATTTCAGACGGGTAGCACTTAGTATTCATGCTATGTTTGTTGACCATCATCAAGGCATAGTGTATGGTAGCTGCTTGTTACTTTTCTGTTGCATAGATAGATGCGTTGGTTTGGGACAGTCGTATAGCCTTGTTGACCTTCGTCAACGGCTTACACGGGTGGGTTCAAATTAACCTGGACAATGACGGGTAGAATTTGACATGTGACTTATGATTTGTTGACCTTCGTCAAGCTCATAAGAGCATGGGGTAAAAAATCACATCGGGAGTTTCTAAAGAAACTGAAACTTGCCAGATATGCGCATACCTTCTAGAGTGTGATAACGTGAGTGGATTCCATCACGTTATCATGCGATGATAGTTGGATCCCGATTCCCACTGATGAGTTGGTTTACTCCTCGGGTGATCCCGACTAATTCTTCTTTCAGGTTTGAATGAGAATTTGAGGTTACAGTGGGAGGTTTCCTGATTAGATAATGTGATAACCATTCTGATCTAGGATAGAGTGCACGCTGAGTGTTTCTTTTTTCTCTCTCTTTGGCAGCGACCATGACCCGACCCTAGACTATGACTCAGTGACCAAGTTGACCGAACCTTCTTAAACACTGGCTTTTGGATTGTCAGAGTTGCATGCCTCATTGCCACTCCTACTTTTACCCTTTTTCTCCAGAATACCCCGTATTACTACGAACGTCCACTTCCATTGGATAAAACCATCGTATGGTTATATACGAACTCAAAGGAACTTGTTCCAGATTCGAGGATGGTTTCCGGTTCTGGAGAAAACGAATGGGACTATTCAGTTGTCTTTTCCTTTTACCTTCTCTCAGGCTGCGAGTGTTCCATGGATTAGGACGGTACACCTATTACGCTAATTGGATAGTCTTCTTCCAAACCATAGGCAGGTGTCGAACGGTGGGGAATGAAGAAAACCAATTAGCCTAACGATGGTGTGCAGAAGATAATAAGTTAAGACAAATAAAAGGATTAGAAAGAGGGCAAAGTAAATTGCGACTGCTATTCACGAACAAAACAAGTATTTCATTACCACTCCTACTTCACCTTTGTATTTCTTCAGAACACTCCGTATTACTACGAAGATCCACAGTTATTTGGATACTCAATCGTATGGTTATATACGAACTCGAAGGAATTTGTTCCAATTCGGGGATGGATTCTGGTTCAGGAGAAAAAGGAATAAGATTTATTCATTTGTCTTTTATCTTCACCTTCTCTCATGTTACGAATACTCCTAGGATTAGGAGAGTACACTCATTATGCTTATTGGATAGTCTTCTTCCAAACCATAGGCTGGTGCCAAACGGTAGGGAAGATAGAAAACCATTTAGCCTAAAGGGGTGTACAGAAGGTAATGACTAAAGTCATATAAAGGGATTTGGAGAGATGGAGAAGAAATATACGGTTATAGTTGTGAATCTGATAATGGAAGAGGCATTACTAGGAATACCCGGATACCACTTCGAAACATTTATATGTTTCAGTTTCACTGTATATTGTTAAAAGAAAACTGATTTCCCAATTAGGCCTTACTCCAGGGTATGTATTTACCAGGTTTGATTCTCACATCTGTATGGTTTTACAGATGATGAGTGGGAGTAAGTTATTGGGAATTGGGTGATCAACCTCATTATATCGGGATTCGTTGTAATTGGTGATATTTGAGGAAATCGCCTGGGTTGTTTGCCGGACGACAAATATTTGGTTTTGAATATCCGTTGTTATGCACCAATTTCAAATTGATATATCTGTACGTTTATTTTTATAAAGTGATATATAACTTTTTGAAATTATGTCTATGACATTTATCTATATCAGTGGATGGGTAGGTAAGGAGCATTAAACAGCGGTGTAATTCTTCTTAACCATAAGTACAGTTTTCAACCTACGACACACAGCGAATGAGTTATTAGACTCAGGGGACTTATACAGAGTATTGTATGTTGTCCAGTGTCCATGAGGACAGAGGGGTTGGTACTCGTACTATATTCTGTTTACTTGTGACTTCTCTAGTTCTTAGACATGTGTTTCGTAGAAATGCAAGGTCAAAGTTTTAAGAAGTTATAGGTATATGAATAAAGTAGAGAACCAAGTATTGCAAGTATCAGGATTCTTCAAGGTGATCGAAGATGTAGATACTTGTGTATGGTAATCAGTTGATAGTAATGATTATGAGAACTTGCTTCTCTTTCAGGTTACTCATATCTGGATGTATTCCTAAGTTGAGTAATGCTGATCGACCTCTTTCCATTTAGTTGACATGCACTGGAGACAGCTGCATGATTTGAATCTGGTTCCAATTAAATCAGTGCCTCTGTTTCATTATTGGATATTGAATAGTTCATATCTTAACAATATTAAGGTATGGGGAGTTGTCCGGCTTATGCTTAAAACCAGACTCTGGATAACTCAAGGCACGTTTCTGTAATGGCTGTTTGTAGGTTAACCCAGGCTCTGACGAGGGTTGGCTTCTACCATCTGGAAGATCAATAGTGATATTGTTCTTGACTCGCCGCAGTTTTAATAAAAATGGATTTTTCAAAAAACAGTAGTGGGAGTATGGTAGAACTGGAAGTGATTCCAGAACCGCAAACGATTACTGAAAATTTGATAAGAACCTAAAGATTCAATCTGGATTGACATTCCATTGGCCACTCCACAGATATGGTGGGTAACCTCAGCCACCCGAGAAGTACTCCGGTAGCCTCAAAGACGGTGACAGGGAGGTTCTTGTTTACCCAGATTTGACACTACTGTTGTTCTAGGCTATGAGACCCGGCAGGAGGATAAGTATAGCGTCGTTCTAAACTAGCTTTAGAAGTGCACGTGTATATGACTCTGCCAGAGGGTTGTCGTAGTCAGTGGGAGCAGCGGATGCATAGTGGACAAGTAGCTTATATCTATTTATAAACTATAGCAGAGATAGATCATCTATCTCTGATGTGACAGTCATAGATTTGACTTCATCAGAATGGGGGATGGATCTGTTAAGAAGGTAGTAGGGTGTGATATCCTGGTATTTGGATGACATACACATAGTAGGAAGTGACATTCCTGCACTACGATCGGCTGTACTTTGGTTGTCACACAGTGGTTTCTCCACAAAAGATATGGATATAAATATCAGACTTTCTGGTTACTAGATCTATGGTCTTAGATCTAGATTTGGGTAGTTTCCCAATCTGGGTACTTAGACATCATTCTAAAGGTGTTTTAGAATGGACGACTCCTGGCACGGTAGTGTACCTGCAGGTGATGGAGTCACCCTCTCTAAAGGTGTCTTACAGACTAAAGGGGAGAGGGATGTGCATGATTGGCAGATCACTTGCTTAGGCAATTGAGTCGATCATGAGATGTCAAGTACCACACCAAACGTTGTTTTTGTACTAGATGCAATAAATTGATATTAATCCTATCCTGGAGAAACGTTCGGAAGCAGTTTTAGAACATAAGTTGATGTTCTAAGGATATGATAACGACAACCTCCTTCAGGAGAAGGTTATCATTCCAGGCTTCCAAGGTGACCTGGATGACAGAGTGGCTGTCCGAGTTATAGTTTTCCCTCCGACGAGGGACAGTATTTTGGACAGTTGATCCAAGGGGATACTGAGGGAGGCATGGCGCAGGATACTGATTATGTTCAGTAGTTGATATAGTCTAAGATGTTTAGGTTTGAAGTTCATTTATGTGCTAGGTCCCATCAGATATCCAGACATATTCTAAGACAGGTATTGCTCATTTCGGGAGATAGCTTTCTCTACGAACTAGACATAAAGAGTGTAAGTCGATGTACTGCACCCCACGAGTTTCGGGGAGGCGGAAAAATGAAAAACAATCTTGTTCTATGGATTAACATCGAATAACCGAAGAATCTTTGCTAAACTATAACTAACATATACAAAGGAGTTGTTAACTACTATGAAAAGAGATTATACCTAGTGAACCTGGTCCTTCGTCTTTTCGCTATCCACCTCCCCCTCGACCTCCTCTATGTAATAGATGATCCACCCGAGAGCTTCTATTCCAAGATTCACCTCTAATCTTGAAGTAACTAGGTTTCTTTAGTTGCTAATCAAGGCACCTAGGTGATATAGAGTGAGGTTATGGATTGTTTAGTCTATCTAATCCTTGATCTCAACACATGAGAGAGGAAGATTAGGGTTTGAAGAGAGAGAGCTTGAGGAGAGAGAAAGTGAGCATGAATCATGATAAAAATGTTTCTCACTTCTAATATATTATGAAGCATAAAGAAAATCAAATAAATAAATCTAAATGATTTATCATCATGCTTCATTTAATATATGCAATGAATCATCAATTGAGTCATTAAGCAATAAATGCTTCATTAACTCACTTGAATGATTCATCTAATGAGTCACAAATGCATTTAATGTAAATGCCACCTAAACCCTCAAGTCACCATACTACTAGAAGCTTCCCGCCAAATTACGAGAACGCCCCTCGTATCCGTGAAAACACGGAAAAACTTTAGACTGTATAAATCTAATAATCCGATACTAGAATCTGGCTTAAACCAAAGCCGGCTAGTAAAAACTGTCCGAACGTCGTACGTGCATAAATGCATGTGCGTGTCTGAACCCTGTCGTAAAACCATACGACCTCTATATCGTTTTGCCTGGAGCAGGGAAATATTCTGTGTGGGACTCTAAAGACTCGAGTACTACGCTGGCAGTCGGTTTAACCACAGACCGCAAGCGGCACTAGCTGTACATAACGGTCCCCAGGTAGATGTCGATAAGAAGGCCGATGAAGAAACCCATCAGAACACCTACTGAGCCTGATGTAACAATCTCCGTACAGTCCGGTCTGTTCGTTTAGGACTATCGCATATTGGGCCTAGGGGGCGGCCAGCGTCAGTCTCCTAAAAGCGGTATAAGTCGTGTCGGAGTGAAGCCAATTACACCTTGAGAAACTACTGGAACCTACCAGTAAATCTCGCTTGCCCTGGACAGGGACTTTGCATAATGGCTCTCCAGACACAGCGCGATATCAACTCCCAATACTGGGAGAGACGAATCCTGTCGAACCACTACTGCCTCCAAGTGCTCGGGACTGCACCCAACTGCTACCTGTTTGCACGACTCCTTTGAGCCATGGTAGGGTAGCAATCTAAGAACAGTGGGACACACTCGAAGCGAAGTAGCAGTGTCAAGTCTGCGGACTATGCTGTACTCATGTCACCTGGGAACTGTTAACTGACGACGGGTATAATACCAACCAACGGTTCCCTGCGAGTCCTGTCCGGTGTAGCCGTAACCTAACGAGCACCTGCATACTATCTCCAGTACGACGTACTGATGGCTGTGGGACAGACTATCTCCCTAACTGGGATGAGAAGCATACACACTAGTCTACTCCGGTGTATCGATGGCCTGTCTCAATAATCCTACAACTAGGGACCTGAAAAAGGATGTGCTTGTAGACTACCCAGCCCCCACTAGTATGACTGCCATCACAACGCTGGTAATCAAGCAAGATCATAAGGGCTCTATCAATACGTACATACATATTAAGATAGATAAAACCAAGTACCATACTACCATGTTTAGCAAGACTGTTAATGTAACG
This sequence comes from Agapanthus africanus, assembly GCA_030015575.1. Lineage (NCBI taxonomy): Eukaryota > Viridiplantae > Streptophyta > Magnoliopsida > Asparagales > Amaryllidaceae > Agapanthus > Agapanthus africanus. Next base: position 261,648,630 of record CM057346.1, read on the forward strand.
TTTTGAAAATCGTTTCGGTGAAATTTCGAAAACATTGGTAAAATAAGGGGGTTTTCTGTAAAAAAGTCAAAATGCAAATATCTTTATTATAAAATTAAATATACATATTCTAGCTATGTAATTGCTAGTATTTGGTGTTTATTGAGCCACTGGTGAAATTTCAAATTTTCTGAAAAAATTTTTTTTATTATTATTTTAAGCCGTCACTAATACATTTAATTAGGGAAAATTACAAATTGGAATGAGTTGAAACAAATTTTGTGCATCATGACACATTAAATAAAATTTTATCATGTGGTTTTTTGAAATGAAATCGTTTGCCAAAACGGTTTAGAAAATATCGAAGAAAAAGGCTTTTTTCGGTGAAATTTAGTGTTAACGGGAGTTGGGGTAATACATTTATCTTTTTCCCTAACCCACACACCCACACCTCACCCTCTCTCCCTCTCTCCATGTGGCCGGCCCCACCATGACAGCCCTCCCCCTCTCCCTCTCTCCAATCACTTCTTTTGTCAAAGAAAAGAAAAGAAAAGAGTAGAAAATGGTAGAATTAGAGTGGACTTTGACTAGAGTGGACTTTCCCCACCTCACTCTCTCTCCTCCCTCAGCCAATCCCCACCAATTCTGGCCAAAATCTGAACCCACAATAGCCCCCAAATTCTTCATCTCATTTTCCATCAAAATCCCCAAATTTTTTATCAAAAATCCACCCTTTTTCTAAAAAATTCAAAGCTAATTCTAAATCCAAGCTTTACCCATTATTCTTTAGCTATTCAAGCATGGATCTTGGAGCATGAAATCATTGTTGGAGGCTAAGATTTTTGCAAGTTTGATCTCAAGCTTGTGAGGTATAATCATAACCTTATGCTTAAATTGTTGTTAGATTACTTCAATCTAGCTATTAGGTGTTAAATTAGGGTTTTAAATTTCAAGTTTGAAATTTAAAGAAAGGGTTTTGAATACTAAGTTAGGGTTTAAGTCATTTAATCATGATCTAATTGTGTGGTTATTATCTAGTGAGCATGCTAAAACAAAGTTAATTACTAGGTTACTAATTGTGTTTTTAAAATTGTTCAAATTATGCTAATTTGCTAACTAGGTTTCTGGAAATTTATTAAATGGTTTAGATTAAAATATGATTAAGGTTTCATGACATTATTAACATTATAAATTTTGGTTTAATACTATAGTATATGCAAAACTAAGCTTAATTGATGAATTGTGAATTTTACTTTAAAAAGTGTTAAAATTGATATGTTTGCAAACTAGAATTTTGGAGTTAATGAAATTTAATGAGATAAAATTATAGGAATGGTTTATACGACTTTGTTATGATATTTAGTGGATATTATGGCCGCTAGATTCGTTTATATATCGAGTTTTGTACTAAAACGGTTAAATTTTGCTTGCTTGATTTTCGGAAAAATGGCTTTTCAAGTGAGTTTGAGGTTTTTATGAATTGCAACCTAATTCATATTATAATTAGTGTTTGGGAATGCGTAAATGGGTGTGTTTGGGTTTTTCTCGATAGTTTGACGTTTGTAGATCGACATCGAGGGTTGCTTTAGCTATTCTTGCATGCGTAGCCGATAGGTTTTGACCTCTGCGTGCTACACGTGCCGAATTGGTTTTCATATACCGTATCGATTTCGGATTTGGTTTTTATGCGATACGATACGTTGTGATATGTAGGTACCCCCATGCGGACTTCGAGACGACAAGCAAGCGCGTGGCGACGTCGGCACCGGCGAGCGAGGACAAGGTGAGTAGATTTATATCTACGGGGAGAAGTCGGGTGGATGGCGTATAGAACCCCCGCAGTCTATGGTGGTGTATACGGATGCGTATACACACCAACAATTATTATATGTTATTTGGGATTAATAACGATGTTTAGGATGGATATTGGTGTGTTGGATTATTTTAGTGTTGCGAACCCTAGGGTAGTGTTGCACTATACATACACACATACATACTTGCATACATCCCAATTTATATGTGCTCATGGGATTCTTTATAGTTATGTGTTCACATGGGTATGGGACTATGTGTTCACATACGGATTTGAGGATGATACTTGGGTCTGAGATGAGTCGATGAGATTTGTTTTGAGGTTGTAAATTCGGTGATATGGCAGGATTCGTATTTGAGATACGACACGACGTTGTAGCGGGTCCTTGACGTAGTGTTTCATACACGTCCTTGCATACTTAGGCGGTATCAGTATTGTACTAGACGTAGATCAGTACCCCGATCATGATATTTGATAAAGAGGATACCAGGTGAATAGTATGATGAATGTGATATTGACCCATACCCAGATTTGGGATGCCGTACGACGGATTTACGTACGAGCTATATTGATGATTGATCCGCACTCTTGACTTGGGATGTCTGATTTTAGATATGGTATCGGATATGATATTATTGAGGCGGGATCACCGACTAATATATATACAGGTATGTATATGTATCGACTCAGATGTTAGGCGGTTTCCTTACCTGTAGTCCAGCTTGTTAGCTTAGCCCTTTAGTTTAGTTTAGTTGTTAGATTAGAGTCGATTCTTACCTATTTCAAAAACTAACGAATCGTGGGTATTTTAAAAGACAGCCTAAGGGATCCTACGGATATTTCAAAAGACGTATCTTTTCATAAAAGCACCGTAGCCCCTATTTTCAAAACCCCATGATTCGTGTTATTTCAAAAGGCACCATTTGTAGGACTTATATTAGATTAATGCAGATTAGTTATAGTTGCGTCTAGTATTCAGCTCCCGCTCATTATTGTGGTTCGCTTCGCATCGCATGCTTATATTATGTTTCATACTCCATTATTGATATGCTGTTAGGACACCAGCACCATTACCGATGATGCGTATGTACCACGTACACTTACTTGCCGGCTCACACACATCTTCATCGGCAATTGCCATGTCACGAACACTTTAGAAAATACTATTTCATTTGACATAGGTTGTTAGCTTATAGTTTAGAAATGATATTAGTGTACTTGCCTTATATGCTAGTTGACATTGTAGTTATTGCCTACTACTTCATGCATATTATTATTCACTGTTGTGTCGCATTCATGGATTATCATGCCTATATTCACTGTTTATATGCTATTGATGACTTGGATTCGGATTTCATGAGATTTCTTGGATTTGGAGGAAAACCGCAAAAAACATAAATAAACCTTTTCTCTCTTTTAAAATAAAAAGTGCGGTTTTCCCATGATGTATGAGTCGTCCACCATGAGTTTGCTGATGGATTTCGAGACCCGATTCGAGGAGTGGTGGAACCGTTTCGGGTACATGGTGGGCCCGGTGCGGTACCCTGGGGCAAGAGGAATGTGTTGTTGACGTTGAGCCCGGCAGGGGAGCAGTACCGACCGGTGATATTACCCGACGCGTCAGATATCCGGAGGATACCGTCGTGGTCTTGAGATAGATGGTAGGGGCCGGTCTGGATTGACGGCGCCCTAGATATTGTGATTGAGATTTTGAGATATTGAGGTACAGAGATTGTGATACAGAGATATCGAGATATTTGGACACTTGTTTTGTGTCGCTGCTGGGCACTGTTTTATGCTGATTTCATTTATGGTACCTCACTTTTAGAATACAGAAATCTCACTGATTTATGAAAGCAGTTTTCTTCAGTACATGCATTCTGTTTCATGCATTCATACATTGCTACCAGAGGCACTGACACGGCACATGGATTTACACTTGGGTTAGATATTTGCCCTAACCATTGTTATGGGTTGCTGGTTATTTATTCGAGGATATATTATGATCTTTGACCTAGGATTGCGTTATTTATGCGATTTCTGTGCGTATATGTTTTTCTACTCACGAGTTGGCAACTCACCCCCGTTGTGCCCCAGTTTCTTGCAGGTTTGCCGTACAGGGTTGTTTACGGCTCTGCGGGCATAGTTTCGTTCGGGTGATTTGCTAGTATGTGGGTTTACTTGTATCATACCCCCATTATATATCTTGTATATCATTATTCTGTTGTATCTAGAAATTCCATCAACCAAACATGTATTTATTTTGAGATAGAGACCAGTGATGTTATTCTTTCGACCTTAGAGTCGCGCGTTGTATTTCTGTGGATTTCTTGTTGTTTTGAGTTTCCTTTTGAGTTTTGATCCTCGCCCTTGGCGTTGTATATTATATTGCTTGTGTGGTTGTGACAGTCGATTGACGAAGAGCTAGCTCCCGCTTGGGGATGCCTTTTTATTGATTTCGTATGCTATTCATGTTGTATCCCGTTTGGGAGCCAGTATTTACAAAGGAGACTCTGCCGAAATTTTTAGGAAATTTTTGATGTTTTTAAGAAAAACCGCATAATTCGGCTTATGCTATTGAAACTACTAGCTTTAAGTTGGTTTTTCCTGCACTCTACATCTTTTCTTGGTTTCGATTTCTGGGTTTTCGGTTTACTTAGATTACGTACGCCTCGAGACGTTCGTAGTTTAAGTGCCGGTCATGTTCCGTACTTTCGGGTCGTGACAAAGTTGGTATCAGAGCGTTAGGTTTTACCTTCGGAGCGTAGGATGACTCTTGGTTGATGGAATAGGTGACTAAAGTAGAGTGACGTACCGTAGGTATGTTCCGCGGCATATTTACGATACGCTACTCCACTTAAGAAGCCTTAGGATGTACATTTCTTTGCTCAGTATTATATTCATTCCGATCTAGCCTCATCAGTACCAGTTATGGTTTTGCTGCCACGATTACGGGCAGGAAGAGCTACAGCTAGAGTTGCGGTCAGCACGAGCTCGTCACGAACGAGGACTGACCAGGGCGAAGTTCCGGCGACACACGATTGCGGAGATGTGTCTTTTTACTGTGTTTCTGCGCCACGAGCGTTTGGCGGATCGCCTTTATGAGGTTACTCGGACGTGCCGATTTGCACTAGAGGATTGAGCCACTGATAGATGCCAGCCAGATTTTGATGACCATTGATGTATTGCTTACTCCTGATGATTGAGGCACCGTTCAGCGTGCAGATGAGCGAGCCAGTTATTGCTGCGAACGACGAGATATTGCCCCAGATGCTGGAGTTAGTGCAAAATGAGTTATACTAAGAGATGATAGAAGGTCGCTAGTCATCGAGGATGAATGACTAGGACACGTGAATCGTTCGCCTACCCTGATGCGAGGTCATCGGATAGATTGATTCCAGCTAGAGACGACTTCACGCGGAGACGTTGGGAGTCGACAGAGACGATCGAATGTCAGAAACCTATTATTCCAAGTTTAAAGTAGTCGGAAAGACATGCAGGCAATTCTATGGTCCTTCTAGAAGAATGAAACCCTAACTCGACTTAATGACCGTGTGAAAGCCTTTGAACCTTCGGCTTTGCGGCAGTTCTACGGCGCCATTAGTGAGGCTTGGGTTTGCCCTTCTACGGCTGAACCACCGATGCTGTGGTATGTACTCGATACTATTAAACCGTGCCCTAGATGTTGAGCTCTTGGGGGATTATGTGGTTTTGATGACTCGATCGGATGGCTCGACTTAATTCGGATGCTAGGTGGTGAGATGCATTTCTTGGGAGACTCCCGATACGAGGATAGCCGTTGGAGCTCAGTCCATGCTGCCGCGACGAGACGAGTCCAAAGCAGACGACATTAGAGAAAAGTGAAGTAAGAGGTTCGTACCAGATCTAGATGAGATGACGTTCCACTCCGCCGACATCAGAGATGCGATGCGCATGCCGAGGCATGGTACTTGGATTTACCTTCCAGAAGGAGTCACGATGAGTATGCAGTCGTTCCAGAGAAAGATGCAGATATAGGAAAGGACGATGACTTCCGGACAGTTGGCAGAGACGAGACATGGAAGAGACCGTGAGCAGGATTCCTTCCAGGACACTGCTGCAATGATACTTGCACCCAGGATCAGATATGTCACGTACATTCAGAGAGCCAGAGGCCGACGCCAGTGATATGCTGTCTTACGAGTGGTCGCGATGATTGACCGAGAGATGACCAGAGAAGTGCAAGAACGGAATCATCCCCGTTAGCACACCTGACAGGGCCGATAAGCCGATGGACCGAGAGATTGGTAATTCACAGTGAAGACCTTGACCCAGGAGTGGTCATTATTACGCACACCAGCAGGCCAGACTTCATGATCATCGACGAGACGTCCCTCTAGTGACCGCGACAGTTGGCCCGAGATTCTTAGAGGATGCACTTGAGCGGTACTATTCCGCCATTATTGATTTCGATGTTTTGGGTGATTTATTCGCATGATTTGATTTTGATGATTGAGGATTTACGATCTTTGCACAGTGTTGCACTTGATATCGTTTTCGTGCTTTGGTTTCACGTGGTTGTGATTTTACGGTTTTAGACATTTGAGTTGATTTTGTGCGTATGCACGCACACGATTTGGTTCCTGCACTCTGTATAGTTTATATATGCTTGCAGTGCAGTGATACGCCTTTGGTGCACTTAGATGCACTGGACTTCGATTTCGATTTTGATACTCGATATTTGTTTTGTGCACCTTGTGCACCTGATTTGATTTTGCGCATGTTCGTCGCTTGATATTGGATTTCATGATTTCGTGCATGATGGATGCCCCTGGTTTTGGGTTTTCGCGCATGTTGAGCGCATGTCTTGAGATGCGATTTTGGTGCACACCAGATGCACTAAATCGAGATTTTTTCGTGCATGTCAGATGCACCTGATTTTGCTGTCAGGCACACACGTTGCCTACGACAGATGCTTTGTGTACACCCGATGCACTTAGATCTTGTTTCTGTGCACTTGTATAGCACGTATATGGATTTTGATTGTCGTGCGCACCAGACGCACGTAGTATTCATACGCGTATTTTGGGATTGATTTCTTATAGAGCAGTACGTTTTTTATGATAATTGCGATGTGTTTTCGTACTAAGCAGGACTAGTCAGAGGACAGTACCTGAATGTATTTTGCATGCATTGATAGCTATTGAAGGGATTTTCCAAAAAGCGAGCTATAGTCTCAGTATCTACCTACGTGTCTGATGTGACGCGAAACGTTTAAAACAAGGAAAACCCTTCTAAATTATTTCCCAAAACGGCGGAACGTACATTTCAAACAAAGGTATATATGTATATAGTTATTTTCTTATGATAGACGTCCGCCACTGTGCAGTGTTATGTGCATTGCACAGCAACTTAAAGGATTTGGCATGCATTTCCTCTTGATATTTGCATGTATAGTTCCGATTTGTAGCATATCGGTCTTACTTGAGATTTGGTATTCGTGTCTTCACCTTGACTCCGATGATTGCGGGATACTTGACAGAGTTTTGATTTCGAGTTATCTACCCATAACTCATGCGCATGCATTGCGCTATGATGCGTTTTATGTACTTATGATTTCGGAGCCCCGACGACATGATGGTTTTGCTTAGATGTTTTTGTATTTGGGGGGAGTTTGAATTTAAATTCGGAGACCGAATTTCTTTAAGGGGGAAGATTGTAACGTTTTGAAAATCGTTTCGGTGAAATTTCGAAAAAAATCGGTAAAATAAAGGGGTTTTCTGTAAAAAAAGTCAAAATGCAAATATCTTTATTATAAAATTAAATATACATATTCTAGCTATGTAATTGCTAGTATTTGGTGTTTATTGAGCCACTGGTGAAATTTCAAATTTTCTGAAAAAAATTATTTTATTATTATTTTAAGCCGTCACTAATACATTTAATTAGGGAAAATTACAAATTGGAACGAGTTGAAACAAATTTTGTGCATCATGACACATTAAATAAAATTTTATCATGTGGTTTTTGAAATGAAATCGTATGCCAAAACGGTTTAGAAAATATCGAAGAAAAAGGCTTTTTTCGGTGAAATTTAGTGTTAACGGGAGTTGGGGTAATACATTTATCTTTTTCCCTAACCCACACACCCACACCTCACCCTCTCTCCCTCTCCCCATGTGGCCAGCCCCACCATGACAGCCCTCCCCCTCTCCCTCTCTCCAATCACTTCTTTTGTCAAAGAAAAGAAAAGAAAAGAGTAGAAAATGATAGAATTAGAGTGGACTTTGACTAGAGTGGACTTTCCCCACCTCACTCTCTCTCCTCCCTCACCCAATCCCCACCAATTCTGGCCAAAATCTGAACCCACAACAGCCCCCAAATTCTTCATCTCATTTTCCATCAAAATCCCCAAATTTTCTATCAAAAATCCACCCTTTTTCTCAAAAATTCAAAGCTAATTCTAAATCTAAGCTTTACCCATTATTCTTTAGCTATTCAAGCATGGATCTTGGAGCATAAAATCATTGTTGGAGGCTAAGATTTTTGCAAGTTTGATCTCAAGCTTGTGAGGTATAATCATAACCTTATGCTTAAATTGTTGTTAGATTACTTCAATCTAGCTATTAGGTGTTAAATTAGGGTTTTAAATTTCAAGTTTGAAATTTAAAGAAAGGGTTTTGAATACTAAGTTAGGGTTTAGGTCATTTGATCATGATCTAATTGTGTGGTTATTATCTAGTGAGCATGGTAAAACAAAGTTAATTACTAGGTTACTAATTGTTTTTTTAAAATTGTTCAAATTATGCTAATTTGCTAACTAGGTTTCTGGAAATTTATTAAATGGTTTAGATTAAAATATGATTAAGGTTTCATGACATTATTAACATTATAAATTTTGGTTTAATACTATAGTATATGCAAAACTAAGCTTAATTGATGAATTGTGAATTTTACTTTAAAAAGTGTTAAAATTGATATGTTTGCAAACTAGAATTTTGGAGTTAATGAAATTTAATGAGATTAAATTATAGGAATGGTTTATATGACTTTGTTATGATATTTAGTGGATATTGTGGCCGCTAGATTCTTTTATATATCGAGTTTTGTACTAAAACGGTTAATTTTTGCTTGCTTGATTTTCAGAAAAATGGCTTTTCAAGTGAGTTTGAGGTTTTTATGAATTGCAACCTAATTCATATTATAATTAGTGTTTGGGAATGCGTAAATGGGTGTGTTTGGGTTTTTCTCGATGGTTTGACGTTTGTAGATCGACATCGAGGGTTGCTTTAGCTATTCTTGCATGCGTAGCCGATAGGTTTTGACCTCTGCGTGCTATGCGTGCCGAATTGGTTTTCATATACCGTATCGATTTCGGATTTGGTTTTTATGCGATACGATACGTTGTGATATGTAGGTACCCCCATGTGGACTTCGAGATGACAAGCAAGCGCGTGGCGACGTCGGCACCGGCGAGCGAGGACCAGGTGAGTAGATTTATATCTACGGGGAGAAGTCGGGTGGATGGCGTATAGCACCCCCGCAGTCCGTGGTGGTGTATACGGATGCGTATACACACCAACAATTATTATATGTTATTTAGGATTAATAACGATGTTTAGGATGGATATTGGTGTGTTGGATTATTTTAGTGTTGCGAACCCTAGGGTAGTGTTGCACTACACATACACACATACATACTTGCATACATCCCTATTTATATGTGCTCATGGGATTCTTTATAGTTATGTGTTCACATGGGTATGGGACTATGTGTTCACATACGGATTTGAGGATGATACTTGGGTCTGAGATGAGTCGATGAGATTTGTTTTGAGGTTGTGAATTCGGTAATATGGTAGGATTCGTATTTGAGATACGACATGACGTTGTAGCGGGTCCTTGACGTAGTGTTTCATACACGTCCTTGCATACTTAGGCGGTATCAGTTTTGTACTAGACGTAGATCAGTACCCCGATCATGATATTTGATAAAGAGGATACCAGGTGAATAGTATGATGATGTGATATTGACCCGTACCCAGATTTGGGATGCCGTACGACGGATTTACATACGAGCTATATTGATGATTGATCCGCACTCTTGACTTGGGATGTCTGATTTTAGATATGGTATCGGATATGATATTATTGAGGCGGGATCACCGACTAATATATATACAGGTATTTATTTGTATCGACTCAGATGTTAGGCGGTTTCCTTACCTGTAGTCCAGCTTGTTAGCTTAGCCCTTTAGTTTAGTTTAGTTGTTAGATTAGAGTCGATTCTTACCTATTTCAAAAACTAATCAATCGTAGGTATTTTAAAAGATAGCCTAAGGGATCCTACGGATATTTCAAAAGACGTATCTTTTCATAAAAACACCGTAGCCCCTATTTTCAAAACCCCATGATTCGTGTTATTTCAAAAGGCACCATTTGTAGGACTTATATTAGATTAATGCAGATTAGTTATAGTTGCGTCTAGTATTCAGCTCCCGCTCATTATTCTGGTTCGCTTCGCATCGCATGCTTATATTAAGTTTCATACTCCATTATTGATATGCTGTTAGGACACCAGCACCATTACCGATGATGCGTATGTACCATGTACACTTACTTGCCGGCTCACACACATCTTCATCGGTTATTGCCATGTCACGAACACTATAGAAAATACTATTTCATTTGACATAGGTTGTTAGCTTATAGTTTAGACATGATATTAGTGTACTTGCCTTATATGCTAGTTGACATTGTAGTTATTGCCTACTACTTCATGCATATTATTATTCACTTTTGTGTCGCATTCATGGATTCTCATGCCTATATTCACTGTTTACATGCTATTGATGACTTGGATTCAGATTTCATGAGATTTCTTGGATTTGGAGGAAAACCGCAAAAATCATAAATAAACCTTTTCTCTCTTTTAAAATAAAAAGTGCGGTTTTCCCATGATGTATGAGTCGTCCACCATGAGTTTGCTGATGGATTTCGAGACCCGATTCGAGGAGTGGAGGAACCATTTCGGGTACATGGTGGGCCCGGTGCGGTACCCCGGGGCAAGAGGAATGTGTTGTTGACGTTGAGCCCGGCAGGAGAGCACTACCGACCGGTGATATTACCCGACGCGTCGTATATCCGGAGGATACCGTCGTGGTCTTGAGATAGATGGTAGGGGCCGGTCTGGATTGACGGCGCCCTAGATATTGTGATTGAGATTTTGAGATATTGAGGTACAGAGATTGTGATACAGAGATATCGAGATATTTGGACACTTGTTTTGTGTCGCTGCTGGGCACTGTTTTATGCTGATTTCATTTATGGTACCTCACTTTTAGAATACAGAAATCTCACTGATTTATGAAAGCAGTTTTCTTCAGTACATGCATTCTGTTTCATGCATTCATACATTGCTACCAGAGGCACTGACACGGCACATGGATTTACACTTGGGTTAGATATTTGCCCTAACCATTGTTATGGGTTGCTGGTTATTTATTTGAGAATATATTATGATCTTTGACCTAGGATTGCGTTATTTATGCGATTTCTGTGCGTAGATGTTTTTCTACTCACGAGTTGGCAACTCACCGCTGTTGTGCCCCAGTTTCTTGCAGTTTTGCCGTACAGGGTTCTTTACGGCTCTGCGGGCATAGTTTCGTTCGGGTGATTTGCTAGTAGGTCGGTTTACTTGTATCGTACCCCCATTATATATCTTGTATATCATTATTCTGTTGTATCTAGAAGTTCCATCAACCAAACATGTATTTATTTTGAGATAGAGACCAGTGATGTTATTCTTTCGACCTTAGAGTCGCGCGTTGTATTTCTGTGGATTTCTTGTTGTTTTGAGTTTCCTTTTGAGTTTTGATCCTCGCCCTTGGCGTTGTATATTATATTGCTTGTGTGGTTGTGACCGTCGATTGACGAAGAGCTAGCTCCCGCTAGGGGATGCCTTTTTATTGATTTCGTATGCTATTCATGTTGTATCCCGTTTGGGAGCCAGTATTTACAAAGGAGACTCTGCCGAAATTTTTAGGAAATTTTTGATGTTTTAAAAAAAACCCGCATAATTCGGCTTATGCTATTGAAACTACTAGCTTTAAGTTGGTTTTCCTGCACTCTACATCTTTTCTTGGTTTGGATTTCTGGGTTTTCGGTTTACTTAGATTACGTACGCCTCGAGACGTTCGTAGTTTAAGTGCCGGTCATGTTCCGTACTTTCGGGTCGTGACAGTTAATATAATTGTGAATATCCCAAGCTTCCATTAAGTTATATACAAGCTAGTATGATACAATAATGACCCCTAAGGCATATACACTAACAATCTCCCACTTGCACTAGGGCCACGTACTGGCATATCGAAGACCGATCATCTCAAGTAGCCTCTCGAACTGAATCTGTGGTAAGGCCTTTGTGAATGGACCAGCAATGTTCTCCTCTGTAGCTACTCTCCGGACCTCGATCTCCTGGTGATCTACGATCTCCCTGATCAGGTGATACCGCCTTAAGATGTGTCTGGACTTCTGATGGGACCTGGGTTCCTTCGCTAAAGCTATAGCTCCGTTGTTGTCGCAATACAGAGGTATTGGATCAACAATGGTAGGAACCACTTGAAGTTCTGTTAGGAACTTCTTCATCCAGACTGCTTCTTTTGCGGCATCGCAAGCAGCAATATACTCCGCTTTCATCGTCGAGTCAGCAACGGTGTCCTGCTTGGAACTCTTCTAGCACACCGCCCCTCCATTGAGGGTAAAGACATAACCTGACATGGACTTGGAGTCATCCTTGTCACTATGGAAGCTGGAATCAGCAAAGGCCTCGATCTTGAGGTCTTTCCGACGTAAACCAAGAACATCTCCTTAGTCCTTCTCAGGTACTTGAGAATGTTCTTTACTGCTGCCCAGTGCTTCTCCCCTGGGTCTGACTGATACCTGCTTGCCACGCTCAGTGCGTAAGCTACATCTGGTCTGGTCTACAACATCGCATACATTATAGAGCCTACAGCAGAAGCGTAGGATATAATAAACATGCGATCCCTTTCTAAATCAGTCTTGGAAGACATCTCTTTGGATAGGGTGATTCCGTGACAAGCCGGTAGATTACCGCGCTTAGAATCATCCATACTGAATCTTTTCAGTATAGTGTTGATATACCTGGACTGCGAAAGTCCCAACATCCTCTTGGATCTATCACGATAGATCCGGTTCCCCAGAATGTAAGAGGCATCACCCAGGTCCTTCATGGAGAACTTGTGTGACAAGAATCCTTTGACAGATTGTAGCATAGGAATGTCATTTCCTATCAATAAAATGTCATCCACGTATAAGACGAGGAATACGACAGTTCGTTCTACAATTTTACTATATATAGATGGTTCATCTGGATTTTTGATAAAGTCATATTCTTTGACCGTTTCATCAAAACAGATGTTCCAACTCCGCGATGCCTGCTTTAGTCCATAAATGGACTTAAGCAGCTTGCATACTTTCCCGCTGCTCCCACTCTGATTGAAGCCTTCTGGCTGATCCATATAGGCTCACTCTTCCAAATTACCATTTAGAAAAGCCGTCTTTACGTCCATCTGCCAGATCTCATAATCATGGAAGGCGGCAATAGCAAGAAGGACCTGAATGGATTTGAGCATAGCCACTGGAGAAAAAGTTTCGTCATAGTCCAAACCAGGTCTTTGACGAAAACCCTTTGCAACAAGTCTAGCCTTATAGGTTTCCACCTATCCATCTACACCAATCTTTTTCTTGAAGATCCATTTGCATCCTATTGGTTTTACCCCATCTGGAGCAGAGTCCAAAGTCCATACTTTATTGGTGTACATGGACTCCATCCGGTCCGCATTGCATCTAGCCATAGTACCGAGTCACTGCTCTGGATGGCCTGCTGGAAGTTAGTAGGTTCATTATCATCAATGATGCAATCCTCTCTATCCCCATCTATGAGAAAACCTTAGTATCTCTTAGGCGTATGAGACGGCCTACTACTCTTGCGAAGGGGTACGGGAATGTCATGTTCTTCTTAAACTACTGGTTCTACCAAACTTTCAGTAGTAGTTTGTGGTTCTGGAATTTCTTCCAGTTCTATTTCGCTCCCACTTATTTCCTTTTCTAAAAACTGATATTCTAGAAAATGGGCATTATGAGAAACAAAAACCTTTTATTCCTCTACGTAATAGAATAGATACCCCTTGGAGTTCTTTGGATATCCCACAAACTTATACTGTACTGATCGTGCCTCGAGCTTGTCCGCATGCTGCTTTTTAACAAAAGCTAGACATCCCCAAATCTTTAGATACTGAAGATAGGGTTTCTTCCCACTCCACATCTGATATGGTGTGGTAGGCACAATTTTGGTAGGAACCATGTTCAAAAGATATGCCGCTGGTTCTAGCGCATAACCCCAGAAAGATCGCGGTAACTCAGCATTACTCATCATGGAACGTACCATATCTAATAGGGTTCGATTCCGTCTCTCCGATACACCGTTATGCTGTGGAGTGTATGGAGGAGTAAGCTAAGAGAGAATTCCTTTCTCTTTTAGGTAACCTAGGAACTCGGCACTTAAGTATTCACCACCTCGATCAGATCTTAGTGTCTTGATACTTTTGCCGGTTTGGTTTTCTACTTTATTCTTATACTCTTGGAATTTCTCAAAAGCCTCGGACTTATGTTTCATCAGAAAAATGAATCCGTACCTAGTGTAATCATCCGTAAAGGTAATGAAATAGGAAAAACCACCTCTTGCATATGTAGACATTGGACCACATACATTGCTGTGTGTGAGTCCAAAGAGCTCGCTCGCACTTACTCCATGTCCAGTGAATGGAGCCTTTGTCATCTTTCCTTTGAGACATGATTGACAAGTGGCATAAGTTTGATATTCGAACGAGTCCAAATATCCTTCTCTATGTAACTTAGTTAACCTTGTCTCATTGATGTGACCTAGTCTACAATGCCATAAGAAAGCTTTATTTAAATCTGGAGACTTTCTTTTTAGTGTGTTCTGGACATTGAAAATCTGTAATTGGTAGAAGACATATATACCGTTATCCAGTGTACCGGACCCAATCAAACTATGATTAAGGTGGATGTTAACAGCATCGCTTACAAACGTGAAATCATAACCTTTATTTGATAACAAGGAAACTGATATGACATTACACGTTAAACTAGGTACACAAAAACAGTTATGCAAAACAAAAATATGTCCACTCGTCAATCCCAGGTGATAATCCCCTACGGGCACAGCTCCCACGCTAGCTCCGTTAGCAACCATCAAGGTCATATCACCTACCTTCAGCACTCTACGGTTTCTCAGTGCCTGCAATGAATTGCATATATGAGATCCTGATCCGGTATCCAATACCCAGGAAGTAGAGTTGATTGATAGAAAATTCTCGATTACAAACACACCTGAAGTCGAAGCCACAGCTTGCTTCGGTTCCTGGTTCTTGGCGTTCCACGCCTTGCAATCTTTCTTCCAGTGCCCTTTCCTATGACAATGGAAGCACACATCCTTGGCCACTACTGGCACCGCAATCTTTTTCTTTCCCTTCGCTCCCACCTTATTAACACCTCCTCTAGGTTTGGTGGCGGCCTATTCTTCCTTCCTTTGGCCCTAGCCTTGGACCCTGAAGAAGAAGCACCGCGAACAAACATAGCGGGTGTATCCCTTGCTTTCTGCAAGGTGCCCTCTGCACTCCTCAACATGTTAAGGAGTTCTGGAAGATCAACTTGTTTTCTTTGAATGTTGAAATTCAGAATAAACTGGGCGTAGGTGGAAGGAAGGGACTGAAGAACCAAGTCTGTATAGAGCTCGTTCTCCAAAGTCGTCCCGAGGTCTGCGAGCTCCTCTATATAGCCAATCATCTTTAGGACATGTTCTCCATCAGATGATCCGACGGCCATCCTCGACTGAAACAAGTTCTTCGAGGTCTCGTATCTTGCTATACGAGATTGCTTTCCATAAAGTTCCATTGTATGGAGGAATATGGCATCAAGATCCATCTCCTCGTGCCTCCTCTGATGTTCATTATTCATCGAGGCAAGCACGATGCACTTGGCCTTCGCGCAATCTAACTCCCAAGTTTTGTGGATTTCCTTATCCGCATTACTGGATTTGGGACCAGGGACAGCAGGTGCCTTAGCGGTAAGGACATACCCTAATTTGTCATAGGTCAAAGCCATCTTAACATTCCGCAGCCAATCTTTATAGTTTGGCCCTGTCAATGTATTTTTCTCTAATAGTAACTTAAGGCTAGTCATGTTTTGGGTCGCTGCAATGAGAGAGAGAGGGAACACTTTAACATGATGCTCTTGCAAGTTTAGAGTGGTTTTTAGTTTATCTAAACTGGATGGCTCCCACTGTTTCTCGAATCCCTCCTCAAACCAAAAAGGAAGAACTAGCTAGGACTATTCTCACTGTACAATACTTGCTTAACCGTTCAGCCAGGCCAGTGTCGGTACTTCGAGGGAGGTTTTCCAACGCTTTCGCGAAGTTCCTTAATTAAATAACCTCTTTTCTCTGGGGGCGTAGCCCCGCTGGCACCTTTCTCGACATCTACTTGGTTCATAGCATTGATCGTTAAGTGAGGAATCTCCTGATGAGTAGCATATACTCACAGTAGGATCGGGATCCAAATATCATCGTATGATAATGCTGAAGGAATCTTACCAACATTCATCAAACTCCAAATGGTATGCATCTCTTTGCAAATTTCAGTTTCTTTAGAAATTCCCGATATAAATTTTTGCCCCATGCTCTTATGACCTTGGCGTTGGTCAAAATGTCATAAGTCACATTTCAAGTTCTACCCATCAGTATCTTGTTAATTTGAACCCATCCGTACATATCCTTGACGTTGTCCAAAATGATAATACGACTGTCCCAAACTAACTCATCTATCTATGCAACAAATGAATACCCAGCAGCTACCAAACACTATGCCTTGGCGTTGGTCAAAATACATAGCTTGAATACTACTGAATACCCAAATGAAATGACGGATGGATACGAATGGTTTTGGCGAAACCGTGAACGTAGTGAACTTGATATGACCGAAGGAACCTGATAGCTTTTAAAAGGAGTTGTTAAAGCTCCGTAATTAAAAATATCCTCTGTTTTAAAATAACCGAGTGGTTTCTTTTAAACTGTTCCAACGATTGAACTTTGGTTTATATTCTTTGCATTAATATAATGCGTCCCATCATTAACCTATCATTGCAGAAAACAACGAAAATACAACGTCCTCTTATGCCATCCGCATTCGCCACTGGGTCCCGTCATCACCCGTTAGGTTACTTAACTAACGACAGAGCGGGGGCAGGGCTGGCGCGGGTGTAAAACATAAGTGGCGTCTAAATAGCTATCATATATAGATATTGTACATTTGTCAGACGCAATAATAGGCATTCCAAATCACAGATGAACATTATTGGATATGCAAGCAATCCGCGTTTCTTTTGAGCCTGCATCGAAAGATGGATTACACAGTTGCGAAGAATAGCCATTACCCCACCCTAGACCCCTACGGGTACGGCAAACTACCCGCCAAGTACCCGAAGTGAAGTGGTCTCCCTCAACAACGTGAGTAGACTCCTAAACACTTCAAAGTACCCTGTAGTTTGTGCACCCCACCTTGGGTCTATCCTAGGAGCAAAAACAGAAAAATGAAATAATACAACGGTGGCTACAACCGCAACCTGGATGTGCCCCGCAAAATAATATTACAACATATTACAATTACATCAAATGAATGAATATAATAACCCATCTCAAACCCCGGCTAATCATCACAACAATCAAATATAGTTCATAATCACAAACAGTAAAATCATTACATAAATGTGCAACCCCCTGCCAACTGTCATGCTAGCAGTTAAGGGAGGTTTACGAACACATTATACAGTTCACAGATATAATCTAATTAGCAAACATTGTATAATTTCGATCGAGCAAACACTTTAGATTCTACTCCAAAATTCTCTGTGCACCCGAGACTTGAGCAGAAAATAAACATTCCAGAAAAGACAAAATATTCACAGAAGAGTTACTGGAGAAAATTGGGCTGAATCGGCTTCAACTCGGCCGCGGATCCGCGGCGGATCGATGGGATCGGCCGCGGTTCCATGGCTGTTTGGCCGATTCATGCACCCAATTTTTTCCAGTATTCTTATATTTCCCTGCTTCTAATTTCAGAGGTCCCTGAAAAAAATTTAGACCTCAATTTAAATTCGATAGAAACTTGGTGAATACGATATTTTTTCCGGTTCGTTTTGCATTCGAAATTGTAACGACTTTGCTAATAAGTTAATTATTGTTTAGCGATGCTCTGATACCATTGTAAGTCGATGTACTACACCCCACGAGTTGCGGGGAGGCGGAAAAATGAAAAACAATCTTGTTCTATGGATTAAAATCGACTAACCGAAGAATCTTTGCTAAACTATAACTAACATATACATAGGAGTTGTTAACTACTATGAAAAGAGATTATACCTAGTGAATCTGGTCCTTCGTCTTTTCGTTATCCACCTCCTCCTTGGCCTCCTCTATGTAATAGACGATCCACCCGAGAGCTTCTATTCCAAGCTTCACCTCTAATCTTGAGGTAACTAGGTTTCTTTAGTTGCTGATCAAAGGCACCTAGGTGATATAGAGTGAGGTTATGGATTATTTAGTCTATCTAATCCTTGATCTCAACACATGAGAGGGGAGGATTAGGGTTTGAAGAGAGAGAGCTTGAGGAGAGAGAAAGTGAGCATGAATCATGATGAAAATATTTCTCACTTCTAATATATTATGAAGCATAAAGAAAATCAAATAAATAAATCTAAATGATTTATCATCATGCTTCATTTAATATATGCAATGAATCATCAAGTGAGTCAGTAAGCAATAAATGCTTCATTAACTCACTTGAATGATTCATCTAATGAGTCACAAATGCATTTAATATAAATGCCACCTAAACCCTCAAGTCACCATACTTCTAGAAGCTTCCCGCCAAATTACGAGAACGCCCCTGCTATCCGTGAAAACATGGAAAAACTTTAGACTGTATAAATCCAATAATCCGATACTAGAATCTGGCTTAAACCAAAGCCGGTTAGTAAAAACTGTCCAAACGTCGTACGTGCATAAATGCACGTGCGTGTCCGAACCCTGTCGTAAAACCATACGACCTCTATATCGTTTTGCCTAGAGCAGGGAAACTCTCTGTGTGGGACTCTAAAGACTCGACTACTACGCTGGCAGTGGCTTTAACCACAGACCGCAAGCGGCACTAGCTGTACGAAACGGTCCCCAGGTAGATGTCGATAAGAAGGCCGATGAGGAAACCCATCCGAACTCCTACTGAGCCTGATATGACAATCTCCGTACAGTCCAGTCTGTTTGTCTAGGACTATCGCATATCGGGCCTAGGGGGCGGCAAGCGTCAGTCCACTAAAAGCGGTATAAGTCATGTCGGAGTGAAGCCCATTACACCTTATGAAACTACTGGAACCTACCAGTAAATCTCGCTTGCCCTGGCCAGGGACTTTGCGTAATGGCTCTCCAGACACGGCACGATATCAACTCCCAATACCGGGAGAGACGAATCATGTCTAACCACTACTGCCTCCAAGTGCTCGGGACTGCACCCAACTGCAACCTGTTTACACAACTCCTTTGAGCCGTGGTAGGGTAGCAATCTAAGAACAATAGGACACACTCGAGGCGAAGTAGCAGTGTCAAGTCTGCGGACTATGCTGTACTCATGTCACCTGGGAACTGTTAACTGACGACGGTTATAATACCAACCAACAGTTCCCTACGAGTCCTGTCCGGTGTACCCGTAACCTAACGAGCACCTGTATACTATCTCCAGTACGACGTACTGATGGCTGTGGGATAGACCATCTCCCCAACTGGGATGAGAAGCGTACACACTAGTCTACTCCGGAGTATCGATGCCCTGTCTCGATAATCCTATGACTAGGGACCTGAAAAAGGATGTGCTTGTAGACTACCCAGCCCCCACTAGTGTGACTGCCATCACAACGCTGGTAGTCAAGTAAGATCCTAAGGGCTCTATCAATACATACACACATATTAAGATAGATAAAACCAAGTAGCATACTTCCATGTTTAGCAAGATTGTTAATATAACTGTGAATATGCCAAGCTTCTATTAAGTAATATACACGCTAGTATGATACAATAATGGCCCCTAGGGCATATACACTAATAAGAGAGACATAGAAAGAAACATCAGGGCATATCCACTGACTGAGGCTATTCCTCGAACACAATAGTTTCGCAAACGGGCTTTGTGAGACTGATTAGTAGAGGAGTTGGGTGTTCGGTATCACACGGACTGTGAGTATGCGACATCGCAATAATTAGCTTTGAGTGCAAATGGATATAGTGCCCTCAGAGTCAATTATTGGATCACAGGCACGTGATTGCAGTGATTAAGGAAGGACCTACACCGGTAGGACAGTCTTACTCAAGATGATAGTATGTTATCTGGTTTATCTTTATCATCGTGTACTGCTTTAGGTGACCTTACAGGTCACTATTGCACATTGATAGAGCCCATAGGATTCTTGCTCGACTACCAGCAGTATGATGGCGATCATATACGTGAGAGTTTTGTAGTCTATAAGAACATCATTAAAGTGGTCCCGAGTCATGGGAGTTTCGAGACTGGGTATCGATACTCTATTAGTAGACTAGTGTATACAGTTGAGACACCAACGAGGGGCAGTGGCCGGTCTCACAAGCCATTGGTGTCAGTTGGAACACCTAAGATGTATACAGGTGCTCATTGGGTTATGAGTACACCGGACTAGACTCGCCGGGAACATGCTAGTTAGTATTATACCTGACGTCAGATAGCAGTTCCCTGGTGACATGTGTACAGGTTAGTTCATCGACCTGAGATCGTCATTTGTCTCGTGTGAGTTCCCACTGTACTTTGATTACTACCCTACCACGGCTCAAAGGAGTCGTGCAACCAGGTTCTAGTTGGGTACAGTCCCGAGCCATATAGAGGCAGCGAGCGGATCGGCAGGGGTTTCTGTATGGTTCCCAGGCACACCCATGAGGTTCTACAACTGATCAACCATGCCAAAATCAATTTTTTTCATGTGCCTAAGAACCCTATGCTAGATCGTTAACTAGAGGTAAGGCGAAACTAAGCAAGCAAACTACTTTGTTAACAAGTGAAAGGGATTACAACCATTGTAGATCCGGTCCTCCACTTCTCTAGCTCCGTGATGATGTCCCTCCGCTGCGATCATCAGGATCCTGGACTCTAGCGTCGGTTTCATCGGAGAAATGGACGGGCTAGATCGTTGACATCGATGCCGAAGATGATCTACGTCGAGGCGACTCAAACTCAAGCTCTATCTTCACTAGGTCATGAAACTTGTGAAGATAACACACTCTACTACATGGCAAGTGGTAGAGGATGAAAAAATAGGAAGTAGGTTCACTTTGGATTTGGATTTCTCACTTGGATTCATCACTTGGAATTTTTCTAGCAAGGTTTTCTTCTCTTCATGAAGAAGAAGAAGAAGAAAGAAAAGAATGAATAATTCTCCAAATAGAAAATCAAGTGATGCTTATCATTTAACAACCATGGGTGAGGTAACTAATGTAGAGAATAAACTAAGTTTAGGTGAAATGGTTAGGTTAAGGAATAAAAACAAAATGGTTACTTTTTCAAAGATGCATGAAGTATCATGAAGCTTCTAGCAAATGAACAAAAGCAACCATTTAGTTTTTTAACCAAAATAAATAAAGTAAATGAAACCCTAAGTATTAACCTAAACATGGTTTAAAGCATACACACACCCAAGTTTGCATGTATCATCAAACATGATACAAACTAATGCACAAAAATATATCACATATACAACTTGTGCAAATCAAGTGAGAAAATCCATCTTAAGTGAACAATACTAGTCAATGTAAAATAATATATCTAATATATAATTATACATTAAATCATTAAATCAACACTTGATTTAATGATCCGGTCATATTGAATATAACCGACTAATATCAAGTGCAACATTATATCGAATCAACATTTGATTCGGTAACCCGGCTATATCTTATATAACCGACCGATGATACAAATCGAGAGAATATAATTCAGTATCACATACTGGTATTATTCTCGGTCCCGCACATACCTCATATGCCCTCCTATTTCGTTTCGCTTGAGCCAGGAAACCTCTGTGTAGGACTCTAAAGACTCGTCAATACGCCGGCAGTAGGTGATGATCATATCAAACACCCACAAGCCGCAAGCGGTCTGCTAAACGTAAGGGCCACCTGGGTATTGAGCGATCAGAAGATCAACGAGCAAGCCCGCTCACACTCCTGTGAATCTAACCAGTAACACTTACCGTACAGTCCGGTCTGTTCGTCTGATATGTCGCATATCTCGCCAAGGGGTGGTAAACGTCAGACCCCAGTAGCTTGATAAGTCATGCCGACGTAAGGTCCATAACAAGCGTGAAACTACTGATAACTCTTACCAGTATATCACTGCAACCCTGGCCAGGGATTTCCAGTTATGGCCAGTCGAGCATAGCGCAACATCAATCCCCAATACCGGGAGAGACGAATCCCCTCCTATCGCTCATTGCCTCCATGTGAATCGGGACTGTACCCAAAAACCACCTGTTTGCACGACTCAGTAGAGCCGTGGTAGGGTGGGAATCAAAACACAGTGGGAGACACACAAGACTCTATGACGATCTCGGGTCAACAGACTAAGCTGTACCAGTGTCACCAGAGAACTGCCATCTGACGTGAGGTATAATACCATCTGGGAGTTCTCGGCGAGTCCGTTTAGTGTACCCAGTCACCACTGAGCACCCGCATACCATCTCTGATGTCAAACACCAATGGATATGGAATCATCCATCGCCTATCACATGGGTCGAGAAGATATACGCTAGTCTACTCTGGAATATCGATGCCCCATCTCGATATTCCCATGACTAGGAACATTGAAGGATGTACTCATGGACTACCCAAGCCCCACTAGTATGATCTACATCATAGTCCTGGAAGTCGAGTACACATCCTAAGGGCTTTATCAACATGTAACAGAGAGACAGAAAGTATACATGTTAAGATAAAGAGCAACCAGATAGCGTAGTATCATGTCGAGCAAGAAAGTCCTACCTATATATGTCCCAGCATCCACTACAATATACATCCTATGTACAGTAATGGCCTCTAGGGCATACATATAACTAACAATCTCCCACTTGCACTAGGGCCATCTGTAGCAGTGGTTGCAGTATCTAATACTCAACCATCCCATATAAGTCTCTCTCTGGGAAAAAGCCTTTGAGAGTGTATCAGCCGTGTTATCCTCTGAGTCTACTCTCCTAAACTCGATCACCCTGGAGATCAACTATCTCTATGATCAGGTGATGCTGCCTCAGAATATGTCTGGGTCACTGATGGGACCAGGGTTCCTGGGCCAAAGCCACACTTCCATTGTCACACAATGGTAGGAACCTATTTCATCTTATGAACTAATATACACCCAAACTTCCTCTTTGGTAGTATCATTAATAGCGATGTTACCAGCCTTTATCGTCTAGTTTGCCATGGTATCTTGCTTGGAACTCTTCCAACATACCGTCCCTCTACTGAGGGTAAAGACAATGCCTGCGACTGACATTCAGTCGTCCTTATCACCCTGGAACCTTTCCAGTGATTCTTTCCAGGATCGATCGATACCATCTCACTAAACCTAGTGAGAGCCCTAACATCCCTTTAGATCTATCTCATAGATCCAAATCCCAGGATTTAGGAGGTATGACATAGATCCTATATGGAGAATTCTTATGATAAGAGGAGATTGACCGTGCGTAGTATAGGAAACTCTTTTCCTATCAAGAGTATGTTGTCCACGTACAATGCGAGGATGACCACCTTACTCTCTACTACCGTTTTTTATATACAAGGTTCATCTACCATTTTGATGAAGTCAAACACTTTGACTATCACATCAAAACAGACGTTCCAACTCCGCGATGCCTGCTTTATTCTGTAAAGCAACTTGCATACGTTTCCGCTGCTCCCACTGTTTACGAAGCCCTCTGGCTGTGTTCTTATTGACGTTCTCTTCTAAATCATTATTCATAAAAGTAGTCATGGCACCCAACTACCAGATATCGTAGTCATGGTATGTCGCAATGGCAAGTAGGATCTGGATGGACTTAAGCATAATCCCTAGAAAAGGTTTCATTATTGTTAGTGTATATGCCCTAGGGGCCATTATTGTATCATACTAGTTTGTATATTACTTAATGGAAGCTTGGGATATTCACATGTATATAACAGTCTTGCTAAACATGGTAGTATGCTACTTGGTTTTTTCTATCTTAATATGTGAGTATACGTATTGATAGAGCTCTTAGGATCTTGCTTGACTACCAGCGTTGTGATGGCAGTCACACTAGTGGGGGCTGGGTAGTCTACAAGTACATCCTTATTCAGGTCCCTAGTCGTAGGATTATCGAGACATGGCATCGATACTCCGGAGTAGACTAGTGTGTACGCTTCTCATCCCAGTTGGGGAGATGGTCTGTTCCACAGCCGTCAGTACGTCGTACTGGAGATAGTATGCAGGTGCTCGTTGGGTTACGGGTACACCGGACAGGACTCACAGGGAACTGTTGGTTGGTTTTATACCAGTCGTCAGTGAACAGTTCCCAGGTGACATGAGTACAGCATAGTCTGCAGACTTGACACTGCTACTTCGCCTCGAGTGTGTCCCACTGTTCTTAGATTGCTACCCTACCACGGCTCAAAGGAGTCGTGCAAACAGGTAGCGGTTGGGTGCAGTCCCGAGCACTTGGAGGCAGTGGCGGTTAGACAGGATTCGTCTCTCCCGGTATTGGGGGTTGATATCGCGCTGTGTCAGAGAGCCATTACGCAAAGTCTCTGGCCAGGGCAAGCGAGATTTGCTGGTAGGTTCCAGTAGTTTCTCAGGGTGTAATGGGCTTCGCTCCGACACGACTTATACCGCTATTAGGGGACTGACGCTTGCCGCCCCCTAGGCCCGATATGCGATAGTCTTAGACGAACGGACCGGACTGTACGGAGATTGTCACATCAGACTCAGTAGGAGTTCGGATGGGTTTCCTCATCGGCCTTCTTATCGACATCTACCTGGGGACCGTTACGTACAGCTAGTGCCGCTTGCGGTCTGTGGTTAAACCCACTGCCAGCGTAGTAGTCGAGTCTCTAGAGTCCCACACAGAGAGTTTCCCTACTCCAGGCGAAACGAAATAGAGGTCGTATGGTTTTACGACAAGGGTTCGGAAGCATACGTGTGTTTACGCACGTACGACTTTCGGACAGTTTTTACCAGTCGGATTTAGTTTAAGCCAGTTACTGGTATCCGGTTATTGGATTTATACAGTCTAAAGTTTTTCCGTATTTTTGCGGAAAGGAGGGGCGTTCTCGTAATTGCGCGAGAAGCTTCTAGAAGATGGTGACTAAGGAGGTTTAGGTGGCATATACATTGAATGAGATTAGTGAGTCATATGGATGATTCATCCATGTCATTAATACTTCATAATTGCTTAATGACTCATGGAGATGAATCACCACAAGATATTTATCAAGCATGGTTGTAAATCATTTTCTTTTCTTTTCTTGATAAAATAAAATGCTTGATATATATTATGATAACTCATTTTCTCTTCTCATTATTATGTTCACCTTCTCTCTCCTCAAGCTCTCCCTCTTCAAACCCTAATCCTCCCCTCTCATGTGTTGAGTACAAGGATTAGTTAGACTTATTAAACCATAACCCTCACTCTATTTCACCTAGCTTCTTTGATTAGCACTTAAAGAAGTTTAGTTGCCTCAAGTTTAGAGGCTAAGCTTGGAGTAAAACTCTCGGGTGGATCGTCTACTACTTCGAGAAGGCCGAGGAGGAGGTGGAGTTCGTAAAGTCGAAGGACACGGTTCTTTAGGTATAATCCCTTTACATAGTAGTTGTTAACCTCTATGTTTGATGTTAGTTATCGTTTAGCTTCGATTCATGCGGTTAGTCGATGTTTATGCAAAGAACAAGATCGGTTTTCATATTTCCGCCTCCCCGCAAGTCGTGGGGTGTTGTACATCGACTGACAGTGGTATCAAAGCCTCGATAAACAATAAATAACTTACTTGCAAATTTTTATGAATTTCGAACGGAAAAAACGAAACCGGAAAAGCCCGAAATCACAAGTTTCTGTCGATTTTTAAATGAAGTCCAAAATTTTTTCAGGGATGTTCAGAAAGCTTGAAAAGACAGTAGAAGAACACCCAAGAAAATTGGGCCCCTGAATCGCCTAAAGCGCCGCGGAACCACGGCGGATCCCACCGATCCGCCGCGATTCCGCCGCCGAGTTGGCGATTCAGGAACCCAATTTTCCTGTGTTGCTTCTCTGTGATATTTGGTATTTTCTGGAATTTTTTATTTTTGCTCAGGTTTCAGATTTACAGAGAAGTATTGGAGAAAAATTAAAAGTGTTTAATCGATCGAAATTATACAGTATTTGCTTGTTGGATTATATCTGTGTTTGTATAATGTGTTTGTAAACCTCCCCTTACTGCTAGTATGTCGGTTGGCAGGGGGTTGCACATTTCTGTAATGGATTTTATCTGTTTGTGTATATGAACTGTGTTGGACTGTTGTGATGTATAGCCGGGGTTTTGTGATGGGTTATTATTTAATTCATTTGATGTAAATGTAATTTGTTGTAATATTATTTTGCGGGGCACATCCACGTTGCGGTTGTAGCCACCGTTGTATTATTTCATTTTACTGTTTTTGCTCCTAGGACAGACCCAAGGTGGGGTGCACAAACTACCGGGCGGGTAGTTTGCCGTACCCGTTGGGGTCTTGGATGGGGTAATGGCTATTCATCACAACTGTGTAATCCGTCTTTTGTTGCAGACTCAAAACAAACACGGATTGCTTGCAAATCCAATAAAGTTCATCTGTGATCTGGAATGCCTATTATTGCGTCTGACGAATATACAATATCTATATATGATAGCTATTTAGACGTCACTTATGTTTTACACCCGCGCTAGCCCAGCCCCCGCTCTGTCGTTAGTTTAGTAACCTAACGGGTGATGACGGGACCCCGTGGCGAATGCGGATGGCATAAAAGGACGTTGTATTTTCGTTGTTTTCTGCAATGATAGGTTAATGATGGGACGCATTATTTATAATGCAAAGAAAATAAACCAAAAAGTTTAATCGTTGGGACAATTAAAAAGAAACCACTCGGTTAATTTTAGAAACATATATTTTTAAATGCGGAGCTTTAACCACTCCTTTTAAAAGCTATCAGGTTCCTTCGGTTATATCAAGTTCACTACGTTCACGGTTTCGCCAAAACCATTCGTAGCCCTCCGTCATTTCATTTGGGTATTCAGTAGTATTCAAGCTATGCATTTTGGCCAAAGTCAAGGCATAGTGTTTGGTAGCTGCTAGGTTTTCATTTGTTGCATAAGATAGATGAGTTGTTTTGGGACAGTCGTATTATCATTTGACCAAAGTCAGGGGTATATACGGATGGGTTCAAATTGACAAGATAATGACGGGTAGAACTTGACATGTGACTTATGACATTTTGACCAAAGCCAAGGTCATAAGAGCATGGGGCAAAAACAGATATCGGGAATTTCTAAAGAAACTGAAATTTGCAAAGAGTTGCATACCATTTGGAGTTTGATGAATGTTGGTAGGATTCCTTCAACATTATCATACAATGATATTTGGATCCCGATCCTACTGTGAGTATATGCTACTTATCAGGAGATTCGTCACTTAACGATCAATGCTATAAACCAAGTAGGTGTCAAGAAAGGTGTCAGCGGGGTTACGCCCCCAGAGAAAAGAAGTTATTTAATTAAGGAACTTCGCGAAAGCGTTGGAAAACCTCCCTCGAAGTATCGACACTAGCCTGGCTGAACGGTTAAGCAAGAATTGTACAGTGAGAATAGTCCTGGCTAATTCTTATTTTATGGTTTGAGGAAGGATTCGAGAAACAGTGGGAGCCATCCAGTTTAGATAAACTAAAAACCACTCTAAACTTGCAAGAGCATCATGCTAAAGAATTTTCTTCTCTCTCTCCTAATTGCAGCGACCCTGAAAATGACTGGACTTAAGTTACTTTTAGAGAAAAATATACTGACAGGGCCAAACTATAAAGATTGGCTGCGGAATGTCAAAATGGCTTTGACCTATGACAAATTGGGGTACGTCCTCACCGCTACGGCACCTGCTGTCCCTGGTCCCAAATCCAGCAATGCGGATAAGGAAATCCGCAAAACCTGGGATTTAGATTGCGCGAAAGCCAAGTGCATCGTGCTTTCCTCGATGAACAATGAACATCAGAGGAGGCACGAGGATATGGACCTAGATGGCATATTTCTCCATACAAAGGAACTTTATGGAGAGCAATCTCGTATAGCAAGATACGAGACCTCTAAGAACTTGTTTCGAGCGAGGTTGGCTGTCGGGTCATCGGTAGGAGAACATGTCCTAAAGATGATCGGCTATATTGAAGAGCTCGCAGACCTTGGGACGACTTTGGATAATGAGCTCTATACAGACCTTATTCTCCAGTCCCTTCCTCACACCTACACCCAGTTTATCCTGAACTTCAACATTCAAAGAAAAGAAGTTGAACTTCCGGAACTCCTGAATATGTTAAGGAGTGCAGAGGGCACCTTACAGAAGACAAGGGAAACACCCGCTATGTTTGTTAGCGGTACATCTTCTTCCGGGTCCAAGGCAAGGGCCAAAGGAAGGAAGAAGAAGGCCGCCACCAAACCTAGAGGAGGTGTTAGTAAGGTGGGAGGGAAGGGAAAGAAAAAGTTTGCGGTACCGGTAGTTGGCCAGGATTAGTGCTTCCATTGTCACAGGAAAGGGCACTGGAAGAAGGATTGCAAGGCGTGGAACGCCAAGAACCAGGAACCGAAGCAAGCTGTGGCTTCGACTTCAGGTGTGTTTGTAATTGAGAATTGTCTATCGATCAACTCTACTTCCTGGGTATTGGATACCGGATCAGGATCTCATATTTGAAATTCATTGCAGGCACTGAGAAACCGTAGAGTGCTGAAGGAAGGTGATATGACCCTAAAGGTTGCTAACGGAGCTAACGTGGGAGCTGCGTCCGTCGGGGATTATCACCTAGGATTGACGAGTGGACACATTTTGGTTTTACATAACTGTTTTTTTGTACCAAGCTTAACGTGTAATATCATATCAGTTTCCTTGTTATCAAATAAAGGTTATGATTTCATGTTTGTAAGAGATGTTGTTAACATCCACCTTAATCATGGTTTGATTGGGTCCGGTACACTAAATAACTGTATATATGTTTTAAACCAACTCCAAATTTTCAATGTCCAGAACACACTTAAAAGAAAGTCTCCAGATTTAAATAAAGCTTTCTTATGGCATTATAGACTGGGTCACATCAATGAGAGAAGGTTGACTAAGTTGCATAGAGAAGGATATTTGGACTCGTTCCAATATCAAACTTATGACACTTGTCAATCTTGTCTCAAAGGAAAGATGACAAAGACTCCATTTACTGGACATGGAGTAAGAGCGAGCGAGCTCTTAGGACTCATACACAGCGATGTATGCGGTCCAATGTCTACACATGCAAGAGGTGGTTTTTCCTATTTCATTACTTTCACGGATGATTACTCAAGATACGGATTCATTTATCTGATGAAACATAAATCCGAGGCTTTTGAGAAATTCCAAGAGTATAAGAATGAAGTAGAAAACCAAACCGGCAAAAGTATCAAGACACTTAGATCTGATCGAGGTGGTGAATACTTGAGTGCCGAGTTCCTAGGTTACCTAAAAGAGAAAGGAATTCTCTCTCAGCTTACTCCTCCATACACTCCACAGCATAACGGTGTATCGGAGAGACGGAATCGAACCCTATTGGATATGGTACGATCCATGATGAGTAATGCTGAGTTACCGCAATCTTTTTGGGGTTATGCGCTAGAATCAGCCGCATATCTTCTGAACAGGGCTCCTACCAAGACTGTGCCTACCACTCCATATCAGATATAGACTGGGAAGAAACCCCATCTTCAGCATATGAAGATTTGGGGATGTCCAGCTTTTGTTAAAAAGCAGCATGTGGACAAGCTCGAGGCACGATCAGTAAAATGTAAGTTTGTGGGATATCCAAAGAACTCCAAGGGATATTATTTCTATTACGCAGAGGAACAAAAGGTTTTTGTTTCTCGTAATGCCCATTTTCTAGAACATCAGTTTTTAGAAAAGGAAATAAGTGGGAGCGAAATAGAACTGGAAGAAATTCCAGAACCACAAGCTGCTACTGAAAGTTTGGTAGAACCGGAAGTTCAAGAAGAACAGGACATTCCCGCACCCCTCCGCAGGAGTAGTAGGCCGTCTCATCCGCCTGAGAGATACTACGGTTTTCTCATAGATGGGGATAGAGAGGATTGCATCATAGGTGATGATGAACCTACTGACTTCCAGCAGGCCATCCAGAGCGGCGACTCGGTACGATGGCTAGATGCAATGCGGACCGAAATGGAGTCCATGTACACCAACAAAGTATGGACTTTGGACTTTGCTCCAGATGGGGTAAAACCCATAGGATGCAAATGGATCTTCAAGAAAAAGATTGGTGTAGATGGACAGGTGGAAACCTATAAGGCTAGACTTGTTGCAAAGGGTTTTCGTCAAAGACCTGGTTTGGACTATGACGAAACTTTTTCTCCAGTGGCTATGCTCAAATCCATTCGGGTCCTTCTTGCTATTGCTGCCTTCCATGATTATGAAATCTGGCAGATGGACGTAAAGACGGCTTTTCTAAATGGAAATTTAGAAGAGTGCGTCTATATGGATCAGCCAGAGGGTTTCAATCAGAGTGGGAACAGCGGGAAAGTATGCAAGCTGCTTAAGTCCATTTATGGACTAAAGCAGCCATCGCGGAGTTGGAACATCTGTTTTGAAGAGACAGTCAAAGAATATGACTTTATCAAAAATCCAGATGAACCGTGCATATATAGTAAAGTTGTAGCCAGAAGTGTCGTATTCCTCGTCTTGTACGTGGATGACATTCTATTGATAGGAAATGACATTCCTATGCTACAATCTGTCAAAGGATTCTTGTCACACAGGTTCTCCATGAAAGACCTGGGTGATGCCTCTTACATTCTGGGGATCCGGATCTATCGTGATAGATCCAAGAGGATGTTGGGACTTTCGCAGTCCAAGTATATCGACACTGTACTGAAAAGATTCAGTATGGAAGATTCTAAGCGCGGTAATCTACCGGCTTGTCACGGAATCACCCTCTCCAAAGAGATGTCTCCCAAGACTGATTTAGAAAGGGAACGCATGTCTATAATACCCTACGCTTCTGCGGTAGGCTCTATAATGTATGCGATGTTGTGCACCAGACCAGATGTAGCTTACGCACTAAGCGTGGTAAGCCGGTATCAGTCAGACCCAGGGGAGAAGCACTGGATAGCAGTAAAGAACATTCTCAAGTACCTGAGAAGGACTAAGGAGATGTTCTTGGTTTACGGCGGAAAAGGCCTCAGGTTGGAGGCCTTTGCTGATTCCGGCTTCCAGAGTGATAAGGACGATTCCAAGTCCATATCGGGTTATGTCTTTACCCTCAATGGAGGGGCAGTGTGCTGGAAGAGCTCCAAACAGGACACCGTTGCTGACTCAACGATGGAAGCGGAGTATATAGCTGCTTGCGATGCCGCAAAAGAAGCAGTCTGGATGAAGAAGTTCCTAACAGAACTTCAGGTGGTTCCTACCATAGTTGATCCAATACCTCTATAATGTGACAACAACGGAGCTATAGCTTTAGCGAAGGAACCAAGGTCCCAACAGAAGTCCAGACACATCTTAAGGCTGTATCACCTGATCAGGGACATCATTGATCGTCAGGAGATCGAGGTACGGAGAGTTGCTTCTGAAGAGAACATTGCCGATCCATTCACGAAGGCCCTACCTCAGATTCAGTTCGAGAGGCTACTCGAGATCATCGGTCTTCGATATGCCAGTACATGGCCCTAGTGCAAGTGGGAGATTGTTAGTGTATATGCCCTAGGGGCCATTATTGTATCATACTAGTTTGTATATTACTTAATGGAAGCTTGGGATATTCACAAGTATATAACAGTCTTGCTAAACATGGTAGTATGCTACTTGGTTTTTTCTATCTTAATATGTGAGTATACGTATTGATAGAGCTCTTAGGATCTTGCTTGACTACCAGCGTTGTGATGGCAGTCACACTAGTGGGGGCTGGGTAGTCTACAAGCACATCCTTATTCAGGTCCCTAGTCGTAGTATTATCGAGACAGGGCATCGATACTCCGGAGTAGACTAGTGTGTACGCTTCTCATCCCAGTTGGGGAGATGGTCTGTCCCACAGCCGTCAGTACGTCGTACTGGAGATAGTATGCAGGTGCTCGTTGGGTTACGGGTACACCGGACAGGACTCACAGGGAACTGTTGGTTGGTTTTATACCAGTCGTCAGTGAACAGTTCCCAGGTGACATGAGTACAGCATAGTCCGCAGACTTGACACTGCTACTTCGCCTCGAGTGTGTCCCACTGTTCTTAGATTGCTACCCTACCACGGCTCAAAGGAGTCGTGCAAACAGGTAGCAGTTGGGTGCAGTCCCGAGCACTTGGAGGCAGTGGCGGTTAGACAGGATTCGTCTCTCCCGGTATTGGGGGTTGATATCGCGCTGTGTCAGAGAGCCATTACGCAAAGTCCCTGGCCAGGGCAAGCGAGATTTGCTGGTAGGTTCCAGTAGTTTCTCAAGGTGTAATGGGCTTCGCTCCGACACGACTTATACCGCTATTAGGGGACTGACGCTTGCCGCCCCCTAGGCCCGATATGCGATAGTCTTAGACGAACGGACCGGACTGTACGGAGATTGTCACATCAGACTCAGTAGGAGTTCGGATGGGTTTCCTCATCGGCTTTCTTATCGACATCTACCTGGGGACCGTTACTTACAGCTAGTGCCCCTTGCGGTCTGTGGTTAAACCCACTGCCAGCTTAGTAGTCGAGTCTCTAGAGTCCCACACAGAGAGTTTCCCTACTCCAGGCGAAACGATATAGAGGTCGTATGGTTTTACGACAAGGGTTCGGACGCATACGTGTGTTTACGCACGTATGACTTTCGGACAGTTCTTACCAGTCGGTTTGGTTTAAGCCAGTTACTGGTATCCGGTTATTGGATTTATACGGTCTAAAGTTTTTCCGTATTTTTGCGGAAAGGAGGGGCGTTCTCGTAATTGCGTGAGAAGCTTCTAGAAGATGGTGACTAAGGAGGTTTAGGTGGCATATACATTGAATGAGATTAGTGAGTCATATGGATGATTCATCCATGTCATTAATGCTTCATAATTGCTTAATGACTCTTGGAGATGAATCACCACAAGATATTTATCAAGCATGCTTGTAAATCATTTTCTTTTCTTTTCTTGATAAAATAAAATGCTTGATTCATATTATGATAACTCATTTTCTCTTCTCATTATTATGTCCACCTTCTCTCTCCTCAAGCTCTCCCTCTTCAAACCCTAATCCTCCCCTCTCATGTGTTGAGTACAAGGATTAGTTAGACTTATTAAACCATAACCCTCACTCTATTTCACCTAGCTTCTTTGATTAGCACTTAAAGAAGTTTGGTTGCCTCAAGTTTAGAGGCTAAGCTTGGAGTAAAGCTCTCGGGTGGATCGTCTACTACTTCGAGAAGGCCGAGGAGGAGGTGGAGTTCGTAAAGGCGAAGGACACGGTTCTTTATGTATAATCCCTTTACATAGTAGTTGTTAACCTCTATGTTTGATGTATTTATCGTTTAGCTTCGATTCATGCGGTTAGTCGATGTTTATGCAAAGAACAATATCGTTTTTCATATTTCCGCCTCCCCGCAAGTCGTGGGGTGTTGTACATCGACTTACAATTATTATCCACGCCTAGTAAATGACGAAAACCTTTAACAAGTCTAGCTTTGAAAGTCTCAACTTTTCCATCTACACCAAGTAATCTTCTTAAGATATACTTGCTCCTGATGGGGATTTAACTCTTCAGATATAGCATCCAAAGTCCATACTTTGTTGGTGTACATGGATTCCATCTCAGATCGCTAAGCATCCAGCCATTCTTACAGAGTCCCCACTCTTGATGGCCTGCTCGAAACTAGTTGGGTCATCATCTCATGATGCATTCCTCGCTCCCACTGTCATCGAGAAACCAAAGTATCTCTCAGGCGGATGAGGAACCCTGCTAGATCGGCGAAGAGGCTGAGGTTCGTTGGGGACTATTGAATCCTTTGGTTCTATCAAATCATCAGCTGCAGTTTGTATAGCTAGAACCTTTCCAGTTCTATATAACTGACCTTGCCTCGATCTTGTCCGGATTTTGCTTTTGACATAGGCCGGACAACCCCAAATCTTAACTTGCTTAAGAGATGGGCTCTTCCCATACCATATCTTATATGGAGTGGTAGGCAGTGATCTGATTCGAACCTAATTCAATAGGTATGCAGCTTCTTAAGTGCACAACCCCCAAAAGGAAATAGGTAACTCAATAATACTCATCATAGAGCACACCATATCTAATATGGTGCGATTGCTCCGCCCCGATATACCAACGTGCTATGGTGTATACGGAGGAGTAATGCTGAGAGAGAGAATCTCATTCTCCTTTAGAATAGTCCAGGAATTTCGTGCACAAGTATTCTCCTCCTTGATCTTATCATAGGACGTAATACTTATACCCGTATTTTGGTTCTCTACTTCTAACTTATATTCTGTGAATATCTCAAAAGCTTCGGACTTATGTTTCAACAGGAACATATGACTGAATCTTGAGAGATCATCAGAGAATGTAATGAAGTACAAAGAACCGGTCCTGGCATGTGTAGACAGGGGACCTTACATACATCACTATGTATCAGTCCAAAGAGTTCACTAACTCTTTCTCTGTTTCCAATAAACAGAGCTATGGTCATTTAATCTTTGTGACATGACTGGCAAGTTTCACAAGATGTAAATTCAAACTGATTTAAATATGCATCTAAAATGTAACTTAAGCTAGTCGGGTCACATTGATATGACCTAGTCTACAATACCTCAAGAAGGAATCGTTCATATCTGAACTCTTCCTCTTGTGTGTGTTCTGTACGTTAAGAACTGTGGTTTGATTTAGAACGTCAATACTTTTAGATAACGTGCCTGAACCGATCAACTTTTGAAATAGGAAATGTTCAAAACATTATCCAACAATACAAAATTATATCCTTCTTTATTGAATAAAGAGATTGATATGATTTTGTATATCAGGTCCGGTATCTAATAGCATTTGTTCAGAATCAATGTATTTGTAATACAGGATGACAGTGACCAACAGACTTGGCTGCAACACTTGCACCTTTTTCTGTCTCATGAAACTTATCACCCGTTCTCAGTTCTCTACCTTTCTGTAGCCCATGTAACGGATTACATTTGCGGGATCCTGATCCGGTATCTAATACCTAGGACGTAGAGGACACTGAGAAATAGTTCTTTATAATGAACACTCCCGAAGGAGATGCATCATATGCACTTTCTTCGTTTGGGCGGCATGGGAATCCTGGTATTCCCCTATTTCCTGCTCTGTCTTATAACAATTATAAGTTGGAGCGGGACCAACGTTCCCCAGCTCAGTATAACAAGCAGGTTCGGCCAATACATCCATATTATTATCTTGATTAAGGCGTGATATGGTCTCTACCTGGAGAGAGAGAGAAGAAAACACTCTGCGTGTGCTCTTGAAAGATTAGATTGGTTATTTATTTTATCTAATCAGGATGGCTCCCACTGTTTTTATCAAATCTTCCTTCAAACCTTAAAAGGAAAGACTTGCCGAGATTAATTATACTCTACAAGTTCGCCAATCTTTCAGCCAGGCCAGTGCCGGTACTTTGAGGGAGGTTCCCCATGCTTTCGCACAGACCTAATTAAAGTAAACCTCATTTTCCCAGGGGCGTAACCCCATTGACACCTTTCCAGACACCTACTTGATCGGCTAATTGTAAAGTGCAAAACTTTCCCAGGAGTAACAATTACTCGCAGTGGGTATCGGGATCCAACTATCATATAGAAGGTATGCAATCTCATTGCAAATTTCAACACTTGAAACTCCCGATAAAGGTTTTTATCCCTAGCACTTATGACCTTAACTATGGTCAACAAATCATAAGCACTAGTCAAGTTCTACCCGTCATTTCGTGATTAATTAGACCCACCCACATGACCCATAACTAAGGTCAACAAAGTCACGCGACTGTCCTAACTAATCGCATCATATGCGGTGTGGGAAGACATCACTTAGCTACCGTACACTGTGCCTTGACTATGGTCAACAAACACAACACGAATACTAAGTACTCTACTTCCTAAAATGACGGAGGGTTGCGGATGGTTTTTGAGAAAA
The DNA here is from genome assembly GCA_030015575.1 of Agapanthus africanus. Taxonomy (NCBI): domain Eukaryota; kingdom Viridiplantae; phylum Streptophyta; class Magnoliopsida; order Asparagales; family Amaryllidaceae; genus Agapanthus; species Agapanthus africanus. The sequence continues at coordinate 261,684,967 of CM057346.1, forward strand.
CCTTTAACGCTTTGAACTTGATCTCGTTGCGAAATCAAATGGTTTTTAAATGGAGTGTTTTTTAGGCTTTTCTAGTTTTGCTAAAGGGGTCACTCCCGGTGAAGGGATCGTCGGCCCTTTCCTCATCGAATAAGGTGCAGGATATATCATATATACCGCTGTGCAAAGCAGAAACTATAGAAGCAATCAAAAGACAAACCGAGGGTTGTAGCATCTGCCAGTTATTGCTAAAGGGGTCACTCCCGGTGAAGGGATCGTCGGCCCTTTCCTCATCGAATATGGTGCAGGATGCTCTACAAGGAACACCGCGATGCAAAACAAGAACTGTAGCTACCTGTTTTATTTTTGAAATTCGATTCCACAACATCTTTTAGATTTATTTTCTTTCATTAATCTCATTAAAGAATGTCCCATCATTTAAGTCCACCTAAACATCACAGATAAATATAACGTACGCTTATGCCATCCGCATTCGCCTCGATGTCCTGTCTGCACCGTTAGGTTAGGTAACTAACGCCAGAGCGAGGCAGGGCTAGCGCGGATGTAAAACATAAGCAACGTCTATATAATATATCATATATACTGTATACAATATCTATCTGAACATATCACATGATCACATCACAGATAACGCAGCAGAAAATATCATATGAAATATTGGATATACTAGGACGTCCGTGTTTTATTTTGAGCCTGAATAAAACACGGATTCCACGGTCGTGATGAATAGCCAATCCCATACCCCTAGACCCCTACGAGAGCGGCAAGCAACCCTACCAATTCTAGGGTTAGGAGACCCGGACTCGACTCCTCGAGATGGTCTCCCACTGGACCCTAGAACCCGGTTACTTATGCTCCCCTCCTTGGGTCTATCCTAATGCGGAAAAGTAAATAATATACAAATGGTGACATCATCCGCAACCTGGAAGTGCCCCAATAAAAGAATATTACATATAAGTTTTTACATGAATGAAAATGAAAAACACTCATCTCACATAAAAAAAAACCCGGCTATTCAAACACGACGATCCAATATAACATATCCAGCAACACATAACATCACAAATCATCAACGTAAGTAAATATGCCCATCCCAATTGTCGTTGACATATAGCAACGAAACCGGCGATATCACATATTACACATACGGTCACAGAAAAGAAAATGTAAAACTACAACAGTTGGAATCCGCAACCTCCTTAGACATCGCATGCCTAATCAAATGAATTCTTTAGACATCGCATGCCTAAAAAATATAAACCCCGCATTTTAGTCTCATTATCGAAAACTCTTTTCAATATCAAGTCGGGCAATTCAACAAGATTCCCGACATCCTGATCAAATGCTCGTCGCAAACTTTAGTAGACGGCCGCACCCCCGATGCCGTCGACGAAGTGCACTAAGGCGGAACACCGCTGCCGCGAGCACCCGAACGGATGCTTTCGGCGACGGGGTTCTCCTACAGTCACTTGGTCGGGGATATGGGGCGAGGATGTCTATTAAGTTTACCCGGCGAGTATCCGCGTACGCTACGTGATTGCGACGGACTTTTGATCGCATCAAAATTCTGTAGCAACCGATCATTTGAGACTAAACTGCTATGTTTATAACATTCAAATGTTGTTGATTCCAATTATTGTATCACATTCCAGATAAATAGAAAATGTTAAACTTTCCGATCGAACAATCAAACACCCAAGTTTTCCCGAAACAGCTCAACACATGAAATAAGTTTAAAAACATTCACTCATGCCTCAGTACCAACGGTCCAGCCGTAGAAGGGTCAAGCCAACGCCTCATATGTGGCACGCCGTACTGCCCCAAACCCTAAGGTTCAAAGGGCGGTTCAAGACGATCACATAATCGAGTTAAGGTTTGTTGTCTTCTAGAGGGTCCATCGTGTTACTTGCACTACTTAGAACGTTCTTAAACTACGGAAAAATCCAACACTTGGAAATTTCCCAGCAGGGGAAAAATTGGGTATTTATATCCGGTCGAACCTTTTAATATGTTCTAAATTATCTGGAAAAACACATAGACAAAGTTAGACAATCCGATCGAATCTACGAACTCCCAATACAATCCAGAAAACTCAACTGTTGAGTATAAAATAAAATACCTAGAAAACACAGGAGACAGATAATGACATTACTGTGCAAACTGCAATGAACAAGGTGAATGTACGGCCGCGGAACGCCGCACGAGCCATGCTCTTGCCGCGGTTCCATGGCGCCATGATCGAATTAGGCGCACGTTTTGCACAGTAGTTCTTAGAAAACCCTGTTGATTTTTCTGCATATTTTTAATCCACAAAAATCACAGTTTTGAAAAATTGTACAGAGAAGGGTTTTCAATTAGGGTTTCGGGTTCGATCGGACTTCTAACATCGTCTACACTTCGCCTAAAGCTCTAGCTAGGCTCTGATACCACTGTAGGGTTCCCAGACACACCCATGAGGTTCTACAACTGATCAACCATGCCAAAATCAAAAATTTTCATGTGCCTAAGAACCCTATGCTAGATCGTTAACTAGAGGTAAGGAGAAACTAAGCAAGCAAACTATTTTGTTAACAAGTGAAAGGGATTACAACCTTTGTAGATCCGGTCCACCACTTCTCTAGCTCCGTGATGACGTCCCTCCGCTGCGATCATCGGGATCCCGAACTCAAGCGTCGGTTTCATCGGAGAAATGGACGGGCTAGGTCCTTGACTTCGATGCCGAAGATGATCTACGTCGAGGTGACTCAAACTCAAGCTCCATCTTCACTAGGTCATGAAACTTGTGAAGATAACACACTCTACTACATGGGAAGTGGTAGAGGATGAAGAAATAGGAAGTGGGTTCACTTTGGATTTGGATTTCTCACTTGGATTCATCACTTGGAATTTTTCTAGCAAGGTTTTCTTCTCTTTATGAAGAAGAAAGAAAAGAATGAATAATTCCCCAAATAGAAAATCAAGTGATGCTTATCATTTAGCAACCATGGGTGAGGTAACTAATGTAGAGAATAAACTAAGGTTTAGGTGAAATGGTTAGGTTAAGGAATAAAAACAAAATGGTTAATTTTTCAAAGATGCATGAAGCATCATGAAGCTTCTAGCAAATGAACAAAAGCAACCATTTAGTTTTTTAACCAAAATAAATAAAGTAAATGAAACCCTAACCATTAACCTAAACATGGTTTAAAGCATACACACACCCAAGTTTGCATGTATCATCAAACATGATACAAACTAGTGCACAAAAATATATCACATATACAACTTGTGCAAATCAAGTGAGAAAATCCATCTTAAGTGAACAATACTAGTCAATGTAAAGTAATATGTCTAATATATAATTATACATTAAATCATTAAATCAACACTTGATTTAATGATCCGGTCATATTGCATATAACCGACAAATATCAAGTGCATCATCATATCGAATCAACATTTGATTCGGTAACCCGGCTATATCTTATATAACCGACCGATGATACAAATCGCGAGAATATAATTCAGTATCACATACTGGTATTATTCTCGGTCCCGCACATATCTCATATGAGCTCCTATTTCGTTTCGCTTCAGCCAGGAAACCTCTGTGTATGACTCTAAAGACTCATCAATACACCGGCAGTAGGTGATGATCATATCAAACACCCATAAGCCGCAAGCCGTCTGCTAAACGTAATGGCCACCCGGGTATTGAGCGATCAGAAGATCAACGAGCAAGCCCGCTCACACTCCTGTGAATCCAACCAGTAACACTTACCGTACAGTCCGGTCTGTTCATCTGATATGTCACATATCTCGCCTAGGGGTGGTAAACGTCAAACCCCAGTAGCTTGATAAGTCATGCCGACGTAAGGTCCATAACAAGCGTGAAACTACTGATAACTCTTACCAAAATATCACTGCAACCCTGGCCAGGGATTTCCAGTTATGGCCAATCGAGCATAGCGCAACATCAACCCCCAATACCGGGAGAGACGAATCCCCTCCTATCACTCATTGCCTCCATATCAATCGGGACTGTACCCAAAAACCACCTGTTTGCACGACTCAGTAGAGCCGTGGTAGGGTGGGAATCAAAGCACAGTGGGAGACACACAAGACTCTATGAAGATCTCGGGTCAATAGACTAAGCTGTACCAGTGTCACCAGAGAACTGCCATCTGACGTGAGGTATAATACCATCTGGGGGTTCTCGGCGAGTCCGTTCAGTGTACCCAGTCACCACTGAGCACCCGCATACCATCTCTAATGTCAAACACCAATGGATATGGGATCATCCATCGCCCATCACATGGGTCGAGAAGATATACGCTTGTCTACTCTGGAATATCGATGCCCCGTCTCGATATTCCCACGGCTAGGAACATTGAAGGATGTACTCATGGACTACCTAGGCCCCACTAGTATGATCTACATCATAGTCCTGGAAGTCGAGTACACATCCTAAAGGCTTTATCAACATGTAACAGAGAGACAGAAAGTATAGATGTTAAGATAAAGAGCAACAAGATAGCATACTATCATGTCATGCAAGAAAGTCCTACCTATATATGTCCCAGCATCCACCACAATATACATCCTATATACAGTAATGGTCTCTAGGGCATATATAACTAACAGTTTCGTCTCTCCCGGTATTTGTGGTGAGGTCGTGCTGTGTCTAGGAGAGCCATTACACGAAGTCCTTGGCCAAGGTAGGAGATTTACTGGTAGGTATTCCAGTAGTATCTCACGGTGTTCTGGGCTACACTCTGACACGACTTGTACCGCTTTTGGGGGTCTGACTTTTACCAACCCACTAGGCCCGACACGCGATGCTCATAGATGAACGGACCGGACTATACGGATATTGTCACTGACAGGCTCAGTAGGGTGTCAAGATGAGTTCGCTCATCGACCTCCCTTTTGGTCAATACCTGGTAGCTTGTTACGTACGGCTAATACCTCTGACGTGCTAGTGGTTAAATCCACAGCCAAAGTATTGACGAGTCTTTAGAGTCCCCCACAGACAGTTTCTTAAGTTTCAGGCGAAACATTTGTAGAGGCCGTATGATATATGGCAGGGTCCGATCATATACGTGCAGTAGTGCACGGATCATGATCGGGCAGATCATACTAGTGGGCTTTGGTTTAAGCCGGATCCTAGTATTAGATTTGTTGGATTACTTTAGTCTCATCGCATTCGCATTCAGTCGGAATGCGGATGCAGGTATGTATATACAGGTGAAGGGTATCCTTGTAATCCGTCACGAGTTTACTTTAGATGTTGTCCTATCTTTTTATTGTTGCAAACATTTGGATTAATGTTTGTAAATGGAAATTGTGAGCTATATGTCATGATAAGGAGCATTTATTGTGACACATGCACAAGTGGTGACTCATGGTCTCTTTCTTTGTGCATGTGTCACATAATGTGATGGTTTTGTGAGTTGATTTGATGAGAGGAGAGAGAGGGGCAGCCATGGGTGGGGTTGGCTCTTGTATTATTCTCTTCTTGCTCTCATTTTATCACATATGAAACAAAAAAGAAAGAAAGCCTCTTCTCCTTCTTCTTCCTCTAGCTCATTATCTCCATCAATGGCTTCATCTCTGACCTCCATCCAAATCAATGGATGCAAGAGACAAAGTGATCAAAAACATTCTCTACAACACCTTGGACACGTCGGCTAGTACACTTCGTGCCCGAGTTGCTTTGGATGAAGTGGGAGCCCGTAAAAAGACTCGTAAATGTGGTGCCCTTTCCGATGAGGAGATCAAGACCGGAGATGCCGCGAGGAGCTTGGGATGGTGGCCAACGACCGAAAGACACGGATCGATCGGTATAGCCTTTCTATCCCTTCTCTAGATAGCTAGTTGTAGGTTATGTAAGTCTACGGTAGCGCCCCGGCCGTAATTCTGACCCCAAACACGGAACAAAAACTTTTATAACTAGCGCTATCGCATACTATAACCCGGATCTTGCCATTAACGCTAAACTAACAAACTGTAAAGAGGTAGAAAGGCTATACCGATCGATCCGAGTCCTTCGTGTTTTAGCCATCATCCCACGCTCCTCACGACAACTCCGATCTCCTGTCTCCTCATCGAGGTGGCACCACGTCAACGGATCTTTAAACGGGCTCCCGCCTCTATACCGAGGCAACTCGGTCATCAAGTCTGCTAAAAGAGATCACCAAGATGAAGTAGAGAATGAGTAGAATACTTTGTCTCATACACCATAGGGTTCTCATCACATAAGAGGGTTAGGGTGGTGGTTAAAGAAGATGCTTAGGATTGGAAATGGTGAACCCAAGAAATGAATCAAGTGAGAAAAAACCAAGTCCCAAAAATTGATCCTTGGCTGCCCAACAATTGGTGATGATATATATAAGGTTTTGTGAAGAAATATCAAGGAAAATATCCTAGAAAAATATCTCCAACCAAAACCCTAAAATATCCCCCCCAAAACAAAACACATTAACTCTTTAATGACTCACTAGATGACTCATTACATGAGTCATTAGTGAACATTCTAAAGTTAATGTGTCATCCAAAATGAGTCACCCTTTCCAAAATCCTTTTAACCATTTAAACCAAAATGATTAATCAAAAGAAATGAATCTTCTAAAATATTCTCGTAACGGATTACGAAAATACCCATCACCTGTATATACATACCTATATCCGTATTCCGACCGAATACGAATACGAGAGACTAAAATATTCCGACTCAATATAATACATGGATCCGGCTTAAACCAAAGCCCAACAGTATTATCTGCCCGAAATATGACACGTGCATAAATGCACGTGCATTTTCCGAACCCTGCCATAAAACCATACGGCCTCTACAACGTTTCTCCTGAACTTGGGAAACTATCTGTGGGGGACTCTAAAGACTCGTCAGTACCCTAGCAGTGGGTTTAACCACAAGCACGTCAGCGACACTAGCTGTGCGTAACGGCTGCCCATGTACTGACCTCAAGAGAAGCCGATGATCGAACTCATCCTAGAACCCTACTGAGCCTATCAGTGACAATATACATACAGTCCGGTCCGTTCGTCTATGAGTATCACATATCGGGCCTAGGGGGCTGATAACGTCAGACCCCCAATAGCGGTATAAGTCGTGTCAGAGTGTAGCCCAGAACACCTTGAGATACTACTGGAGTACCTACCAGTAAATTTCCTGCCTCGGCCGAGAGCTATGTGTAATGGCTCTCCTAGATACTGCGTGATCTCACCCCCAATACCGGGAGAGACGAATCCCCTACCGATCCGCTCACTTGACTCTATGTGGCTCGGGACTGTACCCAAAAAAAACATGTTTGCACGACTCCTTTGAGCCGTGGTAGGGTAGAAATCAAAGCACAGTGGGAACTCACACGAGACAAATGATGATCTCAGGTCGATGAACTAAGCTGTACACATGTCACCAGGGAACTGCTATCTGACGCTAAGCATAATACCAACTAGCAGGTTCCCGGCGAGTCCTGTCCGGTGTACTCATAACCCAATGAGCACCTGTATACATCTTAGGTGATCCAACTGACACCAATGGCTTGTGAGACCAGCCACCGCCCCTCGTCGGGGTCTCGACTGTATACACTAGTCTACTACGGAGTATCGATGCCCTGTCTCGAAACTCCCACGACTAGGGACCACTTTTAAGGATGTGCTTATGGACTATCTAACTCTCACGTATATGATCTCCATCATACTGTTGGTAGTCAAGCAGGATCCTAAGGGCTCTATCAACGTGTAATAGTGAACAGTCACCTAAAGCTGTACACGATGATAAAGGCAAACCAGATAGCATACTATCATCTCGAGTAAGACTGTCCTACCGGTATAGGTCCTCCCTCAATCATTGCAATAACATACCTGCGATCCAATAATTGACTTTGAGGGCACTATATCCAACAATCTCCCACTTGCACTTAAGGCTAATTATTGCGATGTCGCATACTCACAGCCCGTGTGATACCGAACATCCAACTCCTCTACTAATCAGTTTCACAAAGCTCGTTTGTAAAACTCTTGTGTTCGAGAAATAGCCTCAATGAGTGGATCCGCCCTGATGTTTCTTTCTTTGTCTCTCTTAATCTCAAGTCCGCGGTGAAAACCATCTCCCGAATTGAGTAATACTTGTCTTAGAATATGTCTGGATATCTGATGGGACCTAGTTCATAAATAAACTCCAAATCCAAACTTCTTAGACTGTATCGTCAACTGAACCTAATCAGTGTCCAGTACCATGCCTCCCACAGTATCCTCTTGGACCACCTGTCCATAATACTGCCCCCTTTGTCAAAAGGAAAACTATAACTCTGTCATCCATGTCACCTTTGAAGCTTGGAATGATAACCGTCCTCCGAAGGAGGCTGCCGTCATCAAATCCGTAGAACATCCACTTATGTTCTAAAACTGCTCCGAATGTTTCTACAGGAATGGATTAATATAAACTTATCGCATCTAGTGCAAAAACAACATCTGGTGTGGTACTTCACATCTCATGATTGACTCAATTGCCTAAGCAAGTGATCTGCCAATCATGTACATACATCTCCTCCTTAGTCTGTAAGACACTTTTAGAGAGGGTGACTCCATCACCTGCAGGTACACCACCATGCCAGGAGTCATCTATTCTAAAATACTATTAGAATACTGTCAAAGTACCCACATTGGGAAACTACCCAAATCTAGATCTAGTAACCAGAATGTCTTATATTATATCCATATCCTTTGTGGAGAAACAACTGTGTGGCAACCACAGTATAACCTATCGTAGTATAGGAATTTTACTTCCTACTCTGTGTATGTCATCCAAATACCAGGACATCACACCCTACTATCTTCTTAATAGATCCATCCCCTATTCTGATGAAGTCAAACCCATGACTGTTACATCAAAATTAGATGATCTATCTCCGCTATTTCTGCTTTAGTCTATAAATAGACATAAGCTACTTGCCCACTATTCTTCCGCTGCTCCCACTGACCACAACAACCCTCTGGCAGAATAATATATACGTGCACTTCTAAAGCTAGTTTAGAACGCCGCTATACTTAACCTCCTGCCGGGTCTCATAGCCTGGAACAACAGTAGTGTCAAGTCTGGGTAAACAAGAACCTCCCTGTCACCGTTCTTGAGGCTACCGGAGTACCTCTCGGGTGTCAGAGGTCACCCACCATATCTGCGGAGTGGCTAATGGAATGTTAAACCTGATTGAATATTTAGGTTCTATTAAATTTTCCATAATCGTTTGCGGTTCTGGAATCACTTCCAGTTCTACAATACTCCCACTAATGTTTTCTGAAAAAATCCATTTTACTAAAACTGTGGCGAGTCAAGAACAATATCACCATTGATCTTCCAGATGGTAGAAAGTCAACCCTCGTCATAGCCTGGGCCAACCCACAAACTGCCATTACAGAAACGTGCCTTGAGTTATCCAGAGTCTGGTTTTAAGCAAAAGCCGGACAACTCCCCGTACCTTAACATCATTGAGATATGAACCATTCTATATCCAATATAGAAACTTTGGCACTTATTTAATTAAAACCAGATTCTAATCATGCAGCTGTCTCCAGTGCATATCAACTAAATGGAGAGGGGCCTGATCAGCATTACTCAACTTAGGAATGCATCCAATTATGAGTAATCTGAAAGAGAAACAAGTTTCTCAAAAATATTACCATCAACTGAATACCAATCATAAGTATCTACATCTTCGATCTCTTTGTAGAATCCCGATACTTGCGACATCTGGTTCTCTACTTTATTCCTATACCCATAACTTCTCAAAACTTAGACCTTGTATTTCTACGAAACACTTGTCTAAAAACTAGAGAAGTCACAAGTAAACAGAACATAGCACGAGAACCAACCCCTTTGTCCTGATGGACACTGGACAGCATACAATACTCTGTATGAGTCCTCTGAGTCGAATAACTTAAAACCTGTGCATCGTAGGTAGAAAACTGTACTTATGGTTAAGAACTACTCCGCTGTTCAATGCTCCTTACCCAATCGTCAACTGATATAGGTAAATGTCACCGACATAATATCAAAAAGTTATATCTCACTTTATAAAAATTAACGTACAGATATATCAATTTGAAATTGGTGCATAACAACGGATATTCAAAACCAAATACTTGCCGTCTGGCAAAAACCCAGGCGATTTCCTCAAACATCACCAATTACAACGAATTCCGATATAATGAGGATGATCACCTTATTCCTAATAACTTACTCCCACTCATCATCTGTAAAACCATACAGATGTGAGAATCATACCTGGTAAATACATACCGTGGAGTAAGTATCTAATCGGGAAATCAGTTTTCCTTTAACAACGCACAGTGAAACTGAAACATGAAAATATTTCGTAGGGGTATCCTGGTATTCCTAGTAATGCCTCTTCCATAATCAAATTCATGACTGTAACCGTATATTTCTTTGCCATCTCTCCAAATCCCTTTATTTGTCTTTATTCATTACCTTCTGTACACCCCTTTAGGCTAAGTAGTTTTCTCCCTTCCCTACCGTTCGGCAACAGCCTATGGTTTGGAAGAAGACTATCCAATAAGCGTAATAGATGTACCCTCCTAAACCAAGGAGTACTCGTAACCTGAGAGAAGGTGATGATAAAAGACAACTGAATAATACCTTATTCTATTTCTCCCGAACTGGGGAAAAAGCAAAGGTGAAATAGGAGTGGCGATGAAGTACGCGATTTGGTCGTGAATGATAGCAGTTGTAATTCACATTGCCCTCTTTCTAATCCCTTTATTTTGTCTTTACATATTATCTTCTGTACACCCTACATAGGCTAATTGGTTTTCTTCATTCCCTACCTTTCGGCACCTGCCTATAGTTTGGAAGAAGACTATCCAATAAGCATAATAGGTGTACTCTCCTAAATCAAGGAGCCCTCGTAACCTGAGAGAAAGTGATAATAAAAGACAACTGAATAAACCAATTTAATTTCTCCTGAACCTGGATCCATCCTCGAAGAAGTCCCTTCGAGTTTGTATATAACCATACGATGGATCTATCCAATGGAAGTGGATGTTCGTAGTGATACGAGGTGTTCTGAGAAATGCAAAGGGTAAAAGAAGGAGTTGCAATGACTTATGCAACTAGGACAATCCAAAAGCCAGTATTTTAAGAAAGTTCGGTCAACTTGGTCACTGAGTCATAGTCAAGGTTCGGTCAAAGGTCGCTGCCAAAGAGAGAGAGAAAAGAAACACTCTGCGTGCACTCTAACCTAGATCAGAATGGTTATCACTTTATCTAATCAGGAAACCTCCCACTGTTGTAACACCTGAGTTTATGTTTAGTGGTAATTGTGTGTTAATGTGGGGGTTTTGGGGAAAAGTTTACCATAACAGGTTTCTAATAATTTATCTGGTTTTATGGTTATTTTATTAGAATTTTATCGCGATTGCACACACTTGTGCATGTTAATGTGGTTTAAGTCTAGGGTTTCCATGTTTAGGTGAGCTTGTGGGTTAACCATGTTTAGGCAACCATGATGGCCTAACACACTTGGTTAAGCTAATTGGGTTAATTATGAGCTAATTAGTTTTAATTAAGGGTGATTAGGGTTTAAGGTTGACTTGTGGTGAGGAGAAAGTGAGATTATGATGGGTGTCATGCAAGCATTTATTGAGAGAGAGAGAGAATGGTGGCTATGGTTATGTCACCCTCCACCTCTTTTCAAAACTTTTACACATCTCTCTCACACTCTCTTTCACATAAGATCAACACCTAACCAACATCAGCAGCCCAATTTCAGCACACATATCAGCCAATTTCAGCACACGCATCAGCCAATTTCAGCTCAATTCAGCCCCCAATTTCAGCCCAATTTCAGCTCAATTCAGCCCAATTCAGCACACACATATCAGCCAATTTCAGCTCAATTCAGCCACCAATTTCAGCCCAATTTCAGCTCAATTCAGCTCAATTTCAGCACACACATCAGCCTAATTTCAGCACACACATCAGCCAATATCAGCTCAATTCAGCCACCAAACCAACACCAGCTGCTGCACAAGCAACAACTACATCATTTCAAACAACATCAGCTGCTGCAATAACACCTGATACTACACCATCAGCCTAAAACATCAGCAGCACAGCTGCAATGAAACAGCTGTAGGGTTCCTAGGCACTCTAAGGAGGTCTCACAAGGCATCGAACATGCCAATTTCAAAAAATCTAGGTGCCGAGAAACCCGACTACGGATCGTCGGCTAGAATTCTAGGCGAAAAGTAAACTAGTTAACAATTAACTAAGAGATACGGAAATACAACCTTTGTAGATCCGGTGCTCCACCTCCATAGCTCCGCAACGAAGTCCCCTCCGCTGTCCAAAAAGAATCCGGACTCCAGCGTCGGCTTCGTCGAAGAATAAGCGAGCTAGGTCGTCGATGTCCATGCCGAAGATGATCTACGTCGAGGCATCGCTAAATCAAGCTCCACCTTCACCTTGCCATGAAAACTTGTGAAGGAAACACGCTCTACTACTTGGCAAGAGGTAGAGGATGAAGAAATAGGAAGTGGGTAGACTTTAGAATTGGATTTCTCACTCATTTCATCAAGTTGCCATTGATGGTCAAGCTTTTCTTCACTTGAAGGAAGAAGAAGAAGAAGCTAAAATATTATGATAAGAATAGAATAGAATATAAAAATCAATCCTTATCATATATTGAACCATGGTTAGATGTAGAGAGTTAACTAAGGTTTAAGTGAGTGGTTAGGGTTAAGCATGAGACAAAATGGTCATTAAGTCAAAGTCTTCATGAAGGTTCATGAATGAACAAAAGAAAGCAACCATTTTCCTCATTTTGCCTTTTCTTTTTCCAAAAAGATAAATGAATAAAATGAAATCAAAAACCCTAATCACCCACTTAACTATAGTTTAATTCTTAACACTTAACCATAAGGCATGTATCATCAAACATGATACAAGCAAGTGCACAAAACTATATCGAATATACAATGTGCACACCCGAGCGAGAAAATCCATTTAAAGTGAACCGATACTAGTTAATGCAAAGTAATATATCAAATATATAATTATGCATTAAATAATTAAATCAACACTTGATTCAATGATCCGGTCATGTCGCACACAACCGACTAGTATACAATGTATCGGCTTATCGAATCAACGCTTGAATCGATAAGTAGGTTATATCGCATACAACCATTCGATACATTCATCGCGAGAATGGAATACGGTATCACATACACGCATTATTCTCGGTCCCGCACATATCTCATATGCGCTCCTATTTCGTTTCGCTTGAGCCAGGAAACCTCTGTGTAGGACTCTAAAGACTCGTCAATATGCCGGCAGCAGATGATGATCATATCAAGCATCCACAAGCCGCAAGCGGTCTGCTAAACGTAATGGCCACCCGGGTATTGAGCGATCTGAAGATCGATGAGCAAGCCCGCTCACACTCCAGTGAATCCAACCAGTAACACTACCGTACAGTCCGGTCTGATCGTCTGATATGTCGCATATCTCGCCTAGGGGTGGTAAACATCAGACCCCAATAGCTCGATAAGTCGTGTCGATATGAGGTCTATAACAATTCGAGAAACTACTGGTAACACTTACCAGTAAATCTCAGCAACCCTGGCCAGGGATTTCCTGTTATAGCCAATCGAACACAGCGCAACATCAACCCCCTATACCGGGAGAGACGAATCCCCTCCTATCGCTCATTGCCTCCATGTGACTCGGGACAGTACCCAAAAACCACCATTTTGCACGCCCTCTTGGACGTGGTAAGATGGAAATCAAAGCACAGTGGGAACCACACAAGACTCTATGACGATCTCGGGTCAACAGACTACTCTGTACCAGTGTCACCAGAGAACTGCCATCTGACGTGAGGTATAATACCATCTGGGAGTTCTCGGCGAGTCCGTCCAGTGTACCCAGTCTCTACTGAGCACCCGTATATCATCTCTGATGTCAAACACCGATGGATATGGGATCATCCATCGCCCATCTGTATGGGTCGAGAAGGTATACGCTAGTCTACTCTGGTATATCGATGCCCCGTCTCGATACACCCACGACTAAGGACTTTGAAGGATGTACTTATGGACTACCGTGTCCCCACTAGTATGATCCGCATCACAGTCCAAGTAGTCAAGTACACATCCTAAGGGCTTTACCAACATGTAACAGAGAGACAATCAGTGCACACGTTAAGGTAAAGAGTAACCAGATAGCATACTATCATGTCGAGCAAGAAAGTCCTCCCTATATATGTCCCAGCATCCACTACAATATACATCCAATGTACAGTAATGGCCTCTAGGGCATACATATAACTAACAATCTCCCACTTGCACTAGGGCCATCTGTAGCAGTGGTTCAGTCGTCTTTATCACCTTGGAACCCTTCCAGTGATTCTCCCCAGGATCGATTGATACCATCTCACTACTACTAGTGAGATTACTAACATCCATTTAGATCTATCTCATAGATTCAAAATCCAGGATTTAGTAGGTATCACTTTGATCCTTATGTGTAGAATCTATGTGATAAACGGAGATTGATCGAGCGTAGCATAAGAAACTCCTTTCTTATCAAGAGTATGTCATCCACGTACTTTACGAGGATCACCACCATACTCCCTACTACCTTTTTGTTTATACAAGGTTCATCTACCATTTTGATGATGTCAAACTCTTTGACTAATCCATCAAAACAGATGTTCCAACTCCGCGATGCCTGCTTTATCAGATAAAACATCTTGCACACGTTTCCGCTGCTCCCATTGTCTACGAGGCCCTCTGGCTATGTACTTATAGACGCACTCTTCTAAAACATCATTTAGAAAAGCAGTCATGACACCCAACCGCCAGATATAGTAGTTATGGTATGTAGCCATGGCAAGTAGGATCTGGATGGACTTAAGTATAGCTACTTGAAAAGGTTTCATCATTATCCGTACCTGGTCAATGATGCAAACTTTTAACAAGTCTAGCTTTGAAAGTCTCAACTTTTCCATGTACACCAAGTAAT
This sequence comes from Agapanthus africanus, assembly GCA_030015575.1. Taxonomy (NCBI): domain Eukaryota; kingdom Viridiplantae; phylum Streptophyta; class Magnoliopsida; order Asparagales; family Amaryllidaceae; genus Agapanthus; species Agapanthus africanus. The sequence continues at coordinate 261,700,013 of CM057346.1, forward strand.
CTTCTCAAGATATACTTGCTCCTGATGGGGATTTAACCCTTCAGATATAGCAGCTAAAGTCCATACTTTGCTGGTGTATAAGGATTCCATCTCAGATCACTAAGCATCCAGCCATTCTTACAGAGTCTTACTCCTGATGGCCAGCTCGAAGCTAGTTGGGTCATCATCTCATGATGCAATCCTCGCTCCCACTGTCATAGAGAAACCGAAGTATCTCTCAGGTGGGTGAGGAACCCTACTAGATCGGCGGAGAGGCTGAGGTTCATTGGAATCTACTGAATCCTTTGGCTCTATCAAATCATCTGCTGCAGTTTGTATAGCTGGAACATTTCCAGTTGTACATTACAGACTTTGCCTCGAGCTTGTCCAGATTTTGCTTTTAGACATAGGCCGGTCAACCCCAAATCTTAAGTAACTTAAGAGATGGGCTCTTCCCTTTCCATATCACATATGAAATGGTAGGCAACTGATTTGATTCGAACCCTATTCAATAGGTATGCAACTTCATAAGTGCATAACTCCCTAAAGGAAATAGGTAACTCAGTAGTACTCATCATAGAGCACACCTTATCATATAGGGTGTGATTGCTCCGCCTCGATATACCATCGTGCTATGGTGTATACGGAGGAGTAATGCCGAGAGAGAATCTCATTCTCCTTTAAAATAGTCCAGGATTTCCGTGATCAAGCATTCTCCACCTTGATTTCATCAAAGGATATAATACTTATACCCGTATTTTGGTTCTCTACTTCTCGCTTATATTCTGTGAATATCTCAAAAGGTTCGGACTCATGTTTCAGCAGGAACATATGACTGAATCTTGAGAGATTATCAGAGAACGTAATGAAGTATAAAGAACCAGTCCTGGCATGTGTAGACAGGGGACCTACATACATCAACATGTATCATCCCAAGAGTTCATTAACTCTTTCTCTGTTTCCAATAAACAGAGCTGGTGTCATTATATCTTTGTGACATGACTGGCAAGTTTCACAAGATGTAAATTCAAACTGATTTAAATATGCATCTAAATGTAACTTCATCCAGTCGGGTCGCATTGATATGATCTAGTCTACAATGCCTCAAGAAGAATTCGTTCATTTCTGAACTCTTCCTCTTGTGTGTGTTCTGTATACTAAGAACTGTAGTTTGATTTAGAACATCAATGCTTTTAGATAACGTGCCTGAACCGATCAACTCTTGATATAGGAAATGTTCAAAACATTATCCAACAATACAAAATTTTATCATTTCTTTACTAATAAAGAGACTGATATGATTTTGTATATCAGGTTCGGTATCTAACAACATTCGTTCAGAATCAATGTATTGTAATACAGGGTGACAGTGACCAACAGACTTGGCAGCAACACTTGCCCCGTTTTCTGCCTCATGAAACTTATCACCCGTTCTCAGTCCTCTACCTTTCTGTAGCCCTATGTAACAGATTACATATCTGGGATCCTGATCCGGTATCATATACCAAGGATGCGGAGGATACTGAGAAACAGTTCTGTATAATGAACACACCCGAAGATGATGCATCAGCATGCACTCTCTTCGTTTGGGCGACACGGGAAATCTGGTATTCCCCAATTTCCTGCTCTGTCTTATAACAATTATAAGTTGGAGCAGGACCAACGTTTCCCAGCTCAGTATAACAAGCGGGTTCGGTCAATAATCCGTATTATTATCTTGATTAAGGCGTGATATGGTCGCTACCTGGAGAGAAAGAAGAAAACACTCAGCGTGCGCTCTGTCAAGAATAGATTGGTTATTATTTTATCTAATCAGGATGGCTCCCACTGCTTTTTATCAAATCTTCTTTCAAACCCTAAAAGGAAAGACTAGCCGGGATTAATTACACACTACAAGTTCGCCAATCTTTCAGCCAGGCCAGTGTCGGTACTTTGAGGGAGGTCCCCCGTGCTTTCGCACGAACCTAATTAATGTAAACCTCGTTTTCCCAGAGGCGTAACCTCGTTAACACCTTTCTAGACACCTACTTGATCGGCTAATTATAATGTGTAAAACTCTCCCAGGAGTAACTCTTACTCGCAGCGGGTATCGGGATCCAACTATCTCATAGAAGGTATGCAATCTCATTGCAAATTTCAACACTTGAAATTCCCGATAATATTTTGCCCCTAACCTCCTATGACCTTGACAAAGGCCAACAAACCATAGGATGCTAGTCAAGTTCAACCCGTCATTTCCTGATTGAATTAAACCCACCCGCACGGCCCTTGACAAAGGCCAGCAAGGTCGCACGACTACCCTAACTCAATCTGCATCATATGCATAAGCAGATAAGCACCAGTTAGCTACCGCACACTGCGCCTTGACAAAAGCCGACAAACGCAGCACGAATACTAACTACTACTTATCTGAAATGACGGAGGGCTACGACAGGTTTTTCTGAAAACCTATTGCGTAATGAACTTGATATCGTTGTAGATACAAATGATTTTAAAATGGAGTGCTTTTGAGGCTTTTCTAGTTTTGCTAAAGGAGTCACTCCCGGTAAAGGGATCGTCGGTCCTTTCCTCGTCGAATGAGGTGCGGGATATATCATATATATCACTGTGCAAAGCAAAAACTCTTAAAAGCAATCAAAAGACAAACCGAGTGTGTAGCATCTGCCAGTTATTGCTAAAGGAGTCACTCCCGGTGAAGGGATCTCGGTCCTTTCCTCATCGAATAAGGTGCAGGATATATCACATATACCTCTGTGCAAAGCAAGAACTGTAGCTACCTGTTTTATTTTGAAATTCGATTCTACAACATCTTAGGTTTCTTTTAATTCATTAATCACATTAATGAAGTCCCATCATTTAAGTACCTAAACATCACAGATAGATATGACGTACACTTATGCCATCCGCATTCGCCTCGATGTCCCCTCGCGCACCGTTAGGTTAGGTAACTAACGACAGAGCGGGGCAGGGCTAGCGTGGGTGTAAAACATAAGTAACGTCTATATAATATATCATATATACTATATATGTATCTATCACAGAACATCACATGATCACATCACAGATATCGCAGCAGAAGAATCATATGAAATATTGGATATACTAGGACGTCCGTGTTTTCAATACGAGCCAGTATAAAACACGGATTCCACTGTCGTGATGAATAGCCAAACCCACACCCCTAGACCCCTACGAGAGCGGCAAGCAACCCTACCAATTCTAGAGTTAGGAGACCCGGACTCGACTCCTCGAGATGGTCTCCCACTGAACTCCAGAACCCGGTTACTTGTGCTCCCCTCCTTGGGTCTATCCTAGTGCGGAAAAGTAAATAATATACAAACGGTGACATCTTCCGCAACCTGGAAGCGCCCCAATAAAAGAATATTACATACAAGTTTTTACATGAATGAAAATGAAAAACACTCATCTCACATAAAAACCCCCGGCTATTCAAACACGACGATCCAATATAACATATCCAGCAACACATAACATCATATGTCATCAACGTAAGTAAATATGTCCATCCCAATTGTCGTTGACATATAGCAACGAAACCGGCGATATCACATATTACACTTACGGTCACAGAAAAGAAAGTGTAAAACTACAACAGTTGGAATCCGCAATCTGCATAGACATCACATGCCTAATCAAATGAATACCTTAGACATCGCATGCCAAACAATTATAAACCCCGCATTTTAGTCTCATTATCGAAAACTCTTTTCAATATCAAGTCGGGTAATTCAACAAGATTCCCGACATGCTGATCGAATGCTCGTCACAAACTTCAGTAGGCGGCTGCACCCCCGATACCGTCGACGAAGTGCACCAAGGAGGAACACCGCTACCGCGAGCACCCGAACGGATGCTTTCGGCGACGGGGTTCTCCTACAGTCACTTGGTCGGGGCTAAAGGATGTAGCTGTCTAATAAGTTTACCCGGCGAGTATCCGCGTACGCTACGTGATTGCGACGGACTTTTGATCACATCAAAATTCCGTGGCAACCGATCAAGTGAGACTAAACTGCTATGTTTATAACATTCATTTAGTTATCTCATAACTCTTGTGAATTCCAATTATTGTATCCCATTCCGGATAAATAGAAAATGCTAAACTTTTCGATCGAACAATCGAACACCCAAGTTTTCCCGATACAGATCAACACATGAAATAAGTCTAACAGCATTCAGTTCGTGCCTCAGTACCAACGGTCCAGCCGTAGAAGGGTCAAGCCAACGCCTCACATGTGGCACGCCGTACTGCCCTAAACCCGAAGGTTCAAATGGCAGTTCAAGACGGTCACATAATCGAGTTAAGGTTTGTTGTCTTCTAGAGGGTCCATCGAGTTACTTGCACTACTTAGAACGTCGTTAAACTACGGAAAAATCCAAGTTATTAGAAAAAGTACAGAGAGCACATTTGAGTTGGGGTTTCGGGTTCGTTCGGGTTTCAAACTTCGTCTGGACTTCGCCTAAGGCTCTAGCTAGGCTCTGATACCACTGTAGGGTTCCTAGGCACTCTAAGGAGGTCTCACAAGGCATCGAACATGCCAATTTCAAAAAATCTAGGTGCCGAGAATCCCGACTACGGATCGTCGGCTAGAATTCTAGGCGAAAAGTAAACTAGTTAACAATTAACTAAGAGATACGGAAATACAACCTTTGTAGATCCGGTGCTCCACCTTCATAGCTCCGCAACGAAGTCCCCTCCGCTGTCCAAAAAGAATCCGGACTCCAGCGTCGGCTTCGTCGAAGAATAAGCGAGCTAGGTCGTCGATGTCCAAGCCGAAGATGATTTACGTCGAGGCATCGCTAAATCAAGCTCCACCTTCACCTTGCCATGAAAACTTGTGAAGGAAACACACTCTACTACTTGGCAAGAGGTAGAGGATGAAGAAATAGGAAGTGGGTAGACTTTAGAATTGAATTTCTCACTCATTTCATCAAGTTGCCATTGATGGTCAAGCTTTTCTTCACTTGAAGGATGAAGAAGAAGAAGCTAAAATATTATGATAAGAATAGAATAGAATATAAAAATCAATCCTTATCATATATTGAACCATGGTTAGATGTAGAGAGTTAACTAAGGTTTAAGTGAGTGGTTAGGGTTAAGCATGAGACAAAATGGTCATTAAGTCAAAGTCTTCATGAAGGTTCATGAATGAACAAAAGAAAGCAACCATTTTCCTCATTTTGCCTTTTCTTTTTCCAAAAAGATAAATGAATAAAATGAAATCAAAAACCCTAATCACCCACTTAACTATAGTTTAATTCTTAACACTTAACCATAAGGCATGTATCATCAAACATGATACAAGCAAGTGCACAAAACTATATCGAATATACAATGTGCACACCCGAGCGAGAAAATCCATTTAAAGTGAACCGATACTAGTTAATGCAAAGTAATATATCAAATATATAATTATGCATTAAATAATTAAATCAACACTTGATTCAATGATCCGGTCATGTCGCACACAACCGACTAGTATACAATGTATCGGCTTATCGAATCAACGCTTGAATCGATAACTAGGTTATATCGCATACAACCATTCGATACATTCATCGCGAGAATGGAATACAGTATCATATACACGCATTATTCTCGGTCCCGCACATATCTCATATGCGCTCCTATTTCGTTTCGCTTGAGCCAGGAAACCTCTGTGTAGGACTCTAAAGACTCGTCAATACGCCGGCAGCAGATGATGATCATATCAAGCACCCACAAGCCACAAGCGGTCTGCTAAACGTAACGGCCATTCGGGTATTGAGCGATCTGAAGATCGACGAGCAAGCCCGCTCACACTTCAGTGAATCCAACCAGTAACACTACCGTACAGTCCGGTCTGATCGTCTGATATGTCGCATATCTGGGCTAGGGGTGGTAAACGTCAGACCCCAATAGCTCGATAAGTCGTGTCGATATGAGGTCTATAACAATTCGAGAAACTACTGGTAACACTTACCAGTAAATCTCAGCAACCCTGGCCAGGGATTTCCTGTTATAGCCAATCGAACACAGCGCAACATCAACCCCCTATACCGAGAGAGACGAATCCCCTCCTATCGCTCATTGCCTCCATGTGACTCGGGACTGTACCCAAAAACCACCGTTTTGCACGCCCTCTTGGACGTGGTAAGATGGAAATCAAAGCACAGTGGGAACCACACAAGACTCTATGACGATCTCGGGTCAACAGACTACTCTGTACCAGTGTCACCAGAGAACTGACATCTAATGTGAGGTATAATACCATCTGGGAGTTCTCGGCGAGTCCGTCCAGTGTACCCAGTCTCTACTGAGCACCCGTATATCATCTCTGATGTCAAACACCGATGGATATGGGATCATCCATCGCCCATCTGTATGGGTCGAGAAGGTATACGCTAGTCTACTCTGGTATATCGATGCCCCGTCTCGATACACCCACGACTAGGGACTTTGAAGGATGTACTTATGGACTACCATGTCCCCACTAGTATGATCCGCATCACAGTCCAGGTAGTCAAGTACACATCCTAAGGGCTTTACCAACATGTAACAGAGAGACAATCAGTGCACACGTTAAGGTAAAGAGTAACCAGATAACATACTATCATGTCGAGCAAGAAAGTCCACCCTATATATGTCCCAGCATCCACTACAATATACATCCAATGTACAGTAATGGCCTCTAGGGCATACATATAACTAACAACAGCAACAACAGCCCCCAACTTCATAAACAACACCCACACACCATCACCACAACACCACACAACACAACATATACCAACTCCTTCACAACCTGCTGCTACATCAGCTTCTAACACACAAAAAAAGGGAAACGGCACAGCCTGAACTGCATCAGCAGCAGTGAAGCACAACAGCAGCAACAGCACATTCCAGCCAAGAATTTCAGCACCAGGAGTTGTAGCGGCAGCACAACACCCTCCTCCTTCTTCTCTTCTCCTTCATCTAGGATCTCTAGAGGTATAAACCCTTAACTCAACTCCTTCTTGCTAAGTTATGGTCGATAGTGTAGTTAGTGTTCATAATATGTAGTTTAGCGCTAGTTTTAGCAATTTTGTGTGAGACTTGGCCAAGTGTTGGTTCTCACTGATAGTATAGCTTGTATAAGTGTGTTTAGGGCCAGTTAACTTAGGAAATCTCCCAGATTTTCATAAAATACCTGATTTGTCCGACTTGGCGTAATTTAGCCATTTTAGCGACTTTTAAGCCTCTATAAGATCTACTGTTAACCCGAACCTCTCAGAATAAAATTGGGAATACTGTAGCATGGTGAGCTTAGTAGTGACACACACACAAAACACGGGGACCCACCTCCCACTCTTGGCCGCCGGTTTATTCAATCTGGCCGCAAATTGCAGCCAGAGTAGGGGGTGGGGTGTTGGGTTTTTGGGTGTAGGGTTCTGCTGGGTAGCTTAGGGTGTTGGTATCTGTAACTTTTTAAGTTGGCCCAGAGGCAAAATCTGGAGCCTTAAACGAGTTATCGACGTTTTAAACTTGTGCGACACGCGCGTGATCCCCGTAGTTCTGTGGCGCGCTGGGCGACACAGCGCGTCAAAGTGGGTTCTGGTGAGTTGCACGCGTCGCGACGTATCGTGTGCACGCGCATTTAGTTTCACGCACGCGTGTCCTTTTTATCGATTTATCGTGTTTTTGCAGGATTTTCCTTATGTGTGTGACTTTTGTAAATTCTAAGTTCGCCGGCGGAGACTTCGAGCGCAGCGGAGAAAGAAAAGCAGGTGGTCGGACACACCTAGCGCGGGATCACGGGTGAGTAGATTTAACATCTACGGGGGACCATCGTTTGGATGGCGCAAATCGCCCGATAGATTTAGTAAACTTAAAAGTAGTAAACTTAAAAATTGCTTGTGACACCAGAAATCTTAATACTTGCATGACATTTGCTGAAATCAGGATCTATATGTTGTACCTACATGTGCGAACTCATTCTGTAGGACACATGCACCATTATCAGGGTTTTATATGCAGAACGAGCACTATTCATGTGTTATTGCAATAAATAACTTATAATCTGAAACATGTTAATATTTGGTGCTTAGACCTATGCTATTGCAATAAATCTTCAAAAATGAAATCATAGAATTGCTATTCTCGTGCATATACATCATTATATCATTTGTTCATGCCTAGTGATAAATCATACATTGCAACCTGAACATTGATACCATATGCATTCATTATCATTGACATATGCACCCATGATGATTTCATGAGATTTTATGATATTTCTGGATTTCGGGGGAAAGCCGCAAGATTTACAAACTTATTATCTTTTACAAATATGAAAAGTTGCGGTTTTCTAGTGATGTAAAATGTCGTCCACCATGAGTTTGCTGTGGTTTTCGAGACCCGTTTCGAGGAGGTGGATGAACCGTCTCCGGTACATGGTGGGCCCGGTAAGGTACCCCGGGGCAAGAAGATCGCAGGAGATGGCGTTGAGCCTGGCAGGAGACGGATTACCTACCGTTGACTTCTTTTGGCACGGCGGATATCCAGAGGATACCGACCGTGGCCGCGAGATTGAGATATTGATATTTGTGATTGGTCAGCTGGACGGCTGAGGCCAGAGATACTGTGACATGGATATATGAGATTTGAGATAGTTTTGAGGTGTCGTTGCTGGACACGGATTTTGTTGATTCTATGAGTATTATGCTGATATTTAAAAAGAGTTTCAAAACAAAAGGAGATAGAATGATTCTTATATATACATATTGAGATCACAGTTGATTTATGTTGCATACATACATGTTAGTACATTATGTGGTATACATACCTGCTAGTACACTGATGTTGCATACATACCTATTAGTACATCCAGCCATACCTGTTTTAGAGATACTATGATACTTGTGTGCATCCATGCGATAGCCTTTGTAGATGTTATTTATTACTCACGAGCAGGAAACTCATCCCCGTTGTGCCACAGCTTTTCTGCAGGTCCGTTCCGGTAGTACTGTAGCGGCGGACACTTTTGCTCATTTTGCTCTTTTTGCCTGGACTCGAGGCTTTTGGTCATAGGTGGGTTATGTTATCATTTTGTACCACCTTATATATATTTATTGTATCTAGAGTACTCCATCTGCTTCTATTTCATCTGTACCAGTTTTATTTGGATTACTGTATATTGACCTAGAGGTGAGGTTGTGAGACTTGTGGACTTTATGTTATTTGAGGTCGAGCTCACTTGAGTCGACATGTTATTTTTACTTGTGCTTTCATGCTTACTTATGCACACTGTTATTTTACATTGCGTGGGATTTGTGACCGCCTTAAAATGAAGGGCTAGCTCCCGCTTGGGGATGCCATATTCATGTTATTCATTTAAATTCCTGTTTTGTACCCGTTTGGGGGCCTGTTTTATAAAAGAGACTCTGCCAGATTTTTTGGAAAAAGGATAGTTGTTTTTAAAAAAAAAGGACTTGATGCGATTTAATGGAATAAAGTGTTTAAATAAATTGGTTTTCCTTCACTCTACTTCTATATCGGGTTTTGATTTCTGGGCTTCGGCTTACTTATTTTATGGACGCCTTGAGACGTTTCGTAACTTAAGTGCCGGTCACGTTCCGTGCCTTGCGGGTCGTAACAAAGTTGGTATCAGAGCGATAGGTTTCACCTTTTCGAGTGTAGGATGACCCTAGTAGATGGAGTAAGTGACTTAAGCAGGGTAGCGTAGCGTGCGTATGTCCGCGGCATACTTGCGATACGGTACTCCGCCTAGGTGACTTTTGTAAGGTTAGTATAGCACCCTATGAAGTGTTTTGAAGCATCACATGACCCAAAGTTAAAATTTTTAAGGTGCTAAACTAACATGCAAAGGGATCGATCCTAGAAAATTTGGGTTATGAAACTTTAAGCTAGTAAAGATAAGGGTTTGAAGGCTACAACCTTTGTAGCTCCCCTTTGTTGGACTCCTTGGTGTCTTGGGTGTTGAATCGAGGTCCTCTTGAAGTTCCCTTGCGTCCACGACGATCCACCACGGAGCACTCCGTCCAAGCTCGCTACTTTGGAAAACCGAAGGAAACACTCTAATCAAGTCGGCTAGACTTGAGTAGAATGATGTTGTGGTTTGGAATCTCACTTCAAAAATCTTTCTTTAGTTGTATTTAGCTCACTAGAAAAGACTAGAGAGGAAGAGATGAAGGAGGATGAAGATGGTGGCCAAAATGAACAAGAGGTGTAAAAGATAACCTTGAGTTAAAAAACCAAATGAAATATATATCACTATATATATTTATTTCCTTCTTAACTTCAACCATGATTAAATCATAGATAGTTAATTTAACTTGGGTTTTAAATGATAAAGAGAAGGATAACCCTTGGTTAGTGGTAGTTGAGATAGGTTAGGTTAGAAGAAGAATGTAGAAGCAAGAATGTTTATCCTTTCCTTTTTCATTTTACTTTAAAACCAAAATTAAATAATAATCTATTATTTAATCTATGGTGTGAGTCTTATATTGCCACCATTTCCATATGCAATCAACCATGATGGATGGGTGTATGTATGTATACATGTATGCACATCTACATGTGCATGAAACTAGAAAAGAAGAAAGAAACACATGCATGCATGCATACATCCATCAAACCCTAGAAAGGTTTCAAGTGAGAATACTAATGGTTAGATGATAAATCAACACTTAATTTATCAATCCGGTCATATCTCATATGACCCCACCAAAAGCAGTTCACCCGATCAATGTTCGGTATCATATACGCACATTTCAATCGGGTGCATGCGCATATCGCATACGCGCACCACAACGTTTCGCCTGGACTGGGTAACTCCTTTGTGGGACTCTAAGACTCGTCAATACGCCGGCAGAGGGTAATGATCATATCAAGTACCCTCAAGCCGCAAGCGGTCAGCTAAACGTAACGGCCACCCGGGTATTGAGCGATCAGAAGACAACAAGCGAACCTGCTACAACTCCAGTCGAGCCATCCGGCAACACTACCGTACAGTCCAGTCTCTTCGTCAGATATGCTGCATATCGAGCCTAGGGATGGTCACGTCGACCCCAATAACTCAATAAGTCGTGTCGGTGAATGGTCTATAACAGATCGAGAAACTACTGATAACACTTATCAGCAAATCTCAGCAGCCCTGGCCAGGGACTTGCTGTTATAACCAATCGGGCACAGCACAGCATCAACTCCCAATACCGGGAGAGACGAAACCCCTCCTATCGCTCATCGTCTTCGTGTGTCTCGGGACTCTACCCAACGGCCACCTGTTTGCACGACTCAGTAGAGCCGTGGTAGGGTGGCAATCAAAGTACAGTGGGAGAACACACAAGACTCCATGACGATCTCGGGTCTACAGACTAACCTGTACCAGTGTCACCTGAGAACTGCTATCCGACGATAGATATAATTCCATATAGGAGTTCGCGGTGAGTCCGTCCAGTGTACCCAGTCACCACTGAGCACCCGTATATGATCTTGATGTCAAACATCGATGAATGTGGGAACATTCATCGCCCATCGTATGGGTCTAGTATCATATACGCTAGTCTACTCTGGTATATCAATGCCCCGTCTCGATATACCTACGACGAGGGACGTTCCAGGATATGCTTATAGACTACAGATGTCCCACTAGTATGATCTCCATCATAATCAGAGTAGTCAAGCCGATATCCTCAGGGCTTTATCAGCATGTATGAATGAATAGAAGCATGATCAAATAAACATGTCAGATAAAGAAGAACCAGATAGCATACTATCATGTCAAGCAAGAATGCAAACTGAATATATATACATGTATAGATACATCCACTATCACATAATGGCCTCTAGGGCATACATATATCCAACAATCTCCCACTTGCACTAAGGCCAGTTATTGGCGTATCTCATACCCAACATCTCAAAAAGTCGCTCATGCTGTGGCTGAGGGAGGGCCTTGGTGAGTGGATTCGCGGCGTTGTTCTTTGTGTCTACTCTCTTAATCTCGATCTCGCGGCGATCTACAATCTCCCGGATCAAATGAAAGCGCCTCAGGATATGTCTGGACTGCTGATGGGATCTCCTTGGCTAACGCCATCGCCCCATTATTGTCACAATACAAAGGTATTGGATCGATAATGGTTGGAACTACTCCTAGCTCCGAGACGAACTTCTTCATCCAGACGGCTTCCTTGGCGGCATCATTTGCAGCAATGTACTCAGCTTCCATCGTAGAGTCTGCAACGGTATCTTGTTTGGAACTCTTCCAACTTACCGCCCCTCCATTGAGGGTAAATACAAACCCTGAGATAGATTTGCTGTCATTCTTATCGCTCTGGAAGCTCAAATCGGTAAAGGTCTCGATTTGGAGATCTGTATTACCATACACCAAGAACAATTCTTTAGTCCTTCGTAAGTACTTAAGAATGTTCTTCACAGCTGTCCAGTGGTTCTCCCCTGGGTTGGATTGATACCTGCTTACAACACTAAGTGCATAAGCTACATCTGGGCGTGTACATAACATCGCATACATTATAGATCCTACTGCTGAAGCATAAGGTATAATGCTCATGCGACTCTCTCTTCATCGGTCTTTGGACAAGAATCCTTGGAGAGAGTGACTCCATGGCAAGCGGGTAAGGCACCCCGCTTGGAGTCTTCCATACTAAACCTCTTTAGGATGGTGTTGATGTACCTGGTTTGGGACAGTCCCAATAACTTTTTGGATCTATCCCTATAGATCCGTATGCCCAGGATGTATGTGGCATCACCCAGGTCCTTCATGGAGAACCTTAGTGATAAGAATGATTTGACCGACTGTAGCATAGGAATATCATTTCCTATCAGAAGAATATCATCCACGTACAATACGAGGAATGTGACAGCTCTTCCTACAGCCTTCTTATAAACACAAGGTTCATCTGGAGTTTTGATGAAATCAAACTCTTTGATAACATCATCGAAACAGATGTTCCAACTCCGAGATGTCTGCTTTAACCCATATATGGATTTAAGCAGTCTACATGCTTTTTCGCTGCTCCCACTGTCAATGAAGCCCTCTGGCTGATCCATATAAACGCATTCTTCTAAATCTCCATTTAGAAATGCTGTTTTAACGTCCATCTGCCAGATTTCATAGTCGTAGTGAGCAGCAATAGCAAGTAGGATCCGAATGGATTTAAGCATGGCTACGGGCGAAAAAGTTTCGTCATAGTCCAAACCTGGTCTTTGACGAAAACCTTTCGCTACAAGTCTTGCCTTATAGGTCTCTACCTGCCCATCTACACCAATCTTTCTTTTAAAGATCCATTTGCACCCTACAGGTTTTACCCCAGGGGGTACAACGTCCAAAGTCCATACTTTGTTGGTGTACATAGACTCCATTTCGGATCTCATGGCATCCAGCCACTTCACAGAGTCTCCACTCGTGATAGCTTGCTGAAAACTGGTAGGATCATCATCATCCATGATGCAATCTTCTCTGTCACCATCAATGAGGAAACCGTAGTACCTCTCCGGTGGGCGAGAAGTCCTACCAGACCTACGGAGTGGCCGAGGTTCTTCAGTTTCTGCTGCAACAGCCGGTTCAACTAAATCGTCATTTATAGTTTGTGTCTCTAGAACCTCTTCTAGATCTACCACCTTGCCATCATCTTTGTCTGTGAAAAACTCTTTTTCTAAGAATGTGGCATGTTGAGAAACGAACACTTTTTGTTCCTCTTTGTGGTAGAATAGATATCCATAAGAATTCTTTGGATATCCCACAAAGTTACACATGACCGTCCGTGTCTCGAGTTTGTCCGGATTCTGCTTTTTAACATAGGCCGGGCAACCCCAAATCTTAATTCTCTTAAGAGATGGTATCTTCCTATTCCATATCTCATATGGCGTGGTAGACACGGCTTTAGTTGGAACCCTGTTTAGCAGATACACTGCAGTCTCCAATGCATGCCCCCAAAACGAGACTGGTAACTCAGCGTCACTCATCATGGACCGGACCATATCTAATAGGGTCCTATTCCGTCGTTCTGACACACCGTTGTGCTGTGGTGTGTAAGGAGGAGTGAGCTGAGAGAGAATCCCATTCTCTTTTAGGAAGTTTGCAAATTCTGTACTGAGATACTCTCCACCTCGATCTGATCGAAGCATCTTAATACTCAAGCCGGTTTGTTTTTCTACTTCTTGTTTATATTCAATGAATTTCTCGAAAGCGTCGGACTTGTGCTTTAATAAAAACACATGACCGAATCTTGAGAAATCGTCGGTGAATGTAATGAAGTATGAAAAACCGCCTCTAGCCTGTGTAGACATTGGCCCACATACATCACTATGTATGAGGCCAAGGAGCTGAGTAGCTCTTTCTTCGTGTCCGGTAAACGGAGTTTTGGTCATTTTACCCTTGATATAAGACTGGCAAGTCGCATAAGATTTATATTTAAAAGAGTTTAAATATCCATCTTTATGTAACTTGTTTAGTCTTGTTTCGTTAATATGACCAAGTCTACAATGCCAAAGAAAAGCTTCATTTAATTCTGAAAGTTTTCTTTTATTAGTGTGTTGTATACTGAAAACTGTGTGTTGATTTAGGACATATATTCCATTATTAAGCGTACCATACCCAACCAACATTTGATTTAGGTGAATGTTCATAACATTGTTCTGCAACACAAAATTATACCCTTCATTGTCCAACAAAGAAACGGATATTATATTACATAGCATACTTGGTACAAAATAACATGGATTCAAAATCAAAATACATCCAGATGGCAACCCCAAGTGATACTCTCCCACTGCGACTGTATGTACATTGGAACCATTTCCAACGCGGAGAGTATGGTCACCTGTCCTCAAAACCTTGCTATTTCTCAGCCCCTGCATAGAATTGCAAATGTGAGAACCTGAACCGGTATCCAATACCCAGGAAGCAGAGTTTATAGAAAAACAGTTTTCAGTCACAAACGCACCTGAAGCAGAAGCATCACCATGCTTCTTCTTGAGACTTAAGTACTCCGTGCAATTGCGCTTCCAATGTCCTGTCATGTGGCAATGAAAACATTCGCCTTTTCCCGAGTCTCCAGCCTTGGACTTTCCCTTTCCCTTCACCTTTTTAACTCCGCCCTTAGGATTAGTAGGTTTCTTCTTTTTCTTTCCCTTGGCCTTGGCTTTCGGGCGAGAAGAGGAAGACTGTCCAATAGTCATAACGGGAGTTTTTGCTAACTTCATAGTGCTCTCTGCACTCCTTAACATATTAAGGAGTTCAGGGAGGTCCTTCTCCATGCCATGCATGTTGAAGTTCACTATGAACTGAGCAAAGGTGGAGGGGAGGGACTGCAGAATAATATCTATATATTGTTCATTGTCCATTGTCCATCCAAGGTCCTCAAGCTCTTCTATAAGAGCTATCATCTTCAGAACATGGTCTCCTACTGGTGTGCCAGGGGCCATTCGCATCTGAAACAATTTCTTTGATGCTTCGTATCGTAATACGCGGGA
Organism: Agapanthus africanus; assembly: GCA_030015575.1. NCBI lineage: Eukaryota > Viridiplantae > Streptophyta > Magnoliopsida > Asparagales > Amaryllidaceae > Agapanthus > Agapanthus africanus. The sequence goes on from CM057346.1 coordinate 261,715,485, forward strand.
TTGCTCCCTATACAACTCCTTTGTATGGAGCAATATACCGTGAATGTCCATGTCCTCGTGCTGCTTTTGATGTGTGTTATCCATCGATGCAAGCGCGAGGCATGTGGCCGTGGCACAGTCAGCGTCCCATGTCTTGCGGAGTTCAATGTCCGCAACTGAGGATTTTGGACCAGGGACGGACGGGGCTGAAGCCGTGAGGACATATGATACTTTATCATAAGTCAAGGCGATTTTCAGATTCCTTAGCCAGTCTTTATAGTTGGTCCCATTCAGTTTGTTTTTATCTAGTAGAAGCTTAAGTCCAGTCATTGGTATCTGCCATTAAGAGAGAGAAAAGAATACACTCAGCGAAAGTTCTTGCACAGATTAGATTGGTTTATTATCTTGTCTAATCGATGTTTCCCACTGCTTTTTATCAAGTTTTTCTTTCAAACCTTAAAAAGAAAAACTAGCCAGGATTAATTACAGTCTACAATTTCGCTAACCGTTCAGCCAGGCCAGTGTCGGTACTTTGAGGGAGGTTCCCCGTGCTTTCGTACGGACCTAATTAGAGTAAACCTCGTTTTCCCAGAGGCGGAGCCCCGTTAACACCTTTCTAGACACCTAATGAGTTAGCTAATTGTAAACTGTAAAACTCTCCTAGGAGCAACTATTGCCCACAGTGGGATCGGGATCCAACCATCACATGGAAGGTATGCAATCTCATTGCAAATTTCAACTATTGAAATTCCCGATGTGGTTTTTACCCCTAATACCCGTGACCTTGGCTAAGGTCAACAAATCACGAGCACTAGTCAAGCTCAACCCGTCATTTCTTGATTAATTTAGACCCGTTCACATGACCCTTGGCTAAGGTCAACAAAGTCATATGCCCGTCCTAATTAATCTGCATCATATGCGTTTGTAGGAAGACATCACTTAGCTACCGTACACTACGCCTTGGCTAAGGTCAACAAACGTAGCACGAATACTAAGTACTCTACTTCCTAAAATGACGGAGGGTTGCGAATGATTTTTAAGAAAATCTTTAACGCTTTGAACTTGATATCGTTGTAGAATCAAATGGTTTTCAAAAGGAGTGGCTTAAGCTCCGCAGTTTTGAAATATAGCTTTTTCATAAATAGCCGAGTGGTTTTCAAATACGATTCTACAACATCTTTTTAGGTTTATTTTCTTTACATTAATCACATTAATGTAATCCCATCATTTAAGTCCTTAAGCCAATCACAGAAAAGAAATGAAAATAACACGTACGCTTATGCCATCCGCATTCGCCGCAATGTTCCGTTATGCACCGTTAGGTTACTTAACTAACGGCATACCGGGACGGGACTAGAGCGGGTGTAAAACATAAGCAACGTCTACTATATATCATATATATAATATGTCATTCGTCTCAGATATCACAGAACACAGGCAGCAGAAACATAGATATAACGTGGGATATCCTAGGACGTCTGTATTTAGTATTTAGCCAGAATAGAAAATACGGATTCCACAGTCGCGATGATTAGCCAAGCCCACACCCTGGACCCCTACGAGAGCGGCAAGTGACCCTACCAATTCTGGAGTTTAGGAGACCCGGTCTTGACTCCTCGAGATGGCCTCCCACTGAACCCCAGAACCCGGTCACCTGTGCTCCCCTCCTTGGGTCCATCCTAATGCGGAAAAGTAAATAATATACAACACTGGTGACACAACCGCAACCTGGAAGTGCCCCAAATAAAAGAATATTACATTTGAATTTACATGAATGAAAATATAAAACTCTCATCTCACAAAAACCCCCCGGCTATTCGATCGCGACAATCCTGCACATCATATCTCAGCAACACATAATATCACATATCATCAACGTAAGTAAGTATGCGTACCCTGATTGTCGTTGATGTATAGCAACGAAACCGGCGATATCTAACATACTACACTTACGGTCACAGAAAAGAAAGTGTAAAACTACAATATTTGAAATCCAGATTCTCTTTAGACATCATAAATGCGAAATATCACATATTTCGTATTTCATGTCTACACTATATGAATTCCACATATTGTATCACATTCCAGATAAACAGACAGTATTAAAGTTTTCGAACGAACGATCAAGCACCCAAGATTCACTAAAGCTCAACACTTGAGCAGGGTTCAAAAATCCGGAGTGTGACACAGTAGTAGCGGTCCAGCCGTAGAAGGGTCAAGCCAACGCCTCACATGTGGCACGCCGTACTGCCCCAAACCCTAAGGTTCAAAGGGCAGTTCGAGACGGTCACATAATCGAGTTAAGGTTTGTTGTCTTCTAGAGGGACCACCGCAAAAAGACTTGCACGTATCTCCAAAGTATTTAAACCACGTGAATAGTGAGTAAATGATACTCGTTCAAACACTTCAATACTTTCTAATTTACCCGGAAAAGCAACGAAATAAAAATCCCGATCGAAATGACGAGTTCAAAACCATCTCCAGAATTTTTCAAAACCAAATACAGATTAAAAATATCCAAAAATTTATACAAGCAGATTCATGAATTACTGTACAAAAAGTATTCATCAATACATATATACGGCCGCGGAACCGTGGCCTAAGCAAGCTTAGGCCGCGTTTCCGCGGCGATAATCACTGTTCACTGGAAAAATTTTGTACCGTAACTCTTATTTTTTCCTGCTGTATTTTTTACATATTTTCAATTCTGCAAATTATCAAATTTTAGAAAATTTCCAGAGAGCACCCAAAAATACCGTATTTTTGTCCGATCGGGGTTTTCACTTCGTAAAAACGTCGCCTAATGTTCTAGGTCGGCTCTGATACCAATGTAAGGTTAGTATAGCACCCTATGAAGTGTTTTGAAGCATCACATGACCCAAAGTTATAATTTTTAAGGTGCTAAACTAACATGCAAAGGGATCGATCCTAGAAAATTAGGGTTATGAAACTTTAAGCTAGTAAAGATAAGGGTTTGAAGGCTACAACCTTTGTAGCTCCCCTTTGTTGGACTCCTTGGTGTCTTGGGTGTTGAATCGAGGTCCTCTTGAAGTTCCCTTGCGTCCACGACGATCCACCACGGAGCACTCCGTCCAAGCTCGCTACTTTGGAAAACCGAAGGAAACACTCTAATCAAGTCGGCTAGATTTGAGTAGAATGATGTTGTGGTTTGGAATCTCACTTCAAAAACCTTTCTTTAGTTGTATTTAGCTCACTAGAAAAGACTAGAGAGGAAGAGATGAAGGAGGATGAAGATGGTGGCCAAAATGAACAAGAGGTGTAAAAGATAACCTTGAGTTAAAAAACCAAATGAAATATATATCACTATATATATTTATTTCCTTCTTAACTTCAACCATGATTAAATCATAGATAGTTAATTTAACTTGGGTTTTAAATGATAAAGAGAAGGATAACCCTTGGTTAGTGGTAGTTGAGATAGGTTAGGTTAGAAGAAGAATGTAGAAGCAAGAATGTTTATCCTTTCCTTTTTCATTTTACTTTAAAACCAAAATTAAATAATAATCTATTATTTAATCTATGGTGTGAGTCTTATATTGCCACCATTTCCATATGCAATCAACCATGATGGATGGGTGTATGTATGTATACATGTATGCACATCTACATGTGCATGAAACTAGAAAAGAAGAAAGAAACACATGCATGCATGCATACATCCATCAAACCCTAGAAAGGTTTCAAGTGAGAATACTAATGGTTAGATGATAAATCAACACTTAATTTATCAATCCGGTCATATCTCATATGACCCCACCAAAAGCAGTTCACCCGATCAATGTTCGGTATCATATACGCACATTTCAATCGGGTGCATGCGCATATCGCATACGCGCACCACAACGTTTCGCCTGGACTGGGTAACTCCTTTGTGGGACTCTAAGACTCGTCAATACGCCGGCAGAGGGTAATGATCATATCAAGTACCCTCAAGCCGCAAGCGGTCAGCTAAACGTAACGGCCACCCGGGTATTGAGCGATCAGAAGACAACAAGCGAACCTGCTACAACTCCCGTCGAGCCCTCCGGCAACACTACCGTACAGTCCGGTCTCTTCGTCACATATGCTGCATATCGAGCCTAGGGATGGTCACGTCGACCCCAATAACTCAATAAGTCGTGTCGGTGAATGGTCTATAACAGATCGAGAAACTACTGATAACACTTATCAGCAAATCTCAGCAGCCCTGGCCAGGGACTTGCTGTTATAACCAATCGGGCACAGCACAGCATCAACTCCCAATACCGGGAGAGACGAAACCCCTCCTATCGCTCATCGTCTTCGTGTGTCTCGGGACTCTACCCAACGGCCACCTGTTTGCACGACTCAGTAGAGCCGTGGTAGGGTGGCAATCAAAGTACAGTGGGAGAACACACAAGACTCCATGACGATCTCGGGTCTACAGACTAACCGTACCAGTGTCACCTGAGAACTGCTATCCGACGATAGATATAATTCCATATAGGAGTTCTCGGTAAGTCCGTCCAGTGTACCCAGTCACCACTGAGCACCCGTATATGATCTTGATGTCAAACATCGATGAATGTGGGAACATTCATCGCCCATCGTATGGGTCTAGTATCATATACGCTAGTCTACTCTGGTATATCAATGCCCCGTCTCGATATACCTACGACTAGGGACGTTCCAGGATATGCTTATAGACTACAGATGTCCCACTAGTATGATCTCCATCATAATCAGAGTAGTCAAGCCGATATCCTCAGGGCTTTATCAGCATGTATGAATGAATAGAAGCATGATCAAATAAACATGTCAGATAAAGAAGAACCAGATAGCATACTATCATGTCGAGCAAGAATGCAAACTGAATATATATACATGTATAGATACATCCACTATCACATAATGGCCTCTAGGGCATACATATATCCAACAACTTTAGGATATACTTACTTGAAAATTCCTTCTTCAATTCCGTGTATCTTATGATTCTATTGCACCGTTCTTATTGTCCTGTTTCCTGTACCAGTCACTATACCGCAGAGGGCTACTAGAGCGCAGAGGGCTGCCGCCCGAGACGAGATTCTAGATGGCTCGTCCGAGACTAGGACCGAGCAAGGTGGTATGCCTACGCCGCAGGGACAGACTGATCCGCCTTCCCCAGGCCGTATGGATAGACTTGAGTTCGGTATGGAGGAGCTGCGACAGATGATGGGAGGCATGCAGGAGTTGCGACAGATGGTGGCGTCCTTAGTAGCGGCCAGTCGTGCACCGAGGCCGGAGGACGTACCTACCACATCCCAGACTACCATGATACCTGCTCCTACCGCTACTACCGTGGCTATTCCAGTATCGCTGCATGATTTCATGAGGCTGAGACCTCCAGTCTTCACCGGTACCGATGCAGCAGAGGACCCGCAGACGTTCCTTGATAGTTTAGCCAGGATCTGCCGTTCGCTGAGATGTTCGGACGATCGATGGGTGGAGCTTGCAAGTTTCCGTCTAGAGGGCCTCGTACAGATATGGTGGGAGTCAGTTTTGAGAGGTCGAGCTGCAGGTCTACCGCTGATGACTTGGACCGAGTTTACAGCAGTCTTTCTAGCCCGTTTCCTTCCGGAGAGCGTTCGTGACGCCAGAGCTCGTAGTTTTGAGGCCTTGATCAAGACTCCAGGGATGACAGTGTCTGAGTATGACGTCCAGTTCACGCAGTTATCCAGATATGCTCCATACTTGGTGGATACCGAAGAGAAGAAGGTGAAGAGGTTCGTACAGGGACTTGATGCCCAGCTATTTCTTGCCATTGGTGCCCAGCATTTCGACACTTATTCAGCTGCTATGGATACGGCGTTGCAGATGGAGGCGTGTATTTCAGCGACTTCGACCGTTCCCAGGCCGAAAAGGATTCGTATCGGTGTAGCAGATCAGAGGCAACATGCCAGATTCTTCCCGAGAGATAGGGCCGGCAGGGGATTGGACGAGGTCAGCTGTATGGTTCATACCCACAGGGACAGCAGCAGTCGCCAGGATATTTTGGGTGCGGGAGTCCGCACCACCGTATCAGAGACTGTCCGGTGAGACGACAGGGAGCGGCGGCAGTTCCACATGTGACCCTACCACCATCACCACCCCCTCCTCAGAGAGCTCTACTTCCTAACACAGGCGATGCTCCACGCCAGTTTGGTGCACCAGAGGCCGTGGACGCGGCAGACCTATCCAGAGAGGACGAGGAGGCAGAGGCCGAGGCCGAGGTCAGCCCGCTATTGGTGGAGGTCAGGCCCGAGTTTTTGCGTTGACACCGCGGGATGCACAGGCATCCAATGCCGTTGTGACAGGTACCCTATCAGTATGCTCTGTTGATGCACACGTGTTGTTTGATCCCGGATCCACGCACTCGTACGTTTCCACACACTTCATGCTGAGTTTGGGTAGAGAGTCTGGTTTGCTTGATCAGCCGCTGGTTGTGACCACTCCTGTGGGAGAGTCATTTGTTGCTAGCCACGTGTTCCGATCCTGTATTGTCCGTATTGGCGAGAGAGAGAGCTGCATGTCGACTTGATCCTTCTTGAGATGTTGGACTTCGATGTTCTTTTGGGCATGGATTGGTTAGCCACGTGCTATGCGTCTATGGATTGCCGCGAGAAGACAGTTAGATTTTGTTTTCCCGGCGAGTCGGCTTTTGTTGTGCAGGGGGGCCGTGGTGCCGCCCCTCACATATTGATTTCTTCCCTTCGCGCTGGACAGCTGTTGAGGAAGGGATGTCAGGGATTTCTAGCCTATGTTTGCGATACTAGAGCTACAGATGTTCCATTGGACCAGGTTCCGATTGTATGTGAGTTCCCCGCTGTTTTCCCTGATGAGCTGCCAGGATTACTGCCTGAGCATGATGTCGAGTTCTGTATTGATTTGATTCCCGTCTCGGGGCCTATTTCTATATCGCCTTATCGGATGGCCCCGGCGGAGCTTAGAAAGTTGAAGGTTCAGCTGCAAGATTTGTTAGATAAGGGACTTATTCGACCCAGTGTTTCTCCATGGGGTGCTCCGGTCCTGTTTATCAAGAAGAAGGACGGCAGTTTGCGTCTGTGTATCGACTACCATCAGCTGAACAAAGTGACCGTGCAGAACAGATATCCCTTACCACGCATTGATGATTTGTTCGACCAGCTTCAGGGGGCAGGATATTTTTCGAGGATCGACTTGCTATCAGGATACCATCAGCTGCGAGTTCGACAGGAGGATATACCGAAGACAGCTTTCCGCACACGCTATGGCCACTATGAGTTTTTGGTGATGTCGTTCGGACTCACCAACGCCCCAGAAGCATTCATGGATTTGATGAACCGTACATTCAGGCCGTATCTCGACTTGTTCATCATAGTGTTCATTGATGATATTTTGGTGTATTCCCGGAGACGAGAGGAGCACGAGCAGCACTTGCGGATTACGCTGCAGACTTTGAAGGAGCACCAGCTTTTCGCAAAATTTTCCAAGTGTGCATTTTGGCTAGACAGCGTGGGTTTCTTGGGTCACGTGATTACGAGAGATGGCATATGTGTGGACCCGAAGAAGATCGAGGCTGTTCAGCAGTGGCCTAGACCGACATCAGTTACGGAGATCCGTAGTTTTCTAGGCCTGTCGGGCTACTACAGGCGATTCATTCAGGATTTCTCCCGTATTGCTGCACCTTTGACCGGTCTGACCCGGAATGGAGTTCCTTTCGTTTGGACGGGGGAGTGCAAGCACAGTTTCCAGTAGCTATGGACTTGTTTAACTACGGCGCCAGTGTTGTCATTGCCGTCAGGATCAGGTGGATTTGTGGTTTGTTGTGACACTTCACGGGTGGGGCTAGGGTGCGTATTGATGCAGCATGAAAGGGTGATTGTGTATGCTTCACGGCAGTTAAAGAAACATGAACAGAACTACCCCACTCACGATTTGGAGATGGATGCAGTAGTCTTTGCACTTAAGATCTGGCGACATTACCTATACGGCGAGTCGTGCCAGATATTCACTGACCACAAGAGCTTAAAGTATATATTTCAGCAGTGAGATCTGAATCTGAGACAGCGTCGTTGGATGGAGCTGGTGAAAGACTATGATTGCGAGATCTTGTATCACCCGGGCAAGGCCAATGTAGTGGCGGATGCTTTGAGCAGGAGGCCCAGGGGTAGTCTATCTTGTTTGCGTGCAGGGCAGAGGCAGTTGTCAGCAGATTGGCAGATTTTATGCGACAGCCGAGTCAAGTTCGAGTTCACTCCGACAGGAGGACAGCTTGCGCATGTTCGTGCACGTTCGCAGTTACTTGACCGCATTCGAGAGGCACAGCCCAGGGATGACCGACTTTCAGAGATCATAAAGCAAGTTAGGCAGGGCAGAGATTCTGAGTTCATGATCGATGATCAGGGAGTACTGCGATTTGGGACCCGATTGTGCGTACCAGATTCTGGGGGACTGCGGCGTGAGATTCTTGAGGAGGCGCACAGATCGACATACAGTGTTCATCCAGGTTCCACCAAGATGTACCATGATTTGAGAGATATCTATTGGTGGGACGGGATGAAGAGAGATGCCTGACTTGTCACAGACTTCGTATCGAGATGCCACAGACTTCGTATCGAGATGCCTGACTTGTCAGCAAGTCAAGGCCGAGCACCAGAGGCCAGCAGGAGAGTTGCAGCCTTTGCCCATTCCGGAGTGGAAATGGGAGCAGATTTTGATGGACTTCGTTGTGGGTCTACCCAGGACCAGTCGAAGGTACGACTCTATTTGGGTGATTGTGGATCGATTGACGAAAGCGGCTCTCTTCCTGCCAGTGAAGACCACTTTCAGTTTTGCTCAGTATGCCCAGATTTACATCGACGAGATCGTGCAGTTGCATGGTGTACCGACTTGTATCGTATCAGACCGAGGCACCCAGTTTACCAGCCGACTATAGCAAAGACTTCAGGAGGCTTTGGGCACTCGTTTGAGTTTCAGCACGGCATTTCATCCGCAGACCGACGGCCAGTCAGAGCGGACTATTCAGACTCTCGAGGACATGCTCAGAGCGTGCGTTTTGGACTTTGGCGGTAGCTAGGATCGTCATTTGCCTTTAGTGGAGTTCTCCTACAACAACAGCTTCTAGGATACTATTCAGATGGCACCTTTCGAGGCTTTGTATGGGAGGAGATGTAGATCGCCCGTCTGTTGGACTGAGCTGAGCGAGAGCAGTATTTTGGGGGCGCAGATTGTGCAGGAGACGACCGAGAAAGTACAGTTCATTCGAGATCGGATGAGAGCGGCTCAGAGCAGGCAGAAATCGTATGCAGATAGGCGTTGTCGCAAATTAGAGTTCGCAGTTGGCGATCATGTTTTTCTGATGGTTTCTCCGATGAAGGGCGTGATGCGATTTGGACGAAAGAGAAAGCTTAGCCCCAGATTTGTGGGTCCCTTCGAGATCCTCAAGCGTGTCGGCGAAGTTGCATATCGCTTGGCTCTTCCACCCAGCTTTTCAGATGTATACCCCGTCTTCCAAGTGTCGATGCTACGCAGATATCATCATGACCCTTCCCACACGATTCAGCATCGGACCATTCAGCTTGAGCCCGACCTTTCATTCACCGTGTAGCCAGTTGAGATATTGGATCGGCAGGTGAAGAAACTTCGATCAAAGGTCCTGGCGTCTGTGAAGGTTCTTTGGCGCAGCCTGAATAGTGAGGAGATCACTTGGGATGCCGAGGGAGAGATGCGGAAGAAATTCCCTCATCTCTTCGAAGGTACGCGTAGTTATATATTTTAAATTCGGGGACGAATTTTCTTAAAGGGGGAAGACTGCAACACTTGAGTTTATGTTTAGTGGTAATTGTGTGTTAATGTGGGGGTTTTGGTGAAAAGTTTACCACAATGGGTTTCTAATAATTTATCTGGTTTTATGGTTATTTTATTAGAATTTTATCTCGACTGCACACACTTGTGCATGTTAATGTGGTTTAAGTCTAGGGTTTCCATGTTTAGGTGAGCTTGTGGGTTAACCATGTTTAGGAAACCATGATGGCCTAACACACTTGGTTAAGCTAATTGGGTTAATTATGAGCTAATTAGATTTAATTAAGGGTGATTAGGGTTTAAGGTTGACTTGTGTTGAGGTGAAAAAGAGATTATGATGGGTGTCATGCAAGCATTTATTGAGAGAGAGAGAATGGTGGCTATGGTTATATCACTCTCCACCTCTTTTGAAAACTTTTACACATCTCTCTCACACTCTCTTTCACATAACATCAACACCTAACCAACATCAGCAGCCCAATTTCAGCACACATATCAGCCAATTTCAGCACACACATCAGCCAATTTCAGCTCAATTCAGCCACCAATTTCAGCCTAATTTCAGCTCAATTCAGCACACACATATCAGCCAATTTCAGCACACACATCAGCCAATTTCAGCTCAATTCAGCCACCAATTTCAGCCCAATTTCAGCTCAATTCAGCTCAATTCAGCACACACATATCAGCCAATTTCAGCACACACATCAGCCAATTTCAGCACACACATTAGCCAATATCAGCTCAATTCATCCACCAAACCAACACCAGCTGCTGCACAAGCAACAACTACATCATTTCAAACAACATCAGCTGCTGCAACAACACCTGATACTACACCATCAGCCCAAAACATCATCAGCACAGCTGCAATGAAACAGCAACAACAGCCCCCAACTTCATAAACAACACCCACACACCATCACCACAACACCACACAACACAACATATACCAACTCCTTCACCACCTGCTGCTACAACAGCTTCTAACACAAAAAAAAAAAGAAACAACAACAGCCTGAACTGCATCAGCAGCAGTGAAGCACAACAGCAGCAACAGCACATTCCAGCCAAGAATTTCAGCACCAGGAGCTGTAGCAGCAGCACAACACCCTCCTCCTTCTTCTCTTCTCCTTCATCTAGGATCTCTAGAGGTATGACCCCTTAACTCAACTCCTTTTTGCTAAGTTATAGTCGATAGTGTAGTTAGTGTTCATAATATGTAGTTTAGCGCTAGTTTTAGCAATTTTGTGTGAGACTTGGCCAAGTGTTGGTTCTCACTGATAGTATAGCTCATATAAGTGTGTTTAGGACCAGTTAACTTAGGAAATCTCCCAGATTTTCATAAAATACCCGATTTGTCCGACTTGGCGTAATTTAGCCATTTTAGCGACTTTTAAGCCTCTGTAAGATCTGCTGTTAACCCGAACCTCTCAGAATAAAATTGGGAATACTGTAGCATGGTGAGCTTAGCAGTGACATACACACAAAACACGGGGACCCACCACCCACTCTTGGCCGCCGGTTTATTCAATCTGGCCGCGAATTGCGGCCAGAGTAGGGGGTGGGGTGTTGGGTTTTTGGGTGTGGGGTTCTGCTGGGTAGCTTAGGGTGTTGGTATCAGTAACTTTTTAAGTTTGGCCCAGAGGCAAAATCTGGAGCCTTAAACGAGTTATCGACGTTTTAAACTTGTGCGACACGCACGTGATCCGCGAAGTTCTGTGGCGCGCTGCGCGACATAGCGCGTCGAAGTGGGTTCTAGTGAGTTGCACGCGTCGCGACGTATCATGTGCACGCGCATTTAGTTTCACGCACACGTGTCCTTTTTATCGATATATCGTGTTTTTGCAGGATTTTCCTTATGTGTGTGACTTTTGTAAATTCTAGGTTCGCCGGTGGAGACTTCGAGCGCAGCGGAGAAAGGAAAGCAGGTGTTCGGACACACCTGGCGCGGGATCACAGGTGAGTAGATTTAACATCTACGGGGGACCATCGTTTGGATGGCGCAAATCGCCAGATATATTTAGTAAACTTAAAAGTAGTAAACTTAAAAATTGCTTGTGACACTAGAAATCATAATACTTGCATGACACTTGCTGAAATCAGGATCTATATGTTGTACCTGCATATGCGAACTCATTCTGTAGGACGCATGCACCATTATCAGGGTTTTATATGCAGCACGAGCACTATTCATGTGTACACACACGCCCTGATAATTGCCATATCACGACACTAGATAACTTATAATCTGAAACATGTTAATAATTGGTACTTAGACCTGTGCTATTGCAATAAATCTTCAAAAATGAAATCATAGAATTGCTATTCTCGTGCATATGCATCATTATATCATTTGTTCATGCCTAGTGATAAATCATACATTGCAACCTGAACATTGATACCATATGCATTCATTATCATTGACATATGCAACTATGATGATTTCATGAGATTTTATGATATTTCTGGATTTCGGGGGAAAGCCGCAAGATTTACAAACTTATTATCTTTTACAAATATGAAAAGATGCGGTTTTTTAGTGATATAAAGTGTCGTCCACCATGAGTTTGCTGTGGTTTTCGAGACCCATTTCGAGGACGTGGATGAACCGTCTCGGGTACATGGTGGGCCTGGTGAGGTACCCCTGGGCAAGAAGATCGCAGGAGATGGCGTTGAGCCTGGCAGGGGACGGAATACCTACCGGTGACTTCATTTGGCACGGCGGATATCCAGAGGGTACTGACCGTGGCCGCGAGATTGAGATATTGATATTTGAGATGGGTCAGCCGGACGGCTGAGGCCAGAGATACTGTGATATGGATATATGAGATTTGAGACAGTTTTGAGGTGTCGTTGCTGGACACGGATTTTGTTGATTCTATGAGTATTATGCTAATATTTAAAAAGAGTTTCAAAACAAAAAGAGATAGAATGATTCTTATATATACATATTGAGATCACAGTTGATTTATGTTGCATACATACATGCTAGTACATTATGTGGCATACATACCTTCTAGTACACTGATGTTGCATACATACCTGTTAGTACATCCAGCCATACCTGTTTTAGAGATGCTAGGATACTTGTGTGCATGCATGCGATAGCCTTTGTAGATGTTATTTATTACTCACGAGCTGGCAACTCACCTCCGTTGTGCCACAGCTTTTCTGCAGATCCGTTCCGTCAGCACTGTTGCGGCGGACACTTTTGCTCATTTTGCTCTTTTTGCCTGGACTCAAGGCTTTTGCTCATAGGTGGGTTATTTTATCATTTTGTACCACCTTATATATATTTATTGTATCTAGAGTACTCCATCTGCTACTATTTCAGCTGTACCGGTTTTATTTGGATTACTGTATATTGACCTAGAGGTGAGCTTGTGAGACTTGTGGACTTTATATTATTTGAGGTCGACCTCACTTTAGTCGACATGTTATTTTTACTTGTGCTTTCAAGCTTACTTATGCACACTGTTATTTTACATTGCGTGGGATTTGTGACCGCCTTAAGGCGAAGAGCTAGCTCCCGCTTGGGGATGCCATATTCATGTTATTCATTTACATTCCTGTTTTGTACCCGTTTGGGGGCCTGTTTTACAAAAGAGACTCTGCCGGAATTTTTGGAAAAAGGAAAGTTGTTTTTAAAAAAAAAGGACTTGATGCGATTTAATGGAATAAAGTGTTTAAATAAATTGGTTTTCCTTCACTCTACTTCTAAGTCGGGTTTTGATTTCTTGGCTTCGGCTTACTTATTTTACGGACGCCTTGAGACGTTTCGTAACTTAAGTGGCGGTCACGTTCCGTACCTTGCGGGTCGTGACAACTATACTGTCAAATTCTCCGCCAAACCTGAAAGAAGAATCAATCGGGATCACCCGAAGAGTAAACCAACTCATCAGTGGGAATCGGGATCCAACTCTCATCGCATGATAACGTGAAGGTATCTACTCACGTTATCACACTCCAGAAGGTTTGCGCATGCCTGGCAAGTTTCAGTTTCTTTAGAAACTACCGATATTGATTTTTTCCCCATGTTCTTATGACCTTGGCTATGGGCCAAACCAATCATAAGTCACATGTCAAGTTCTTCCCATCATTATCTTGTTAATCTGAACCCACCCGTGCATACTCTTAACTAAGGGCCAACAAAGTAATACGACTGTCCCAAACCAACGCATCTATCTATGCAACATGTGAACACCCCAGCAGCTACCAATCACTATGTCTTGACTAAGGGCCAAACCAACATAGCTTGAATACTACTGACCATTCATATGAAATGACGGAGGGCTACGGCTGGTTTTTGGCGAAAAAACCCTTGACCTAACGAACTTGATATCGCTGAAGAAACCTGATAGCTTTTTAGAAAATATAGTGGCGAAAACCTTTACTAAAGAGATCACTCCCGGTGAAGGGATCTCGGCTCTTTCCTCGTGGAATGAGGTGCAGGATATTCCAACTGAATACCGCGATGCAAAGCAACATGTAATCAACTATAGTGAAGTTATTACCCTGATGCAAACTTCTGCCCAAGGGGTCACTCCCGGTGAAGGGATCTCGGCCCTTGCCTCGTCGAATAAGGTGCAGGATATTCCAACTGAATACCACTATGCAAAACAAAAGAAAACGTCTTTGTAATAACACTTTTTAAAACTGTTCCAACAACGTCTAAACAGGTTTGTTTTCCTTTGCATTGATCCGAATCAATGCAGTCCCATCAATTAATCACACCAGAAAAGAACGAAAATAAAATGTACGTATATGCCATCCGCATTCGTCACGGGTCCCGTCATTACCCGTTAGGTTACTTAACTAACGACAGAGCGGAGACTGGACTAGCGCGGGTACAAAACATATACAACATCTACTAGTATATATACCAATATACAATAATCTCTCCAAGCGTGATAATATGCAACATTACAGAAAAGTAATAAGCATCACAGAACAATACAGATAATCTGGGATCCCTGGGTTTCATAGAGCCGCTGCTGAAACCCGATGTTCCCCTGGTCGTGTGGATAGCCTTTACAATGAAACCTAGACCCCTACAGGTGCGGCAAGTTACCCGCCAAAACCTGAAGCAAGGCAGCCCCCTACAGCAAAGTGAATGAACCACCCAGCACTTCACGGAATCCGGTAACTTGGATACCCCTCCTTGGGTCAACCTGTACCCCCTACGAGTGCGGCGAATAGTCTGCCAATACTAGAGTGCAGCCCCTCTGCCTCTCAAAGCCATGAGATGCGGACCCGTTGCCCTCCAGAACCCGGCTATCCGTGCACTCCCTCGTGGGGTAAAACCTAGTACAGAAATGAAAAATATGTACAACGGGTACATCGATCTCAGCCCGGTCGTGCCCCAAAAAGAATATTATACAAACAGGCAGTTACGGCAGTCCACATGATGGACGCTCGCCCCGCAATATCAAATGTACAAATAATTCCAAACTGCACTACCATTGCACACTGCTATCCACCACGACAAATCCGCAACATCACAGCACAACACAGAACATCAACGCTGTTAGTTGTATGTATGCCCTAGAGGCCAGTATTGTACAGATGATGTATATTATATTGGATGCTTGGACATATATAGAGATGACTTTCTTGCTCGATATGATAGTATGCTATCTGGTTGCTCTTTATCTTAACATGTACACTTGTCTTTTTAAACTGTCTTATAGTTACATGTTGATAAAGCCCTTAGGATGTGTACTTGACTACCTGGACTATGATGCAGATCATACTAGTGGGGACATGGTAGTCCATAGGTACATCCTTCAAGCTCCCTAGTCGTGGGTGTATCGAGACGGGGCATCGATACACCAGTGTAGACTAGCGTATATGCTTCTCGACCCATGAGATGGGCGATGGATGATCCCATATCCATTGGTGTTTGACATCAGAGATGGTATACGGGTGCTCAGTAGAGACTGGGTACACTGGACGGACTCGCCGAGAACTCCTAGATGGTATTATACCTCATGTCAGATGGCAGTTCTCAGGTGACACTTGTGCAGGTTAGTCTGTAGACCCGAGATCGTCATAGAGTCTTGTGTGATTCCCACTGTGCTTTGATCTCCACCTTACCACGTCAATGAGGGCGTGCAAAACGGTGGTCTTTGGGTACAGTCCCAAGTCACATGGAGGCAATGATCGATAGGAGGGGTTTCGTCTTTCCCGGTATTGGGGGTTGATGTTGCGCTGTGCTCGATTGCCCGTAACAGGGAAGTCCCTAGCCAGGGCTGATCAGAGATTTGCTGGTAAGTGTTACCAGTAGTTTCTCGACCCGTTATGAGCCTCACATCGGCACGACTTATCGGTTATTGGGGTCTGACGTATACCACCCCTAGACTTGATATGCGACATATCAGACGAACAGACCGGACTGTACGGTAAGTGTTACGGGTTGGATTCACAGGAGTGTGAGCGGGCTAGCTCGTCGATCTTCTGATCGCTCAATACCCAGATGGCCATTACGTTTAGCAGACTGCTTGCGGCTTGTGGGTGCTTGATATGATCATCATCTGCTACCGACGTATTGACGAGTCTTTAGAGTCCTACACAGAGGTTTCCTGGCTCAAGCGAAACGAAATAGGAGCGCATATGAGATATGTGCGGGACCGAGAATAATGTGTGTATGTGATACCGCATTTCATTCTCGCGATGAATGTTTCGATTGGTTGTATGCGATATGACCTAGTTATCGAATCATTGATTCGATAAATCGATACATTCGATACTAGTCGGTTATGTGCGACATGACCGGATCATTGAATCAAATGTTGATTTAATGATTTAATGTATAATTATATTTGATATATTACTTTGCATTAACTAGTATTGGTTCACTTTAAATGGATTTTCTCACTTGAAGTTCACACATTGTATATGTGATATATTTTTGTGTGCACTTGATTGTATCATGTTTGTTGTTGCATGCTAACTTGTGTTTTGTGTAAAGATTAAACCATGGTTGTGTAATGATTAGGGTTTTGATTTATTCACTCATTTATTTATCCATTCTTTATTTATATTTAATTAGATAAAAGAAAACAAAATGGTTTTCTTTATCATGAAGCTTGTTGAAGCTTCATGAAGCTTTGACTAAAGAGACCATTTTGTCTTCATGCTTAACCCTAACCATTCCCACTTACCATGGTCTATTCTCTACACTTAACCTTAGTTAGGATATGATAAGTATCGATTTATTTTCTTTTATAGAAAGTTTTTATCATATTCTATATTCATTCTCTCCTTCTTCTTCAAGAAAGAAAATAAGACTCCATCAATGGCAACTTGAGTTCTAAAGTGAGAAATCCAATTCTAAAGTGAACCCTCCTCCTATTTCTTCATCCTCTACCTCTTGCCAAGTTGTTTTGGGTGTTTTCTTCACAAGTTTCACAACTTGGTGAAGTTGGAGCTTGAACTTGTGATGCCTCGACGTAGATCTTCTTCGGCACGAAGCCGACGACCTTGCCCGCCCATTTCTCCGATGAAGCCGATGCTTGAGTCCGGGATTCGAGACGGACAGTGACAGGACGACTACATGGAGCTAAGGAAGTGGATAACCGGATCTACAAAGGTTATAGCTCTCTTCTTTTAGTTAAGATGTTAACTAGTTTACTGTTTCGCCTAAATTTCTAGTCGACGATCCGTATTAGGGTTTCTCGGCACCCATAAAATTTGAAATTGGCATGGTTGATGCCTTGTGAGACCTCTATAGTGTGCCTAGGAACCCTACAGTGGTATCAGAGCCTAGCTTGAGCCTTAGGCGATGCTTAGACGATGTTTGAAACCCGATCGATCCCGAAACCCTAACTTTTTCATGCTCTCTGGACTTTTTCTAAAATCTGGGATTTTTCTATATTAAAAATGCTTAAAAAATTCAGCAGGGAATTATAAGAATAACAGTGCAAAATTTAACTTATGAACAGTACCAACGGTGGCGGAACCGCGGCAGAAGCCTTGCTTCTGCGGCGGTTCCGCGGCCAGATGATGACGTCATCCTCGCCTTTTTGCACAGTAATTCCTATTTCTGGATGCTGAGTTTTCTGGGAATTTTTAATTTGACTCAAGAGTTGAGTATTCTGGGGTTGCTTTGGGAATCGCAGATTCGATCGGATTATCAAACTTTGTCTATTTTTTTTTTCCGGATAATTTTAGAATATGTTAAAAGTTTCGACCGGATGTAAATACCCAATCTTTTCCCTGCCCGAAAATTTCCAATTGTTGGACTTTTCCGTAGTTTAATGACATTCTGAGTAGCGCAAGTAACGCGATGGTCCCTCTAGAAGACAACAAACCTTAACTCGATTATGTGACCGTCTTGAACTGCCCTTTGAACCTTAGGGTTTGGGGCAGTACGGCGTGCCACATGTGAGGCGTTGGCTTGACCCTTCTACGGCTGGACCGTTGGTACTGAGGCATGAAGTGAATGTCTTTAAACTTATTTCATGTGTTGATCGGTTTCGGGAAAACTTGGGTGTTCGAATGTTCGATCGGAAAGTTTAATATTTTCTATTTATCCGGAATGGGATACAATAATTGAAATTCACAAACAGTTATGAGATAACTGAATGAATGTTATAAATCTAGCGGTTTAGTCTCATTTGATATTGAAAAGAGTTTTCGATAATGAGACTAAAATGCGGGGTTTATAACTGTTAGGCATGTGATGTCTAAGTATTTCATTTGATTAGACATGTGATGTCTAAAGAGGTTGCGGATTCCAACTGTTGTAGTTTTACACTTTCTTTTCTGTGACCGTAAGTGTAATATATGATATCGCCGGTTTTGTTGCTATATGTCAACGACAATTGGGATACGCATGTTTACTTACGTTGATGACATGTGATGTTATGTGTTGCTGGATATGTTATATTGGATTGTCGTGTTTGAATAGCCGGGGGTTTTTATGCGAGATGAGTGTTTTTCATTTTCATTCATGTAAAAACTTATATGTAATATTCTTTTATTGGGGCACTTCCAGGTTGCGGAAGCTGTCACCCTTTGTATATTATTTTCTTTTCCGCATTAGGATAGACCCAAGGAGGGGAGCAGAAGTAACCGGGTTCTAGGGTCCAGTGGGAGACCATCTCGAGGAGTCGAGTCCGGGTCTCCTAACCCTAGAATTGGTAGGGTTGCTTGCTGCTCTCGTAGGGGTCTAGGGTGTGGGATTGGCTATTCATCACGACCGTGGAATCCGTGTTTTATACTGGATCGTATTGAAAACACGGACGTCCTAGTATATCCAATGTTTCATATGTTTCTTCTGCTGCGATATCTTTGATGTGATCATGGGATATGTTCTGTGATGGATACTTTATATAGTATATATGATATATTATATAGACGTTACTTATGTTTTGCACCCGCACTAGCCCTGCCCTGCTCTGCCGTTAGTTACCTAACCTAACGGTGCACGAGGGGACATCCAGGCGAATGCGGATGGCATAAGTGTACGTCGTATTTATCTGTGATGTTTAGGTGACTTAAATGATGGGACTTCATTAATGTGATTAATGAAATAAAAGAAACCAAATGATGTTATAGAATCAAATTTTAAATAAAACAGGTAGCTACAGTTCTTGCTTTGCATAGTGGTATATATGATATACCCTGCACCTTATTCGATGAGGAAAGGACTGAGATCCCTTCACCGGGAGTGACTCCTTTAGCAATAACTGGCAGATGCTACACACTCGGTTTGACTTTTGATTGCTTCTATAGTTTCTGCTTTGTACAGTGATATATATGATATATCCCGCACCTCATTCGACGAGGAAAGGGCCGACGATCCCTTCACCGGGAGTGACCCCTTTAGCAAAACTAGAAAAGCCTCAAAATCGCTCCATTTCAAAAACTTCATTTGATTCTACAACGATATCAAGTTCATTACGCTCATGGTTTTCTGAAAACCTGCGTAGCCCTCCGTCATTTCAGATAAGTACTAATTAGTATTCGTGCTACGGTAGTTTGGCATTCGTCAAGGCGTAGTGTACGGTAGCTAACTAGTATTTATCTGCTTATGCATATGATGCAGATTGGATTAGGGTATTCGTACGGTGTTGTTTGGCATTCGTCAAGGGTCGTGCGGGTGGGTTTAATTCAATCAAGAAATGTACGGGTTGAACTTCACTAGTGGACTATGGGTTGTTTGGCATTCGTCAAGGTCATAGAACACTAGGGGTAAAATATTATTGGGAATTTCAAGTGTTGAAATTTGCAATGAGATTGCATACCTTCTATGAGATAGTTGGATCCCGATACCCACTGCGAGTAAGAGTTATGTAAGTCCACGTTGCGACCCCCGGTTCTTACGGGGAGGCGGAAACGGTATAAAAAACGAATTTTTATCGCAAGAGGCAACATGGACTAAACTATGGTCGGGATCGTTGTCTAAACTAAAACTAGCAAACTAAGCTAAAGATATTTAGCTACTCGGATGAAGATGGTTATACCTAAACTTGAACTCCTTCTCTTCAAGCTCCGATGGTGGTTCGATGGCTCCTTCTCGTTGTCTCCGTACGCCGAAGATAGATCCACTTGAAAGCTCCAACCTTTAGCTCCTTCTTCGTTCTTTGAAGAAACTAGTTCACTTGGTTTGCTAAACCTAGTGAACTAGAATGAGTAGAGATGATTTAGAATGGGATTTTATCTATGGTTCTTGATTCTCAACTCATGAGACAAGAGAACCATAGATCAAGAGAGGGAGGAAGAGGTTGAGGGTGAGAGCAAGAGGAGAGCTCAAGAACAAGAGAGAGAATGAGCAAGAAAGAATGAGCAACTCTTTTGTCTTTCACCCTCTCATAATCCAAAGCAATGATAACTCATCATATCAACAAAAGTCTTATGTGATGGTTGAAGTAACCATAACCTTATCATGTCATGCACTCATTTTACTCAAATGAACAAGCAAGAAAAAGTCTTTGGCATGAAATGATAACCATGGTTATCATGATGGTCAACTAGTCAAGCCTAGTCAACCGGTCAACAAGTCAACAAAAGTCAACAAGTCACCAAAGTCAACAAGTCAACAAAAGTCAACAAGTCAACAACCATATCACCATAATACTTAATTAATATAATAGTTAATCACATATCATATTCTCATTAGGGTTGAGCATAAAGTCAAAAAGTCAACGGTCAACTGTCAACAACCCTAATGAGAATCCGCTGCCTCTGCCTCCCTGTCATTTGTGCATACACACCCGCATCCGCGTTCCGAGGAACACGAATGCAAACTGGATAAATCCAATCCCATAAGGTACACTAGGATCTGGCTTAAACCAAAGCCCGCTAGTGTAAACTGTCCGGACACTGTACGTGCACAAGTGCACGGATGTGACCGAACCCTGTCGCAAAACCATGCGACCTGTCGCAATACCATGCGACCTCTACTCTTTTGCCTAAAGGCGAAAAGCTTTCTGTGTGGGACTCTAAAGACTCGACACTACGCTGGCAGTGGGTTTAACCACAGACCGCAAGCGGCACTAGCTGTGCGTAACGGTCCCCAGGTAATGCCGACAAGAAGACCGACGAGGCGAAACCCATCTGAACTCCTACTGAGCCTGAGTGTGACATTCTCCATACAGTCCGGTCTGTTCGTCTGATACATCGCATGGCGGGCCTAGGGGGCGGTAAACGTCAGTCCCCCAATAGCGGTACAAGTCGTGCCGGAGTGAAGCCCAATACACCCTGAGATAACACTGGAAACCTACCAGTATATCTCGTTTGCCCTGGCCAGGGACTACTCGTGTAATGGCTCTCCTAGACACAGCGCGATGTCAACCCCCAATACCGGGAGAGACGAATCCTGTCTAACCGTCACTGCCTCCAAGTGCTTCGGGACTGCACCCAACCACTACCTGTTTGCACGACTCCTTTGAGCCGTGGTAGGGTAGTGATCAAAGTACAGTGGGAATACACTCGAGGCGGAGTGACAGTGTCAAGTCAGCGGACTAAGCTGTACTCATGTCACCTGGGAACTGATAACTGACGATAGGTATAATACCAACTAGTCAGTTCCCGACGAGTCCTGTCCAGTGTACCCGTAACCTAACGAGCACCCGCATACTATCTCAAGTACGACGTACTGACGGCTGTGGGACAGACCGTCTCCCACACTGGGATGAGAAGCGCATGCGCTGGTCTACTCCGGAGTATCGATGCCCTGTCTCGATAGTCCTGCGACCAGGGACCTGCATAAGGATGTGCTTATAGATTACCCAGCCCCACTAGTGTGACGGCCATCACATCGCTGGTAATCAAGCAAAGATCCTAAGGGCTCTACTAATGTGTATAGGCGATATACAAAAATAAACACATGTACACATTGAAGTAGAAACAAACCAAGTAGCATACTACTATTTTGAGCAAGATTGTCAATACAAGGTGAATATCCCAAGCTTCCATTAAGTAATATACATACTAGTATGATACAGTAATGGCCTCTAGGGCATATACACTAACAATCTCCCACTTGCACTAAGGCCATGTACTGGCGTATCGAAGACCTATCATCTCGATCAGCCGCTCGAACTGAGTCTGGGGCAAGGCCTTGGTGAATGGATCTGCAGTGTTATCTTCTGATTTTACTCTCTTTACCTCGATCTCCTGGCGATCAATGATCTCCCTGATCAGGTGGAACCGCCTCAAAATGTGCCTGGACTTCTGATGGGACCTTGGTTCCTTCGCTAAAGCTATAGCGCCGTTGTTGTCACAATACAGCGGTATTGGATCAACACTGGTAGGAACCACCTGAAGTTCCGTGAGGAACTTCTTCATCCAGACAGCTTCCTTTGCGGCATCGCAAGCAGCTATGTACTCCGCTTCCATGGTTGAGTCAGCAACGGTTTCCTGCTTGGAACTCTTCCAGCAAACCGCCCCTCCATTGAGGGTAAAGACATAACCCGACATGGACTTGGAGTCATCCTTGTCACTCTGGAAGCTGGAGTCAGCAAAGGCCTCAATCTGGAGGTCTTTTCCGCCATACACCAAGAACATCTCCTTAGTCCTTCTCAGGTACTTGAGAATGTTCTTTACTGCTATCCAGTGTTTCTCCCCTGGGTCTGACTGATACCGGCTTACAACGCTCAATGCGTATGCTACATCTGGTCTGGTACATAACATCGCATACATAATAGAGCCTACCGCAGATGCGTAGGGTATTGATGACATGCGAGCCCTTTCCAAATCAGTCTTGGGAGACATCTCTTTGGAGAGGGTGATTCCGTGACAAGCCGGTAGATTACCGCGCTTGGAATCTTCCATACTGAATCGTTTCAGTATGGTGTCGATGTACCTTGACTGTGAAAGTCCCAACATCCTTTTAGATCTATCACGATAGATCTGGATCCCCAGAATGTAGTTGGCATCGCCCAGGTCCTTCATGGAGAACCTCTGTGACAAGAATCCTTTGACTGATTGTAGCATAGGAATGTCATTTCCTATTAAGAGAATGTCATCCACGTACAAGACGAGGAATACCACATTTCTCCCTACAATCTTACTGTAAATGCATGGTTCATCTGGGTTTTTGACAAAGTCGAATTCTTTGACAGTATCATCAAAGCAGATGTTCCAACTCCGCGATGCCTGCTTAAGTCCATAGATGGACTTGAGCAACTTGCACACTTTACCGCTGCTCCCACTCTGATTGAATCCCTCTGGCTGATCCATATAGACGCACTCTTCTAAATTTCCATTTAGGAAAGCCGTCTTAACGTCCATCTGCCAGATCTCATAATCGTGGAAGGCAGCAATGGCAAGAAGGATCCGAATGGATTTAAGCATGGCTACCGGAGAAAAAGTCTCGTCATAGTCCAAACCAGGTCTTTGACGAAAACCCTTTGCAACGAGCCTAGCCTTATAGGTTTCAACCTGCCCATCTACACCAATCTTCTTTCTGAAGATCCATTTGCAGCCTACGGGTTTTACCCCTTCTGGAGCAAAGTCCAAAGTCCAAACTTTGTTGGTGTACATGGACTCCATCTCGGTCCGCATTGCATCCAGCCATTTTACCGAGTCACCGCTCTGAATGGCTTGCTGGAAGCTAGTAGGCTCATCATAATCTATGATGCAATCCTCTCTATCCCCGTCTATGAGAAAACCGTAGTATCTCTCGGGCGGATGAGACTGCCTACTACTCCTGCGGAGCGGCGTAGGAATGTCCGGTTCCCCTGAACCTTCTGGTTCTACTAAGGTTTCAGTAATAGCTTGTGGTTCTGGAATTTCTTCCAGTTCTATTGCGCTCCCACTTATCTGATTTTCTAAAAACTCAGTTTCCATGAAGCGGGCATGACGAGAAACAAGGACTTTTTGCTCCTCTGCGTAATAGAAAAGATACCCCTTGGAGTTCTTTGGGTATTCCACAAACTTGCACTGTACTGAGCGTGCCTCGAGCTTGTCCGCATGCTGCTTTTTTACAAAAGCCGGACATCCCCATGTCTTAAAGGATTTAAGACAGGGTTTCTTCCCACTCCACATCTGGTATGGTGTGGTAGGCACTGTCTTAGTAGGAACTTGGTTCAAGAGATGTGCAGCTGTTTCCAGTGCATAACCCCAGAAAGATCGCGGTAACTCAGCCTTACTCATCATGGAACGAACCATATCTAGTAGGGTTCGATTCCTTCTTTCCGATACACCATTGTGTTGTGGTGTGTATGGAGGAGTACGCTGAGAGAGAATTCCATTCTCTTTTAAGTAGTCCAGAAACTCGGCACTCAAGTATTCACCACCTCGATCCGATCTTAGGATCTTGATACTTTTGCCTGTTTGTTTTTCTACTTCATTCTTATATTCTCGAAATTTCTCAAAGGCCTCGGATTTGTGCTTCATTAAGAAGACATGTCCAAACCTAGAGAAATCATCTGTGAAAGTAATGAAGTATGAATAACCGCTTCGCGCATGTGTAGACATTGGACCACACACGTCACTGTGTATAAGTCCCAAGAGCTCGCTCGCTCTTACTCCGTGTCCAGTGAACGGAGTCTTTGTCATCTTTCCCATGAGACAAGATTCACAAGTGGCATAAGACTGGTACTCGAACGGATCCAAGTATCATTCTTTATGTAACTTAGTCAACCGTGTCTCATTGATGTGACCCAGTCTACAATGCCATAAGAAAGCCTGATTTAATTCTGGAGACTTTCTTTTAAGTGTGTTCTGGACACTGAATATCTGAGCTTGATTCAATACGTATATACCGTTATTTAATGTACCTGACCCAATCAGTGCTTGATTTAGGTGGATGTTTACTACATCGCTTACAAAAGCAAAATCATATCCTTCCTTAGAAAGTAAGGATACAGATATGATATTGCAAGTCGCACCTGGTACATACAAACAGTCACGCAGAATCAATATCTGCCCAGTTGTCAGTCCTAGGTGATATTCCCCTACGGATACAGCATCCATGCTCATTCCGTTAGCAACCCTGAGAGTCATATCACCTTTCCTGATAACCCTACGGTTTCTCAGACCCTGTAACGAATTACAGATGTGAGATCCTGATCCGGTATCCAATACCCAGGAAGTAGGGTTAACTGACAAACAGTTCTCAATTACAAACACACTCGAAGCCGAAGCCACAACATGCTTCGAATTCTGGCTACTGGCTTTACAAGCCCTGCAATCTCTCTGCCATAGTTCATTCCCGTTACAATAGGAACGTCCCTCTTTAATCATATCCAGTCCCGAAACTTTTGCCCTTGTTTTTCCTTTTTCTTCCCTGGTTTCTTTCAGGGTATAAGCAGAGGGCAGGGACTGTAGAATTAGGTCAGTACTTGACCCATTCTCCAACGTGGTCTCCAGGTCCGTGAGCTTAAAATAGCTGTTCTCTGTAAGGACGTTGCCCCCTACAGATGACCCGACAGCCAACCTCGCTTGAAGCAATTCGTTCGAGGTCTCATATCTTGCGATACGAGATTGCTCTCCATATAAAACTTTGTTATGGAGGAAGATAGAAACTGAGTCCATCTTCTCGTGCTGCCTCTGGTTTGCACCATTAACTGAGGCTAACACGAGGCACTTGGCTTTCGCACAATCCTTTTCCGGTGTCCTGCGGATGTGAACATCCGTGACAGGGGAAACTGGACCTGAGACAGCAGGGATTTGATTAGTTAAGAGGTGTCCCAGCTTGTCATGGGCAATGGACATCTGGACAGACCTTTGCCAGTCATAACAGTCAGGTTCAGTCATATTTTTATCTAGATGTAACCTAGGTGCGGTCACAGGGTCGCTGCAATTAAGAGAGAGAAGAAGAAACACTCAGCATGATGCTCTTGCAAGTTTAGAGTGGTTTTTAGTTTGTCTAAACAGGATGGCTCCCACTGTTTCTCGAATCCCTCCTCAAACCATAAAGGAAGAATTAGTCGGGATCAATCCCACCGCACAATACTTGCTTAACCGTTCAGCCAGGCCGGTGTCGGTACTTCGAGGGAGGTTTTCCAACGCTTTCGCGAAGTTCCTTAATTAAAGAACCTCTTTTCCCTGGGGGCGTAGCCCCGCTAACACCTTTCTAGGCACCTACTAGGTTTATAGCATTGATCGTTTAGTGAGAAATTTTCCGAGGAGTAGCATATACTCACAGTAGGATCGGGATCCAAATATCATCGCGTGAAGAAACTGAAGGAATCCTACCAGAATCATCACACTCCAAATGGTATGCAAATCTAGCAAGTTTCAGTACTTATGAAACTCCCGATGTATATTTTTGCCCCATGCTCTTATGACCTTGACTAAGGCCAACAAATCATAAGTCACATGTCAACTTCTACCCGTCGTTGTCCAGGTTAATTTGAATCCACCCGTATATACCCTTGACTAAGGCCAACAAGGTAATACGACTGTCCCAAACCAACGCATTCTATCTATGCAACATATGAATACCCACCAGCTACCAAACACTGTGCCTTGACTAAGGCCAACAAACACAGCTTGAATACTGTTGAATATTCATATGAAACGACGGAGGGCTACGAATGGTTTTGGCGAAACCGTGAACGTAGTGAACTTGATTTAGTCGATGGAACGAGATAGCTTTTAAATGGAGTGGCTCAAACTCCGCATTTTAAAAGTTTGTTTTGAAAAGAACCGAGTGGTTTTTCGAAAATGTTCCAACGACTTATACTTGGTTTATTTTCTTGCATTAGTTCTTTTAATGCATGTTTTGCTTGCATTAGTTCTTTTAATGCGTGATATTCTTGCATTAGTTCTTTTAATGCGTCCCATCATTTAATCCTACCATTGCAGAAAACAACCAAAATATGACGTACGCTTATGCCATTCGCATTCGCCACGGGGCCCCGTCATTACCCGTTAGGTTACTTAACTAACGACAGAGCGGGGGCTGGGCTAGCGCGTCTGTAAAACATAAGCAACGCCTAAATTATATCATATATAGATATACTGCAATGATAAACATTTCAGATCACAGATAAATACATTGGATATACTAGCAATCTGTAATTTGTACGAGCCTGTAACAAAAACAGATAACACGGTCGCGGTGAATAGCCAAAACCCCACCCAAGACCCCTACGGGTGCGGCAAACTACCCGCCAAGTACCCGAAGCGTAGCAACCTCCCTCAACTCCATGAGTAGGCCACTCGACACTTCGGCATACCCGGTAGTTTGTGCACCCCTCCATGGGTCTATCCTAGGAGCAAAAACAGTAAAAAGAAATTATACAATGACGGCTACAACCCCTTCCCGGTTGTGCGGCCATACAAATAATTATTATATCAATTTACAAATTTACATGAATTGCAAGAAAAGAAAACTCTCGTCTCACAACCCCCGGCTATTCACCCGCGACAATCCAACATATTTATATACACATTCCAGCACATTACAGATCATGTATAACCCCGACCAATCGACTTATAGCGATAAGCCGACGTTCAATACATGCAAACATTACAGATATAACCATCATAGTCAAAGTGCAGTGAAGTTCGGAAAAAATACGGAATTATAGGACCCCAAAAGGAAATTTCTTTTCTGGAAAATCTGGGCACATATAATATATTCCAAAAATCCCAAAACCAACACAGACACACACTGCACGAAAAACGATGCAGAGAAGACAACAACTCGCGGCGGTTCCGCGGCGGCTAAGAAGGCTCACGCGGCGGAAGGGCGGCAGTTTAGACGAATCACTGTATCGTTTTTCTTGGGTGTTCACAAAAAACCCTGAGCCGAATTTAGGAGTATAAAGTTTTTCATTTTGACCAGAAAATATTTCAACAGAAACTCAGATTTTGTAAAAGTTTGGTTTTTGGATTTTTCCGGTTCCGAACTTCGTTACACTTCACTACCAAGCTAGTTTAAGTTTAGTTAGGCTCTGATACCACTGTAAGTCCACGTTGCGACCCCCGGTTCTTACGGGGAGGCGGAAACGGTATAAAAAACGAATTTTTATCGCAAGAGGCAACATGGACTAAACTATGGTCGGGATCGTTGTCTAAACTAAAACTAGCAAACTAAGCTAAAGATATTTAGCTACTCGGATGAAGATGGTTATACCTAAACTTGAACTCCTTCTCTTCAAGCTCCGATGGTGGTTCGATGGCTCCTTCTCGTTGTCTCCGTACGCCGAAGATAGATCCACTTGAAAGCTCCAACCTTTAGCTCCTTCTTCGTTCTTTGAAGAAACTAGTTCACTTGGTTTGCTAAACCTAGTGAACTAGAATGAGTAGAGATGATTTAGAATGGGATTTTATCTATGGTTCTTGATTCTCAACTCATGAGACAAGAGAACCATAGATCAAGAGAGGGAGGAAGAGGTTGAGGGTGAGAGCAAGAGGAGAGCTCAAGAACAAGAGAGAGAATGAGCAAGAAAGAATGAGCAACTCTTTTGTCTTTCACCCTCTCATAATCCAAAGCAATGATAACTCATCATATCAACAAAAGTCTTATGTGATGGTTGAAGTAAC
The DNA here is from genome assembly GCA_030015575.1 of Agapanthus africanus. NCBI lineage: Eukaryota > Viridiplantae > Streptophyta > Magnoliopsida > Asparagales > Amaryllidaceae > Agapanthus > Agapanthus africanus. Next base: position 261,744,201 of record CM057346.1, read on the forward strand.
CATAACCTTATCATGTCATGCACTCATTTTACTCAAATGAACAAGCAAGAAAAAATCTTTGGCATGAAATGATAACCATGGTTATCATGATGGTCAACTAGTCAAGCCTAGTCAACCGGTCAACAAGTCAACAAAAGTCAACAAGTCACCAAAGTCAACAAGTCAACAAAAGTCAACAAGTCAACAACCATATCACCATAATACTTAATTAATATAATAGTTAATCACATATCATATTCTCATTAGGGTTGAGCATAAAGTCAAAAAGTCAACGGTCAACTGTCAACAACCCTAATGAGAATCCGCTGCCTCTGCCTCCCTGTCATTTGTGCATACACACCCGCATCCGCGTTCCGAGGAACACGAATGCAAACTGGATAAATCCAATCCCATAAGGTACACTAGGATCTGGCTTAAACCAAAGCCCGCTAGTGTAAACTGTCCGGACACTGTACGTGCACAAGTGCACGGATGTGACCGAACCCTGTCGCAAAACCATGCGACCTGTCGCAATACCATGCGACCTTTACTCTTTTGCCTAAAGGCGAAAAGCTTTCTGTGTGGGACTCTAAAGACTCGACACTACGCTGGCAGTGGGTTTAACCACAGACCGCAAGCGGCACTAGCTGTGCGTAACGGTCCCCAGGTAATGCCGACAAGAAGACCGACGAGGCGAAACCCATCTGAACTCCTACTGAGCCTGAGTGTGACATTCTCCATACAGTCCGGTCTGTTCGTCTGATACATCGCATGGCGGGCCTAGGGGGCGGTAAACGTCAGTCCCCCAATAGCGGTACAAGTCGTGCCGGAGTGAAGCCCAATACACCCTGAGATAACACTGGAAACCTACCAGTATATCTCGTTTGCCCTGGCCAGGGACTACTCGTGTAATGGCTCTCCTAGACACAGCGCGATGTCAACCCCCAATACCGGGAGAGACGAATCCTGTCTAACCGTCACTGCCTCCAAGTGCTTCGGGACTGCACCCAACCACTACCTGTTTGCACGACTCCTTTGAGCCGTGGTAGGGTAGTGATCAAAGTACAGTGGGAACACACTCGAGGCGGAGTGACAGTGTCAAGTCAGCGGACTAAGCTGTACTCATGTCACCTGGGAACTGATAACTGACGATAGGTATAATACCAACTAGTCAGTTCCCGACGAGTCCTGTCCAGTGTACCCGTAACCTAACGAGCACCCGCATACTATCTCAAGTACGACGTACTGACGGCTGTGGGACAGACCGTCTCCCACACTGGGATGAGAAGCGCATGCGCTGGTCTACTCCGGAGTATCGATGCCCTGTCTCGATAGTCCTGCGACCGGGGACCTGCATAAGGATGTGCTTATAGATTACCCAGCCCCACTAGTGTGACGGCCATCACATCGCTGGTAATCAAGCAAAGATCCTAAGGGCTCTACTAATGTGTATAGGCGATATACAAAAATAAACACATGTACACATTGAAGTAGAAACAAACCAAGTAGCATACTACTATTTTGAGCAAGATTGTCAATACAAGGTGAATATCCCAAGCTTCCATTAAGTAATATACATACTAGTATGATACAGTAATGGCCTCTAGGGCATATACACTAACAAGTTACTCCTGGGAGAGTTTTACACATTGTAATTAGCTAATCAAGTAGGTGTCTAGAAAGGTGTCAACGGGGTTACGCCTCTGGGAAAACGATGTTTACATTAATTAGGTTCGTGCGAAAGCACGGGGGACCTCCCTCAAAGTACCGACACTGGCCTGGCTGAAAGATTGGCGAACTTGTAATGTGTAATTAATCCCGGCTAGTCTTTCCTTTTAGGGTTTGAAGGAAGATTTGATAAAAACCAGTGGGAGCCATCCTGATTAGATAAGATAATAACCAATCTGATCTTGCAAGAGCATACGCTAAAGTGTTTTCTTCTCTCTCTCTCCAGGTAGCGACCATGTCATGCCCTAATAAAGATAATAATATGGATGTATTGACCGAACCCGCATGTTATACTGTGCAGGAGAACGTTGGACCCGTTCTTTCTTATAAGAGTTATAAGACTGAACAGGGAATAGGAGAATATCTAGATTCTCTAGCCGCCCAAAAGAACATGCATGTTGATGCATCTTCTTCGGGTGTGTTAGTTATTGAGAACTGTTTTTCAGTTCACCCTACGTCCTGGGTATTAGATACCGGATCAGGATCCCACATAAGTAAGCAGTTACATGGGCTACGGAAAGGTAGAGAACTGGGTAAAGGTGATCATTCCGTTCAAGTAGGGAACAGTGCAAATGTTGCAGCCAAAGCAGTTGGCGAATATCACCTAGTATTACCAAGTGGTGATACAATGATTCTGAATGAATGCTATTATATACCGAACATGATGTGCAACATTATATCAGTTTCTTTATTGAGTAAAGAAGGATATAATTTTGTAGTACAGGTTAATGTTATGAAAATATTCCTAGATCAAAAGTTGATTGCATCAGGCTCGTTACATAATGGCATATTCATTCTAAATCAAAATACAGTCTTCAATATACAGAACACACACAAGAGGAAAAGTTCAGAAATGAATGAATCCTACTTGTGGCATTATAGACTTGGTCATATCAATGCGACACGACTGGCTAAGTTACATAAGGATGGTTATTTGAATCCGTTCGAATTATCATCTTATGATACTTGCCATTCATGTCTCAAAGGAAAAATGACCAAAGCTACGTTTAGTGGACACGGAGAAAGAGTTACTGAACTCTTAGGACTGGTACATAGTGATGTATGCGGTCCCATGTCTACCCATGCCAGGAACGGTTCTTCCTACTTCATTACATTCACTGACGATCTCTCTAAATACGGGCATGTGTTCCTATTGAAACACAAGTCTGAAACTTTTGAGAAATTCAGAGAATATAAGCAAGAAGCAGAGAACCAAACGGGCAAAAGTATTAAGATCCTTCGATCTGATCGAGGAGGAGAATACTTGAGCAATGAGTTCCAAGATTATCTAAAAGAGAATGGAATTCTCTCTCAGCTTACTCCACCTTATACACCACAGCTCAACGGTGTATCGGAACGAAGGAATCGCACCCTATTAGATATGGTGCGTTCAATGATGAGTACAGCTGAGTTACCTATTTCCTTCTGGGGGTATGCGCTTGAGACAGCCATACACCTATTGAATATGGTTCCTACCAAATCAGTGCCTACCACTCCATATGAGATATGGAAAGGGAAGAGACCATCTCTTAAGTATGTTAAGATATGGGGTTGTCCAGCCTATGTCAAAAGACAAAATCCAGACAAACTCGAGGCAAGATCAGTCTTATGTAAGTTTGTAGGATATCCCAAAAATTCACAAGGATACATCTTCTACCACCCCGAGGAACAAAAGGTGGTTGTTTCTCGACATGCCACTTTCTTAGAAAAAGGTTTTCTTATGAAACAGATTAGTGGCATTGAGGTAGAACTGGAAGAGGTTCCAGCAACACAAACTATAACTGAAGACTTGGTAGAACCAGAGGTTTCAGTAGAACTCGACGAACCCCAGCCTCTCCGCCGATCTAGTAGGGTTTCTCGTGCACCTGAGAGATACTACGGTTTTCTCATTGACGGTGGAAGCGAGGATTGCATCATGGAGGATGATGACCCAACTAGCTTCGAGCAGGGCATCACCAGTAGGGACTCAGTGAAATGGCTGGATGCTATGCGGTTCGAGATGGAATCCATGTACACCAACAAAGTATGGACTTTGGAAGTTGCTCCTGAAGGGGTAAAACCCATTGGGAGCAAGTGGATCTTCAAGAAGAAACTTGGGGTAGATTGGAAAGTGGAGACTTTCAAAGCTAGACCTGTTGTAAAGGGTTTTCGTCAAAGACCAGGTGTGGACTATGACGAAACCTTTTCTCCAGTGGCTATGCTTAAATCCATCCGGATCATGCTTGCCATCGCTGCATATCATGACTACGAAATCTGGCAAATGGATGTTAAGACCGCCTTTCTAAATGGTGATTTAGAAGAGTGCGTGTACATGACTCAGCCAGAGGGCTTCGTAGACAGTGGGAGCAGCGGGAAGGTGTGCAAGCTGCTTAAATCCATTTATGGATTAAAGCAAGCATCGCGGAGTTGGAACATCTGCTTTGACGTCGTTATCAAAGAGTTTGATTTCTTCAAAAACCCAGATGAACCTTGTATCTACAAGAAGGTAGCAGAGAGTAAGGTTGTCTTCCTCGTATTGTACGTGGACGACATACTCTTGATAGGAAATGATATTCCTATGCTGCAATCGGTCAAGCTCTTCTTATCACAAAGATTCTCAATGAAAGATCTTGGTGATGCCTCCTGCATATTGGGAATAAGGATCTATAGAGATAGATCCAAACGGATATTGGGATTGTCCCAATTCAGGTACATTGACACCATACTAAAGAGGTTTAGTATGGAAGAATCCAAGCGTGGGAACTAGTTAGTTGTATGTATGCCCTAGAGTCCAGTATTGTACAGATGATATATATTATATTGGATGCTTGGACATATATAGAGATGACTTTCTTGCTCGATATGATAGTATGCTATCTGGTTACACTTTATCTTAACATGTACACTAGTCTCTTTAAACTGTCTTATGGTTACATGTTGGTAAAGCCCTTAGGATGTGTACTTGACTACCTGGACTATGATGCAGATCATACTAGTGGGGACATGGTAGTCCATAAGTACATCCTTCAAGGTCCCTAGTCGTGGGTGTATCGAGACGGGGCATCGATATACCAGAGTAGACTAGCGTATACGCTTCTCGACCCATGAGATGGGCGATGGATGATCCCATATCCATTGGTGTTTGACATCAGAGATGGTATACGGGTGCTCAGTGGAGACTGGGTACACTGGACGGACTCGCCGAGAACTCCCAGATTGTATTATACCTCACGTCAGATGGCAGTTCTCAGGTGACACTTGTAAAGGTTAGTCTGTAGACCCGAGATCGTCATAGAGTCTTGTGTGATTCCCACTGTGCTTTGATCTCCACCTTACCACGTCCATGAGGGCATGCAAAACGGTGGTCTTTGGGTACAGTCCCGAGTCACATGGAGGCAATAAGCGATAGGAGGGGTTTCGTCTCTCCCGGTATTGGGGGTTGATGTTGCGCTGTGCTCGATTGGCCGTAACAGGGAAGTCCCTGGCCAGGGCTGATCAGAGATTTGCTAGTAAGTGTTACCAGTAGTTTCTCGACCCGTTATGAGCCTCAAATCGGCATGACTTATCGGGTTATTGGGGTCTGACGTTTACCACCCCTAGACTTGATATGCGACAAATCAGACGAAGAGACCGGACTGTATGGTTAAGTGTTACCGGTTGGATTCACAGGGGTATGAGCGGGCTAGCTCGTCGATCTTCTGATCGCTCAATACCCGGATCGCCGTTACGTTTAGCAGACCGCTTGCGGCTTGTGGATGCTTGATATGATCATCATCTGCTACCGGCGTATTGACGAGTCTTTAGAGTCCTACACAGAGGTTTCCTGGTTCAAGCGAAACGAAATAGGAGCGCATATGAGATACGTGCGGGACCGAGAATAATGCGTGTATGTGATACCGTATTTCATTCTCACAATAAATGTTTCGATTGGTTATATTCGATATGACCTAGTTATCGAATCATTGATTCGATAAATCGATACATTATATACTAGTCGGTTGTATGCGATATAACCGGATCGTTAAATCAAGTGTTGATTTAATGATTTAATGTATAATTATATATTTGATATATTACTTTGCATTAACTAGTATTGGTTCACTTTAAATGGATTTTCTCACTTGATGTGCAAAAGGTATATGTGATATACTTTTGTGCACATTTTTTGTATCATGTTTGATGATACTTGATAATGTGGTTAAGTGTAAAGGTTTAAACCATGGTTAAGTGATGATTAGGGTTTTGGTTTTTCATTTATTTATTTGTTTATTTATTTGGAAAGGATTAAGTTAAGAATGGTGGCTTATTTTGGAGCTATGTTGAAGCTTCTTGAAGCTTTGACAAAGTCCACCATCCTTATCTCATCCTTAACCCTAACCACTCCAACTAACCTTGGTTTAATCTCTACACTTGACCATGGTCAAGATATGATAAGTATTCATATTAGTTTTATTTTAAAATTAGAAGACTTATCATTCTTTCTTGATCTTCTTCTTCTTCCTCAAAGAGAAAGCTTGATGCCATCAATGGCAACTTGATTTCTAAAGTGAGAAATCCAATTCTAAAGTGAACCCACCTCCTATTTCTTCATCCTCTACCTCTTGCCAAGTTGTTTTGGGTGTTTTCTTCACAAGTTTCACAACTTTGTGAAGTCGGAGCTTGAGCTTGTGCAACCTCGACGTAGATCGTCTTTGACACGAAGCCGACGACCTATTCCGCACGTTTCTCCGATGAAGCCGTCACGAGAGTCCAAGGTTCAAGATGGACAGCGAGAGGACACCCTCGTGGAGCTAAGGAAGTGGGTATCCGGATCTACAAAGGTTGTAGCATATAACTTCTAGTTAATTTGTTAACTAGATTATCTTTTCGCCTAAACATCTAGTCTAAGATCCGTAGTCTAGGGTTTCTCGGCACCATTTTTTTAAATTGGCATGTTCGATGCCTTGTGAGACCTCACTAGAGTGCCTAGGAACCTTTCACTGGTATCAGAGCCTAGCTAGAGCCTTAGGCGAAGTCTAGACGCAATTTGAAGCCCGAACGAACCCGAAACCCTAAACCAAATGAGCTCTCTGGACTTTTTCCGAAAATGGGGTTTTTTCCATATTAAAAATATGCAGAGAAATCAGCAGGAGAATGTAAGATTTACTGTGAAATTCGATGGCATAATTCAATTGAACTGCCTCACACAGTAATTCTTACCATGCAGTGCTGGATTTTCTGGGAATTTTTAATAATTATTCAAGAGTTGAATTTTCTGGGATTGTTTTAGAGCTTCGGTGTTTCGATCGGGGTATCAAATTTCGTCTTTGTGTTTTTCCGGATGATTTATAGAATATGTTAAAAAGTTCGACCGGATATAAATACCCAACTTTTCCCCTGTCGGGAAATTTCCAAGTGTTGGTTTTTTCCGTAGTTTAACGACATTCTAAGTAGTGCAAGTAATGCGATGGACCCTCTAGAAGACAACAAACCTTAACTCGATTATGTGACCGTCTTGAACTGCCCTTTGAACCTTCGGGTTTGGGGCAGTACGGCGTGCCACATGTGAGGCGTTGGCTTGACCCTTCTACGGCTGGACCGTTGGTACTGAGGCACGAACTGAATGTTGCTAGATTTATTTCATGTGTTCGACTGTATCGGGAAAACTTGGGTATTCGGCTGTTCGATCGGAAAATTTAACATTTTCTGTTTATCTGGAATGTGATACAATAATTGGAATTCACAAACAGTTATGAGATAACTGAATGAATGTTATAAATCTAGCAGTTTAGTTCCACATGATATTGAAAAGAGTTTTCGATAATGAGACTAAAATGTGGGGTTTATAACTGTTAGGCATGTGATGTCTAAGTATTTCATTTGATTAGGCATGTGATGTCTAAAGTAGTTGCGGATTCCAATTGTTGTAGTTTTACACTTTCTTTTCTGTGACCGTAAGTGTAGTATGTTCATATCGCCGGTTTCGTTGCTATACGTCAACGACAATTGGGGTATGCATACTTACTTACGTTGATGACATGTGATGTTATGTGTTGCTGGATATGTTATATTGGATCGTCGTGTTCGAATAGCCGGGGGGTTTTATGTGTGATGAGTGTTTTTCATTTTCATTCATGTAAAAACTTGTATGTAATATTCTTTTATTTGGGGCACTTCCAGGTAGCGGAAGTTGTCACCCTTTGTATATTATTTACTTTTCCGCATTAGGATAGACCCAAGGAGGGGAGCACAAGTAACCGGGTTCTGGGGTCCAGTGGGAGACCAACTCGAGGAGTCGAGTCCGGGTCTCCTAACCCTAGAATTGGCAGGGTTGCTTGCCGCTCTCGTAGGGGTCTAGGGGTGTGGGATTGGCTATTCATCACGACCGTGGAATCCGTGTTTTATACTGGCTCGTATTGAAAACACGGACGTCCTAGTATATCCAATATTTCATATGTTTCTTCTGCTGCGATATCTGTGTTGTGATTCTGTGATGGATATAGTATATGGTATATATGATATATTATATAGACGTTACTTATGTTTTACACCCGCGCTAGCCCTGCCCTGCTCTGTCGTTAGTTACCTAACCTAACGGTGCACGAGGGGACATCGAGGCGAATGCGGATGGCATAAGTGTACGTCATATCTATCTGTGATGTTTAGGTATTTAAATGATGGGACTTCATTAATGTGATTAATGAAAGAAAGAAACCTAAGATGTTGTAGAATCAAATTTTAAAATAATACAGGTAGCTACAGTTCTTGCTTTGCACAGAGCTATATGTGATATATCCTGCACCTTATTCGATGAGGAAAGGACCGAGATCCCTTCACGGGAGTGACTCCTTTAGCAATAACTGGAAGATGCTACACACTCGGTTTGCTTTTGATTGTTTTTGAGTTTTTCTTTGCACAGTGATATATATGATATATCCCGCACCTCATTCGACGAGGAAAGGGCCGACGATCCCTTCATCGGGAGTGACCCCTTTAGCGAAACTGGAAAAGCCTCAAAATCACTCCATTTCAAAACTTCATTTGATTCTACAACGATATCAAGTTCATTACGCAATAGGTTTTCAGAAAAACCTGTCGTAGCCCTCCGTCATTTCAGATAAAGACTATTTAGTATTCGTGCTGCGTTTGTTGACCTCTGTCAAGGCGTAGTGTGCGGTAGCTAACTAGTAATTATCTGCAAAGCATGTGATGTGATTGGATTAGGGTAGTCGTACGACCTTGTTGACCTCTGTCAAGGGTCGTGCGAGTGGGTTTGATTCAATCAAGAAATGACGGGTTGAACTTGACTAGTGCACTATGATTTGTTGACCTCTGTCAAGGTCATGGCACACTAGGGGCAAAATATTATCGGGAATTTCAAGTGTTGAAATTTGCAATGAGATTGCATACCTTCTATGAGATAGTTGGATCCCGATACCCACTGCGAGTAAGAGTTACTCCTGGGAGAGTTTTACACATTGCAATTAGCCGATCAAGTAGGTGTCTAGAATGGTGTTAACGAGGTTACGCCTCTGGGAAAACGAGGTTTACATTAATTAGGTTCGTGCGAAAGCATGGGGGACCTCCCTCAAAGTACCGACACTGGCCTGGCTGAAAGATTGGCGAACTTGTAGTGTGTAATTAATCCCGGCTAGTCTTTCCTTTTAAGGTTTGGAGGAAGATTTGATAAAAAGCGGTGGGAGCCATCCTGATTAGATAAGATAATAACCAATCTGATCTTGCACGAGCATACGCTAAAGTGTTTTATTCTCTCTCTCTCCAGGTAGCGACCATTTAATGCCCTAATGAAGATAATAATATGGATGTATTGACCGAACCCGCATGTTATACTGTGCTGGGGAACGTTGGTTCCGTTCATTCTTATAAGAGTTATAGGAATGAACAGGATATAGGGGAATACCAGGATTCCCATGCCACCCGAATGAAGAAAGTACATGTTGATGCATTTTCTTCGGGTGTGTTCGTTACTGAGAACCGTTTCTCCATTTTCTCTACGTCCTGGGTATTAGATACCGGGTCAGGATCCCATATATGTAATCAGTTACATGGGCTTAGAAAAGGTAGAGAACTTGGAGAAGGTGATAAAGACATAAGAGTTGGAAATGGTGCAATTGTTGCAGCTAAGACTGTCGGGGAATATCACCTTGTATTACCAACTGGTAATACATTGGTTCTGAACGAATGCTATTACATGCCGAACCTGATATGCAACATTATATCAGTTTCTTTATTAAGTAAAGAGGGATATAATTTTGTATTACAGGACAATGTTATGAATATTTTCCATAACCAAAAGTTGGTTGGATCAGGCACGTTATGCAATGGCATTTATGTTCTAAATCAATCAACAGTTCTGAGCATAACAAACACACACAAGAGGAAGAGTTCTGAACTCAACGAATCCTTCTTGTGGCATTGTAGACTGGGTGACATCAATGCGACACGACTGGCTAAGTTGCATAAGGATGGGTATTTGAAACCATTCGAATTTTCATCTTATGACACTTGCCAGTCATGTCTCAAAGGCAAGATGACCAAAACTCCGTTTACGGGACACGGAGAAAGAGTTACCGAACTCTTGGGACTAATACATAGTGATGTATGCGGTCCCATGTCTACACATGCCAGGGATGGTTCTTCGTACTTCATTACATTCACTGACGATCTCTCAAGATACGGACATGTGTACTTGATAAGACACAAGTCTGAAGCTTTTGAGAAATTTAGAGAATATAAACAAGAAATCGAGAAACAAACCGGAAAAAGTATTAAAATCCTTCGATCTGATCGAGGAGGTGAATACTTGAGCAATGAATTCCTGGACTTCCTAAAAGAGAATGGGATTCTCTCTCAGCTTACTCCTCCTTATACACCACAGCACAACGGTGTATCGGAGCGGAGGAATCGCACCCTATTGGATATGGTGCGCTCAATGATGAGTACAGCTGAGTTACCTATTTCCTTCTGGGGATATGCGCTTGAGACAGCCATGGACCTATTGAATAGAGTTCCTACCAAATCAGTGCCTACCACTCCATATGAGATATGGAAAGGGAAGAGACCACATCTTAATTATATTAAGATATGGGGTTGTCCAGCCTATGTCAAAAGACAAAATCCGGACAAACTCGAGGCAAGATCTTTCTTATGTAAGTATGTAGGATATCCCAAAAATTCACAAGGGTATATCTTCTACCACCCCGAGGAACAAAAGGTGTTTGTTTCTCGACATGCCACTTTCTTAGAAAAAAGTTTTCTTATGAAACAGATAAGTGGCATTGAGGTAGAACTGGAAGAGGTTCCAGCGACACAGACTACAACAGAAGATTTGGTTGAACCAGAGGATTCCGTAGTTCCCGATGAACCCCAGCCACTCCGCCGATCTAGTAGGGTTCCTCGCCAACCTGAGAGATACTACGGTTTTCTCATGGATGGAGGGAGCGAGGATTGCATCATGGAGGATGATGACCCAACTAGCTTCGAGCAGGCCATCACGAGTAGGGACTCAGTGAAATGGCTGGATGCTATGCGGTCTGAGATGGAATCCATGTACACCAACAAAGTATGGACTTTGGAAGTTGCTCCTGAAGGGGTAAAACCCATTGGGAGCAAGTGGATCTTTAAGAAGAAACTTGGTGTAGATGGGAAAGTGGAGACTTTCAAAGCTAGACTTGTAGCAAAGGGTTTTCGTCAAAGACCAGGTGTGGACTATGACGAGACCTTTTCTCCAGTGGCTATGCTTAAATCCATCCGGATCATGCTTGCCATCGCTGCTTATCATGATTACGAAATCTGGCAAATGGATGTTAAGACCGCCTTTCTAAATGGTGATTTAGAAGAGTGCGTGTACATGACTCAGCCAGAGGGCTTCGTAGACAGTGGGAGCAGCGGGAAGGTGTGCAAGCTGCTTAAATCCGTTTATGGATTAAAGCAAGCATCGCGGAGTTGGAACATCTGCTTTGACGTCGTTATCAAAGAGTTTGATTTCGTCAAAAACCCAGATGAACCTTGTATCTACAAGAAGGTGGCAGAGAGTAAGGTTGTCTTCCTCGTATTGTACGTGGACGACATACTCTTGATAGGAAATGATATTCCTATGCTGCAATCGGTCAAGCTCTTCTTATCACAAAGATTCTCAATGAAAGATCTTGGTGATGCCTCCTGCATATTGGGAATTAGGATCTATAGAGATAGATCCAAACGGATTTTGGGATTGTCCCAATCCAGGTACATTGACACCATACTAAAGAGGTTTAGTATGGAAGAGTCCAAGCATGGGAACTTGCCCACGATCTCTGGAGTCACTCTCTCCAAAGAGATGTCTCCCAAGACTGATTTGGAGAGAGCTCGCATGCAAGGGATACCCTATGCTTCGGCAGTAGGCTCTATCATGTATGCGATGCTATGTACCAGACCCGATGTAGCATACTCACTAAGTGTAGTGAGCAGGTATCAAGCTGATCCTGGAGAGAGTCACTGGACAGCTGTGAAGAGCATTCTCAAGTACTTACGAAGGACTAGAGATATGTTCTTGGTGTATGGTAACGGAGAGCTCCAAGTGGAGTCCTTTACCGATTCGAGCTTCCAGAGTGATAAGGACGACTCTAAGTCGCAGTCGGGCTTTGTCTTTACCCTTTACGGAGGGGCGGTTAGCTGGAAGAGTTCCAAGCAGGAAACCGTGGCAGACTCGACGATGGAGGCTGAATACATCGCTGCCAACGATGCTGCTAAAGAGGCTGTCTGGATCAAGAAGTTCATTACTGAACTTGGTGTGGTTCCATCCATTGAGCATCCAATACCTTTATATTGCGATAACAATGGAGCAGTGGCTTTGGCCAAGGAACCCAGGTCCCATCAGCGATCCAGGCATATTCTGAGGCGGTATCACCTGATCCGGGAGATAGTTGATCGCCGGGAGATCGAGGTCAGGAGGGTTGACACGAAGGACAACACTGCGGATCCACTCACGAAGGCCATTCCCCAGATACAGTTTGAGAGACTCTTCGGGATGCTCGGTATGCGATACTACAGCAGCTGGCCCTTGTGCAAGAGGGAGATTGTTAGTTGTATGTATGCCCTAGAGGCCAGTATTGTACAGATGATGTATATTATATTGGATGCTTGGACATATATAGAGATGACTTTCTTGCTCGATATGATAGTATGCTATCTGGTTACACTTTATCTTAACATGTACACTAGTCTCTTTAAACTATCTTATGGTTACATGTTGGTAAAGCCCTTAGGATGTGTACTTGACTACCTGGACTATGATGCAGATCATACTAGTAGGGACATGGTAGTCCATAAGTACATCCTTCAAGGTCCCTAGTCGTGGGTGTATCGAGACGGGGCATCGATATACCAGAGTAGACTAGCGTATACGCTTCTCGACCCATGAGATGGGCGATGGATGATCCCATATCCATTGGTGTTTGACATCAGAGATGGTATACGGGTGCTCAGTGGAGACTGGGTATACTGGACGGACTCGCCGAGAACTCCCAGATGGTATTATACCTCACGTCAGATGGCAGTTCTCAGGTGACACTTGTACAGGTTAGTCTGTAGACCCGAGATCGTCATAGAGTCTTGTGTGATTCCCACTGTGCTTTGATCTCCACCTTACCACGTCCATGAGGGCGTGCAAAACGGTGGTCTTTGGGTACAGTCCTGAGTCACATGGAGGCAATGAGCGATAGGAGGGGTTTCGTCTCTCCCGGTATTGGGGGTTGATGCTGCGCTGTGCTCGATTGGCCGTAACAGGGAAGTCCCTGGCCAGGGCTGATCAGAGATTTGCTGGTAAGTGTTACCAGTAGTTTCTCGACCCGTTATGAGCCTCAAATCGGCACAACTTATCGGGTTATTGGGGTCTGACGTTTACCACCCCTGGACTTGATATGCGACATATCAGACGAAGAGACCGGACTGTATGGTTAAGTGTTACCGGTTGGATTCACAGGGGTATGAGCGGGCTAGCTCGTCGATCTTATGATCGCTCAATACCCGGATGGCCGTTACATTTAGCAGACCGCTTGCGGCTTGTCGATGCTTGATATGATCATCATCTGCTACCGGCGTATTGACGAGTCTTTAGAGTCCTACACAGAGGTTTCCTGTTTCAAGCGAAACGAAATAGGAGTGCATATGAGATACGTGCGGGATCGAGAATAATGCGTGTATGTGATACCGTATTTCATTCTCGCGATAAATGTTTCGATTTGTTATATTCGATATGACCTAGTTATCGAATCATTGATTCGATAAATCGATACATTAGATACTAGTCGGTTGTATGCGATATAACCGGATCGTTAAATCAAGTGTTGATTTAATGATTTAATGTATAATTATATATTTGATATATTACTTTGCATTAACTAGTATTGGTTCACTTTAAATGGATTTTCTCACTTGATGTGCAAAAGGTATATGTGATATACTTTTGTGCACATTTTTTATATCATGTTTGATGATACTTGATAATGTGGTTAAGTGTAAAGGTTTAAACCATGGTTAAGTGATGATTAGGGTTTTGGTTTTTCATTTATTTATTTGTTTATTTATTTGGAAAGGATTAAGTTAAGAATGGTGGCTTATTTTGGAGCTATGTTGAAGCTTCTTGAAGCTTTGACAAAGTCCACCATCCTTATCTCATCCTTAACCCTAACCACTCCAACTAACCTTGGTTTAATCTCTACACTTGACCATGGTCAAGATATGATAAGTATTCATATTAGTTTTATTTTAAAATTAGAAGACTTATCATTCTTTCTTGATCTTCTTCTTCTTCCTCAAAGAGAAAGCTTGATGCCATCAATGGCAACTTGATTTCTAAAGTGAGAAATCCAATTCTAAAGGGAACCCACCTCCTATTTCTTCATCCTCTACCTCTTGCCAAGTTGTTTTGGGTGTTTTCTTCATAAGTTTCACAACTTTGTGAAGTCGGAGCTTGAGCTTGTGCAACCTCGACGTAGATCGTCTTTGACACGAAGCCGACGACCTATTCCGCACGTTTCTCCGATGAAGCCGTCATGAGAGTCCAAGGTTCAAGATGGACAGCGAGAGGACGCCCTCGTGGAGCTAAGGAAGTGGGTATCCGGATCTACAAAGGTTGTAGCATCCTAAATTTTAGTTAATTTGTTAACTAGATTATCTTTTCGCCTAAACATCTAGTCTAAGATCCATAGTCTAGGGTTTCTCGGCACCATTTTTTTAAATTGGCATGTTCGATCTCTGGAGTCACTCTCTCCAAAGAGATGTCTCCCAAGACTGATTTGGAGAGAGCTCGCATGCAAGGGATACCCTATGCTTCGGCTGTAGGCTCTATCATGTACGCGATGCTATGTACCAGACCCGATGTTGCATACTCACTAAGTATAGTGAGCAGGTATCAAGCTGATCCTGGAGAGAGTCACTGGACAGCTGTGAAGAGCATTCTCAAGTACTTACGAAGGACTAAAGAGATGCTCTTGGTGTATGGTAACGGAGAACTCCAAGTGGAGCCCTTTACCGATTCGAGCTTCCAGAGTGATAAGGACGACTCTAAGCCGCAGTCGGGATTTGTCTTTACCCTTTACGGAGGGACGGTTAGCTGGAAGAGTTCCAAGCAGGAAACCGTGGCAGACTCGACGATGGAGGCTGAATACATCGCTGCCAACGATGCTGCTAAAGAGGCTGTCTGGATCAAGAAGTTCATTACTGAACTTGGAGTGGTTCCATCCATTGAGCATCCAATACCTTTGTATTGCGATAACAATGGAGCAGTGGCTTTGGCCAAGGAACCTAGGTCCCATCAGCGATCCAGGCATATTCTGAGGTGGTATCACCTGATCCGGGAGATAGTTGATCGCCGGGAGATCGAGGTCAGGAGAGTTGACACGAAGAACAATACGGCGGATCCACTCACGAAGGCCATTCCCCAGATACAGTTTGAGAGACTCTTCGGGATGCTCGGTATGCGATACTACAGCAGCTGGCCCTAGTGCAAGTAGGAGATTGTTAGTTGTATGTATGCCCTAGAGGCCAGTATTGTACAGATGATGTATATTATATTGGATGCTTGGACATATATAGAGATGACTTTCTTGCTCGATATGATATTATGCTATCTGGTTGCTCTTTATCTTAACATGTACACTTGTCTCTTTAAACTGTCTTATAGTTACATGTTGATAAAGCCCTTAGGATGTGTACTTGACTACCTGGACTATGATGCAGATCATACTAGTGGGGACATGGTAGTCCATAGGTACATCCTTCAAGCTCCCTAGTCGTGGGTGTATCGAGACGGGGCATCGATACACCAGTGTAGACTAGCGTATATGCTTCTCGACCCATGAGATGGGCGATGGATGATCCCATATCCATTGGTGTTTGACATCAGAGATGGTATACGGGTGCTCAGTGGAGACTGGGTACACTGGACGGACTCGCCGAGAACTCCCAGATGGTATTATACCTCACGTCAGATGGCAGTTCTCAGGTGACACTTGTGTAGGTTAGTCTGTAGACCCGAGATCGTCATAGAGTCTTGTGTGATTCCCACTGTGCTTTGATCTCCACCTTACCACGTCCATGAGGGCGTGCAAAACGGTGGTCTTTGGGTACAGTCCCGAGTCACATGGAGGCAATGAGCGATAGGAGGGGTTTCGTCTCTCCCGGTATTGGGGGTTGATGCTGCGCTGTGCTCGATTGGCCGTAACAGGGAAGTCCCTGGCCAGGGCTGATCAGAGATTTGCTGGTAAGTGTTACCAGTAGTTTCTCGACCCGTTATGAGCCTCACATCGGCACGACTTATCGGTTATTGGGGTCTGACATATACCACCCCTAGACTTGATATGCGACATATCAGACGAACAGACCGGACTGTACGGTAAGTGTTACGGGTTGGATTCACAGGAGTGTGAGCGGGCTAGCTCGTCGATATTCTGATCGCTCAATACCCGGATGGCCGTTACGATTAGCAGACCGCTTGCGGCTTGTGGGTGCTTGATATGATCATCATCTGCTACCGGCGTATTGACGAGTCTTTAGAGTCCTACACAGAGGTTTCCTGGCTCAAGCGAAACGAAATAGGAGCGCATATGAGATATGTGCGGGACCGAGAATAATGCGTGTATGTGATACCACATTTCATTCTCGCGATGAATGTTTCGATTGGTTGTATGCGATATGACCTAGTTATCGAATCATTGATTCGATAAATCGATACATTCGATACTAGTCGGTTATGTGCGACATGACCGGATCATTGAATCAAATGTTGATTTAATGATTTAATGTATAATTATATTTGATATATTACTTTGCATTAACTAGTATTGGTTCACTTTAAATGGATTTTCTCACTTGAATTTCACACATTGTATATGTGATATATTTTTGTATGCACTTGATTGTATCATGTTTGTTGTTGCATGCTAACTTGTGTTTTGTGTATAGATTAAACCATGGTTATGTAATGATTAGGGTTTTGATTTATTCACTCATTTATTTATCCATTCTTTATTTATATTTAACTAGATAAAAGAAAACAAAATGGTTTTCTTTATCATGAAGCTTGTTGAAGCTTCATGAAGCTTTGACTAAAGAGACCATTTTGTCTTCATGCTTAACTCTAACCATTCCCACTTACCATGGCCTATTCTCTACACTTAACCTTAGTTAGGATATGATAAGTATTGATTTATTTTCTTTTATGGAAAGTTTTTATCATATTCTATATTCATCCTCTCCTTCTTCTTCAAGAAAGAAAATAAGACTCCATCAATGGCAACTTGAGTTCTAAAGTGAGAAATCCAATTCTAAAGTGAACCCACCTCCTATTTCTTCATCCTCTACCTCTTGCCAAGTTGTTTTGGGTGTTTTCTTCACAAGTTTCACAACTTGGTGAAGTTGGAGCTTAAACTTGTGATGCCTCGACGTAGATCTTCTTCGGCACGAAGCCGACGACCTTGCCCGCCCATTTCTCCGATGTAGCCGATGCTTGAGTCCGGGATTCGAGACGGACAGTGAGAGGACGACTACATGGAGCTAAGGAAGTGGATAACCGGATCTACAATGGTTATAGCTCTCTTCTTTTAGTTAAGATGTTAACTAGTTTACTGTTTCGCCTAAATTTCTAGTCGACGATCCGTATTAGGGTTTCTCGGCACCCATAAAATATGAAATTGGCATGGTTGATGCCTTGTGAGACCTCTATAGTGTGCCTAGGAACCCTACAAATGCGAATGTCACGTTCGCAAACCCGTCTAAAAGGACTATAGCAATTAGACACAATTTACCGCTCGAATGACATTCACGGTCGGAGATATAATGTAAGTACTGTAAGCTAACAAGTTTAAAATTCCGATCGACAAAACTTCTCGAAGTGGGCCCCACGTACATCTGCAGTACACCAACAAAATCTGGGCCCAAACAAAATATACCAGAAACTACAATTCCCTATGCAAGAGCCCCAGAAGAAATATGGTACACTGAAGCACCAAGCCTGCGGCGGAACCGCGGCCAAACCTTGGCATGTGCGGCGGTTCCGCGGCCGTACGGTCGAATCAGTGGCCCAAATTTCTACTGTGTTCTTAAAAAAGCCTGCACGATTTTCTGAGATGCTCAAAATAATTTTTTGACCTGTTTTAAAAATCGACAGAAACTTTAGCATGAAAATCGCGGTTTTGGAAATTTCGCTCGATTATTGTTTTAAACACGTTAGAACAAATTAGTAAAGGTTAATGGCGTGGCTCTGATACCATGTAAGTCTACGGTAGCGTCTCGGCCGTCATTTTGACGCCAAACGCGGAACAAAAACTTTTATAACTGGCGCTATCACATACTATAACCCGGATCTTGGCATTAACGCTAAACTAACAAACTATAAAGAAGTAGAAAGGCTATACCGATCGATCCGAGTCCTTCGGTCTTTAGCCATCATCCCACACTCCTCACGGCAACTCCGATCTCCTGTCTCCTCATCGAGGTGGCTCCACGTCAACGGATCTTTAAATGGGCTCCCTCCTCTATACCGAGACAACTCGGTCATCAAGTCTGCTAAAAGAGATGACCAAGATGAAGTTGAGAATGAGTAGAATATTTTGTCTCAAACACCCTAAGGTTCTCATCACATGAGAGGGTTAGGGTGGAGGTTAAAGAAGATGCTTAGGATTGGAAATAGTGAACTCAAGAAATGAATCAAGTGAGAAAAAACAAAGTCCCAAAAATTGATCCTTTGCTGCCAAAAAAATGGTGATGATATATATAAGGTTTTGTGAAGAAATATCAAGGAAAATATCCTAGAAAAATATCTCCAACCAAAACCCTAAAATATCCCACCTAAAACAAAACACATTAACGCTTTAATGACTCACTAGATGACTCATTACATGAGTCATTAGTGAACATTCTTGAGTTAATGTGTCATCCAAAATGAGTCATCCTTTCCAAAATCCTTTTAACCATTTAAACCAAAATGATTAATCAAAAGAAATGCATCTTCTAAAATATTCTCGTAACGGATTACGAAAATACCCCTCACCTATATATACATACTTGTATCCGTATTCCGACCAAATACGAATACGAGAGACTAAAATATTCCAACTGAATATAATACATGGATCCGGCTTAAACCAAAGCCCACCAGTATTATCTACCCGAAATATGACACGTGCATAAATGCACGTGCATTTTCCGAACCCTGCCATAAAACCATACGACCTCTACAACGTTTCGCCAGAACTTCGGAAACTATCTGTGGGGGACTCTAAAGACTCGTCAGTACCCTGGCAGTGGGTTTAACCACAAGCACGTCAGCGGCACTAGCTGTGCATAACGGCTGCCTATGTACTGACCTCAAGGGAAGCTGATGAGCGAACTCATCCTGGAACCCTACTGAGCCTATCAGGGACAATATACATACAGTCCGATCCGTTCGTCTATGAGTATTACATATCGGGTCTAGGGGCTGATAACGTCAGACCCCCAATAGCGGTATAAGTCGGGTCAGAGTGTAGCCCATAACACCTTGAGATACTACTGGAGTACCTACCAGTAAATCTCCTACCTCGGCCGAGAGCTATGTGTAATGGCTCTCCTAGACACAGCGCGATCTCACCCCCAATACCGGGAGAGACGAATCCCCTGTCGATCCGCTCACTTGCCTCCATGTGGCTCGGGACTTACCCAAAAAAAACATGTTTGCACGACTCCTTTGAGCCGTGGTAGGGTAGAAATCAAAGCACAGTGGGAACTCACATGAGACAAATGACGATCTCATGTCGATGAACTAACCTGTACACATGTCACCAGGGAACTGCTATCTGATGCTAGGTATAATACCAACTAGCAGGTTCCCGACGAGTCCTGTCTGGTTTACTCACAACCCAATGAGCACCTGTATACATCTTAGGTGATCCAACTGACACCAATGGCTTGTGAGATCGGCCACCGCCCATCGTCGGGGTCTCGACTGTATACACTAGTCTACTCCGGAGTATCGATGCCCTTTCTCGAAACTCCCACGACTAGGGACCACTTTTAAGGATGTGCTTATAGACTACCCAACTCTCACGTATATGATCGCCATCATACTGTTGGTAGTCAAGCAGGATCCTAAGGGCTCTATCAACGTGTAATAGTGAACAGTCACCTAAAACTGTACACAATGATAAAGGCAAACCAGATAGCATACTATCATCTAGAGTAAGACCGTCCTACCGGTATAGGTCCTCCCTCAATCATTGTAATCACGTACCTGCGATCCAATAATTTACTTTGAGGGCACTATATCCAACAGGTTAATGGTTCGATCCGAGTTTTAAGCATACGAAAGCGCCGGTTTCTAGTTTGAAAAATTTTCGTTTCCGCATTTTGGCCTCGGACAGACGGCCGGGACGCTACTGTAGACTTACAAAGGATTATTTGGTCGTGTTTTGGGGGCGTTGGCTATAGGTTCAAACCTATAAGTGATTTGTGTGCCGTTTTGGTTTCTGGACTTGATGTTAATAGCGATTGCGATTGTTTATTATTATAGGTACCCTCGCGTGGATTCCGAGGCGACGGAGCATGGCGTCATCGACTTCAGCAATCGAGGATCAAGGTGAGTGGATCTATATCCACGGGGGAAGTCGGGTGGATGGCGTATAGCACCCCCGCAAGTTTTTGATGGAAACCGATTCATAGTAAATGGTTAAGCAAACCTTTAATAGAAAAATTTAGATAAACGTAAATGATAGTTAGAGAAACTATATTAGAAACTAAATGATATTTAGAAGTGATATGATACGGCTAATATGTGATGACGGAACTTGAGGATGATATTTGACGATATTGCCGTTTAGAGTACTATAGGACTAGATAGTCGGCGTAGGTGTGTCATCCGAACCATACCTATTTCCAAACTGAAGAATCTTATACATCTTTTAAATAGATACCTTGAGGGAAGTTACGAATTTTCAAATGATACCTTTTCTTTAAAAACACCATAGCCCCTACTTTCAAAACAACAATTCGCATCTTTCAAAAACTGTTTGTATGGCTCGGGTGTGTATGTTAGATTAGATACTTATGCTTATAGTAAAGGTAGCATGTAATTGTAAAATTGACCTGATAAAGGATATAAATTCGATGAAAAGGTTATATATGACGTGATATGATGATTTGGTGATATGTTGGTGTACGGATGCGAGTCGATTGAGATGATTTATACCCTGACGGTCCCCTGATATGAGAATATTGTTGATGTGACCAGGGAAATAGGTATAGAGATATTTATATATGTTGTGAATCGTGAGTGATAGCCGTACGAGACGTTAGGTCCGTACCCTCCTCGTCTTATAGGATGATAGGATCCCTGATAGCTTAATGCCGTCGTACGATGATTTTCCGTACGTGATGAGTTGACTTGAGGTTTGATCCATATCCTTGACTAGAGGATGTCGTACGATGGGGTATACCGTACGGGATGTTGTCTGGTTAGATGCCGATTGATTGATTCACCGACTTGATCATGTTAGATACGTATACCCGTCAGTATTTGCATATGATTTACCTTATGCTGCATTCATATTATTCTCATTACATTGCTTATACCTGTGCTAGTACACTTGCACCATTATCGATGATGCGTATGTTACATGAACACAGATTTGTCGGCTCATACACTTCGTCATCGATAATTGCCATGTCACTACACAGTAGGATTGCTGCATCATGAGATACATATTGTACACCATACTTGCGAACATACACATTTGTACATCCATACTTGCGTATATACACATATGCACCTTTATACGACATTGCATTTGATTTTGGAGATTTGGGAACCGCATGATATATTTTAAAAACTGTATTCATTTAAAAGAGCGGTTTCCCTAGATATGTGCATATTACTGTTCCATGTTGCATAATATACGGATATGCTTACATTTCTGTTATATATCGCATACATCATGCTATATGATAACACTCATTGAAATATGTTGTTTTCATGAGATTTCTGGATTTGAGAACCGTGGCTATTTCAAAAGAAAGCATGTACTGTTTTACAAACCCGGTTTCTCTTGATATGATATTTCAGTGCGTCCACCATGTGTTTTCTCGGTTCTAAGATGTGTGACAGTGATACCCGGTCGAGGAGCTGGATGAGGCCGATTGCGGGTATATGGTGGACCCGGTATGGTACCCCGGGGAAAGAAAAGGATGATGTACAGTAAACGGTGAACCTGGCAGAGGGACTACTAGCTACCGGTGATTGTATTTGGGCTCGGCGGATATCCGCAGGATACCGACCTGAGTCGAGAGGTGATATGGGCCGATCCGGACAGATGGAGCCCGGGAGCCGATCCGGACTGACGGAGCCCGAGATATGAGGATTTACGTGTCGATGCTGGACACGGGTTTCATGATGTTTTCGAGTGTCGATGCTGGACCCTCAGGTTCCATGATTTTGATGTGTCGCGAGGGACACACGTTGATTTATATCCTCATATTTTCATGCATATGCTTTTATGATACATACATTGATGATATGGTTGGACGAGATCCGCATGAATACAGACATTGATCATATGATTGGATGATATCCGCATACATTTAGGTGTTGATTACACTGTTGGCACACATACAGATAGGTCACCCTAGATATCATAGTTTTACCTTCAAGATATAGTTGACCTAGGAGTCGTCGTTTATTCAATTTCTATCTGTAGATGTTTTTCTACTCACGAGTTGGAAACTCACCCCCGTCGTGCCACAGTTCTTGCAGGTTGACCCCATCGATCCGTAGCGGCATCGCTGGCACATAGCTTCATTTGGGTGTTTTGCATTGGTAGGTGGGGCATTTGTATCGTACCCACTCTTCAATTTATATTTCATATTGTATGTACGTAGGGTTCTAGGGCATACTAATGAGGTCTCACAAGGCATCAAACATGGCCAATTCCAATTTTACGAGTGCCGAGAAACCCTAATACGGATCGTTAACTAGATGTGTAGGCTATGCGATGCAAGTTAACGACTTTAACTTAAAAGAGAAGGGGCTACAACCTTTGTAGATCCGGTCCACCACTTCCTAAGCTCCGCGATGATGTCCCTCCGCTGTCCAAATCGGACTCCGGACTCTAGCATCGGCTTCATCGAAGAAATGGGCGGGCTTGGTCGTCGGCTTCGATGCCGAAGATGATCTACGTCGAGGCATCACAAGATCAAACTCCCACTTCACCAAGTCATGAAACTTGTGAAGAAAACACCCTATACTACTTGGCAAGAGGTAGAGGATGAAGAAATAGGAAGTGGGTTCACTTTAGAATTGGATTTCTCACTTGATTCCATCACTTGCCATTGATGAGGCAAGCTTTTCTTTCTTGTGAAGAAGAAGAAGAAGAAGAAAGAATATGATAAA
The DNA here is from genome assembly GCA_030015575.1 of Agapanthus africanus. Lineage (NCBI taxonomy): Eukaryota > Viridiplantae > Streptophyta > Magnoliopsida > Asparagales > Amaryllidaceae > Agapanthus > Agapanthus africanus. The sequence continues at coordinate 261,767,785 of CM057346.1, forward strand.
GTGTTCTTGAATAATTGGAAAAGAATTAATTCTTATCATATTCTAACCTTAGTTAAGTGTAGAGAATAGACTAGGGTTAGTTTAAATGGTTAGGGTTAAAGATGAGAACAAAAATGTCATTTAGTCAAAGCTTCATGAAGCTTCAACTAAAAACAAATCAAGCCACCATTCTTTTATCTTTCAATTTATTCAAAATGAATAAATAAATAAGATAAATGAATAAGGAAAACCATAATCAACAACTTAACCATGGTTTAATTCTTTACACTTAACTAAATAAGCATGTATCATCAAACATGATACAATCAAGTGCACAAAAGTATATCACATATACAACTTGCACCAATCAAGTGAGAAAATCCATTTAAAGTGAACCAATACTAGGTAATGCAAAGTAATATATCAAATATATAATTATACATTAAATCATTAAATCAACACTTGATTTAACGATCCGGTCATGTCGCATATAACCGACTAGTATCCTATGTATCGGCTTATCGAATCAATCCTTGATTCGACAACTAGGTTATATCGCATATAACCAATCGATACATTCATCGCGAGAATGGAATACGGTATCACATACACGAATTATTCTCGGTCCCGCACATATCTCATATGCGCTCCTATTTCGTTTCGCTTGAGCCAGGAAACCTCTGTGTAGGACTCTAAAGACTCGTCAATACGCCGGCAGCAGGTGATGATCATATCAAACACCCACAAGCCGTAAGCGGTCTGCTAAACGTAACGGCCACCCGGGTATTGAGCGATCAGAAGATCGACGAGCACGCCCGCTCACACTCCTGTGAATCCAACCAGTAACACTTACCGTACAGTCCGGTCTGATCGTCTGATATGTCGCATATCTCGCCTAGGGATGGTAAATGTCAGACCCCAGTAGCTCGATAAGTCATGCCGACGTGAGGTCCATAACATATGTGAAACTACTGATAACACTTACCAGTAGATCACTGCAACCCAGGCCAGGGATTTCCTGTTATGGCCAGTCGAGCATAGCGCAACATCAACCCCCAATACCGGGAGAGACGAATCCCCTCCTATCGCTCATTGCCTCCATGTGAATCGGGACTGTACCCAAAAACCACCTGTTTGCACAACTCAGTAGAGCCGTGGTAGGGTGGAAATCAAAGCACAGTGGGAGACACACAAGACTCTATGACGATCTCGGGTCAACAGACTAAGCTGTACCAGTGTCACCAGAGAACTGCCATCTGACGTGAGGTATAATACCATCTGGGAGTTCTCGGCGAGTCCGTTCAGTGTACCCAGTCTCCACTGAGCACCCGTATACCATCTCTGATGTCAAACACCAATGGATATGGGATCATCCATCGCCCATCGCATGGGTCGAGAAGATATACGCTAGTCTACTCTGGAATATCGATGCCCCGTCTCGATATTCCCACGAATAGGAACATTGAAGGATGTACTCATGGACTACCCAGGCCCCACTAGTATGATCTGCATCATAGTCCTGGAAGTCGAGTACACATCCTAAGGGCTTTATCAACATGCAACAGAGAGACAGAAAGTATACATGTTAAGATAAAGAGCAACCAGATAGCGTACTATCATGTCGAGCAAGAAAGTCCTACCTATATATGTCACAGCATCCACTACAATATACATCCAATGTACAGTAATGGCCTCTAGGGCATACATATAACTAACAATCTCCCACTTGCACTAGGGCCATCTGTAGCAGTGGTTGTAGTATCTAATACTCAACCATCCCCTAAAAGTCTCTCTTTGGGAAAAGGCCTTCGTGAGTGGATCCGCCGTGTTGTCCTCTGAGTCTACTCTCCTAACCTCGATCATCCTGGAGATCAACTATCTCCATGATCAGGTGATGCTGCCTCAGAATATGTCTGGGTCACTGATGGGATCGGGGTTCACGGGCCAAAGCCACACTTCCATTGTCACACAATGGTAGGAACCTAGTTCATCTTATGAACCAATATACACCCAAACTGCCTCTTTGGTAGTATCATTAATAGCGATGTTACCAGCCTTTATCGTATAGTTTGCCACGGTATCTAGCTTGGAACTCTTCCAACATACCGTCCCTTTATCGAGGGTGAAGACAATGCCTGTGACTGACATTCAGTCGTCTTTATCACCCTGGAACCCTTCCAGTGATTCTCCCCAGGATCGATTGATACCAACTCACTACATCTAGTGAGAATCCTAGCATCCAATTTCATCTATCACATAGATGAAAGCTCAGGATTTAGGAGGTATCACTTTGATCCTATATGGAGAATCCATGCGATAAGCGGAGATTGACCGAGCGTAGTATAGGGAACCCCTTTCCTATCAAGAGTATGTTGTCCACGTACAATACGAGGATGACCACCTTACTCTCTACTACCCTTTTTGTACTTACAAGGTTCATCTACCATTTTGATGATGTCAAACACTTTGACTACCACATCAAAACAGATGTTCCAACTCCGTGATGCCTGCTTTATCTTATAAAGCAACCTGCACACGTTTCCGCTGCTCCCACTGTCTACGAAGCCCTCTGGATGTGTTCTTATAGACGTTCTCTTCTAAATCACTATTTAGAAAAGTAGTCATGGCACCCAACCACCAGATATCGTAGTCATGGTATGTAGCAATGGCAAGTAGGATCTGGATGGACTTAAGCATAGTCCCTAGAAAAGGTTTCATCATTATCCACACCTGGTTGATGACTAAAACCTTTAACAAGTTTAGCTTTGAAAGTCTCAACCTTTCCATCTACACCAAGTAATCTTCTCAAGATATACTTGCTCCTGACGGGGATTTAACCCTTCAGATATAGCAGCTAAAGTCCATACTTTGCTGGTGTACATGGATTCCATCTCAGATCGCTAAGCATCCAGCCATTCATACAGAGTCCCTACTCTCGATGGCCTGCTCGAAACTAGTTGGGTCATCATCTCATGATGCATTCCTCGCTCCCACTATCATCGAGAAACCGAGGTATCTCTCAGGCGGATGAGGAACCCTACCAGATCGGCGGAGAGGCTGAGGTTCGTCGGGAACTATTGAATCCTTCGGTTCTGTCAAATCATCAGCTGCAGTTTTGTATAGCTGGAACCTATCCAGTTCTACAGATCTGACATTGCCTCGATCTTGTCCGGATTTAGCTTTTGACACAGGCCGGACAATCCCAAATCTTAACTTACTTAAGAGATAGGCTCTTCCCATACCATATCTTATATGGAGTGGTAGGCACTGATTTGAATCGAACCCAATTCAATAGGTATGCAGCTTCATAAGTGCATAACTCCCAAAAGGAAATAGGTAACTCAGTAGTACTCATCATAAAGCACTCCATATCATATAGGGTGTTATTGCTCCGCCCCGATATACCATCATGCTATGGTGTATACGGAGGAGTAATGCTGAGAGAGAATCTCATTCTCTTTTAGAATAGTTCAGGAATTTATGCACAAGTATTCTCCTCCTTGATCTCATCAAAGGACATAATACTTATACCCGTATTGGTTCTCTACTTCTAACTTATATTCTGTGAATATCTCAAAAGGTTCGGACTTGTGTTTCAGCAGGAACATAGGTCTGAATCTTGAGAGATCATCAGAGAATGTAATGAAGTACAAAGAACCGGTCCTGGCATGTGTAGACAGGGGACCTTTATACATCAACATGTATCATCCCAAGAGTTCACCAACTCTTTCTCTGTTTCCAATAAACAGAGCTCGTGTCATTATATCTTTGTGACATGACTGGCAAGTTTCACAAGATGTAAATTCAAACTGATTTAAATATGCATCTACATGTAACTTCAGCTAGTCGGGTCGCATTGATATGACCTAGTCTACAATGCCTCAAGAAGGATTCGTTCATTGCTGAACTCTTCCTCTTGTGTGTGTTCTGTATACAAAAAACTGTAGTTTGATTTAGAACATTAATTCTTTTAGATAACGTGCCTGAACTAATCAACTTTTGATATAGGAAATGTTCATAACATTATCCAACAATACAAAATTTTATCGATTCTTTACTAATAAAGAGACAGATATGATTTTGTACATCAGGTTCGGTATCTAATAGCATTTGTTCAGAATCAATGTACTCAGGTAATACAGGGTGACAGTGACCAATAGACTTGGCTGCAACACTTGCCCCGTTTTCTGTCTCATGAAACTTATCAGCCGTTCTCAGTTTTCTACCTTTTTGTAGCCCTATGTAACAAATTACATATCAGGGATCCTGATCCGGTATCAAATACCCAGGATGCAGAGGATACTGAGAAACAGTTCTTTGTAATGAACACACCCGAAAGAGATGCATCATATACACTTTCTTCGTTTGGGCGGAATAGGAATTCTGGTATTCCCCTATTTCCTGCTCTGTCTTATAACAATTATAAGTTGGAGCGGGACCAACGTTCCCCAGCTCAGTATAACAAGCGGGTTCGGTCTATACATCCATTTTCTTATCTTGATTAAGGCGTGATATGGTCGCTACCAGGAGAGAGAGAGAAGAAAACACTCTGCGTGCGCACTTGCAAGATTAGATTGGTTATGTATTTTATCTAATCAGGATGGCTCCCACTGTTTTTATCAAATCTTCCTTCAAACCCTAAAAGGAAAGACTAGCTGGGATTAATTACACTCTACAAGTTCGCCAATCTTTCAGCCAGGCCAGTGTCGGTACTTTGAGGGAGGTTCCCCATGCTTTCGCACGAACCTAATTACAGTAAACCTCGTTTTCCCAGAGGCGTAACCCTGCTGACACCTTTCTAGACACCTACTTGATCGGCTAATTGCAAAGTGCAAAACTCTCCCAGGAGTAACAATTACTCGCAGTGGGTATCGGGATCCAACTATCACATAGAAGGTATGCAATCTCATTGCAAGTTTCAACACTTGAAACTCCCGATAATGGTTTTTACCCCTAGCACATATGACCTTAACTAAGGTCAACAAATCATAAGTACTAGTCAAGTTCTACCAGTCATTTCGTGATTAATTAGACCCACCCACATGACCCTTAACTAAGGTCAACAAAGTCACGCGACTGTCCTAACTAATCGCATCATATGCGGTGTAGGAAGACATCACTTAGCTACCGTACACTGTGCCTTAACTAAGGTCAACAAACACAGCACGAATACTAAGTACTCTACATCCTAAAATGACGGAGGGTTGCGAATAGTTTTTATGAAAACCTTTAACGCTTTGAACTTGATCTCGTTGCGGAATCAAATGGTTTTTAAATGGAATGTTTTTGAAGCTTTTCTAGTTTTGCTAAAGGGGTCACTCCCGGTGAAGGGATCGTCGGCCCTTTCCTCGTCGAATGAGGTGCGGGATATATCATATATATCACTGTGCAAAGCAGTAACTATAGAAGCAATCAAATGACAAACCGAGGGTTGTAGCATCTGCCAGTCATTGCTAAAGGAGTCACTCCCGATGAAGGGATCTCGGTCCTTTCCTCATCGAATAAGGTGCAGGATGTTCTATAATGAACACCGCGATGCAAAGCAAGAACTGTAGCTACCTGTTTTATTTTTGAAATTCGATTCCACAACATCAATTAGGTTTATTTTCTTTCATTAATCCCATTAATGAATATCCCATCATTTAAGTCCACCTAAACATCACAGATAAATATAACGTACGCTTATGCCATCGGCATTCGCCTCGATGTCCTGTCTGCACCGTTAGGTTAGGTAACTAACGCCAGATCGAGGCAGGGCTAGCGCGGGTGTAAAACATAAACAACGTCTATATAATATATCATATATACTATATACTATATCTATCTGAACACATCACATGATCACATCACAGAAATCGCAGCAGAAGAAACATATGAAATATTGGATATACTAGGACGTCCGTGTTTTCAATACGAGCCAGTATAAAACACGGATTCCACGGTCGTGATGAATAGCCAATCCCACACCCTTAGACCCCTACGAGAGCGGCAAGCAACCCTACCAATTCTAGGGTTAGGAGACCCGGACTCGACTCCTCGAGATGGTCTCCCACTGGACCCTAGAACCCGGTTACTTGTGCTCCCCTCCTTGGGTCTATCCTAGTGCGGAAAAGTAAATAATATACAAAGGGTGACAGCTTCCGCAACCTGTAAGTGCCCCAATAAAAGAATATTACATACAAGTTTTTACATGAATGAAAATGAAAAACACTCATCTCACATAAAACCCCCGGCTATTCAAACACGACGATCCAATATAACATATCCAGCAACACATAACACCGCATGTCATCAACGTAAGTAAATATGCGCATCCCAATTGTCGTTAACATATAGCAACGAAACCGGAGATATCACATATTACACTTACGGTCACAGAAAAGAAAGTGTAAAACTACAACAGTTGGAATCCGCAACCTACATAGACATCGCATGCCTAATCAAATGAATTCCTTAGACATCGCATGCCTAACAATTATAAACCCCGCATTTTAGTCTCATTATCGAAAACTCTTTTCAATATCGAGTCGGGCAATTCAACAAGATTCCCGACATCCTGATCGAATGCTCGTCGCAAACTTCAGTAGACGGCCGCACCCCTGATACCGTCGACGAAGTGAACCAAGGCGGAACACCACTACCGCGAGCACCCAAACGGATGCTTTCGGCGACGGGGTTCTCCTACAGTCACTTGATCGGGGCTAAGGGATGTAGCAGTCTATTAAGTTTACCCGGCGAGTATCCGCGTACACTACATGATTGCGACGGACTTTTGATAGCATCAAAATTCCGTGGCAACCGATCAAGTGAGACTAAACTGCTATGTTTATAACATTCATTCAGTTATCTCATAACTACTTGTGAATTCCAAATGTTGTATCACATTCCGGATAAGATAGAAAATGCTAAACTTTCCGATCAAACAATCGAACACCCAAGTTTTCCCGATACAGCTCAACACATGATATAAGTTTAAAAACATTCACTTCGTGCCTCAGTACCAACGGTCCAGCCGTAGAAGGGTCAAGCCAACGCCTCACATGTGGCACGCCGTACTGCCCCAAACCCAAAGGTTCAAAGGGCAGTTCAAGACGGTCACATAATCGAGTTAAGGTTTGTTGTCTTCTAGAGGGACCATCGCGTTACTTGCACTACTTAGAACGTCTTTAAACTACAGAAAAATCCAACAATTGGAAATTTCCCGGCAGGGGAAAAAGTGGGTATTTATATCCGGTCGAACTTTTTAACATATTCTAAAATTACTCGGAAAAACACACTGACAAAATTAGACAATCCGATCGATACACCGAGTCCCCAATACAACCCAGAAAACTCAACTCTTGAGTAAATATTAAAAATTCCCAGAAAACTCAGCACTGCAAAATAGGAATTACTGTACAAAATTCAATGCAAGAGGAGACTAAAGGGCCGCGGAACCGCCGCATTAGCATGGTAATGACGCGGTTCCGCCGCACTTTGATGGACTCAGGAGTACGGGCTTCTCAGAAATTCTTAGAATCTCCTGCTGAGTTTTCTGCATATTTTTAATTCTCAAAAATCCACGATTTCAGAAAATGTACAGAGAGCAAGTTTGAATTAGGGTTTCGGTTCGATCGAACTTCTAACTCCGTCAACGCATCGCCTAAGGCTCTAGCTAGGATCTGATACCACTGTAGGGTTCCAGGGCACACTAATGAGGTCTCACAAGGGATCAAACATGGCCAATTCCAATTTTACGAGTGCCGAGAAACCCTAATACGGATCGTTAACTAGATGTGTAGGCTATGCGATGCAAGTTAACGACTTTAACTTAAAAGAGAAGGGGCTACAACCTTTGTAGATCCGGTCCACCACTTCCTAAGCTCCGCGATGATGTCCCTCCGCTGTCCAAATCGGACTCCGGACTCTAGCATCGGCTTCATCGAAGAAATGGGCGGGCTTGGTCGTCGGCTTCGATGCCGAAGATGATCTACGTCGAGGCATCACAAGATCAAACTCCCACTTCACCAAGTCATGAAACTTGTGAAGAAAACACCCTATACTACTTGGCAAGAGGTAGAGGATGAAGAAATAGGAAGTGGGTTCACTTTAGAATTGGATTTCTCACTTGATTCCATCACTTGCCATTGATGAGGCAAGCTTTTCTTTCTTGTGAGGAAGAAGAAAAAGAAGAAAGAATATGATAAAGTGTTCTTGAATAATTGGAAAAGAATTAATTCTTATCATATTCTAATCTTAGTTAAGTGTAGAGAATAGACTAGGGTTAGTTTAAATGGTTAGGGTTAAGGATGAGAACAAAAAGGTCATTTAGTCAAAGCTTCATGAAGCTTCAACTAAAAACAAATCAAGCCACCATTCATTTATCTTTCAATTTATTCAAAATGAATAAATAAATAAGATAAATGAATAAGAAAAACCCTAATCAACAACTTAACCATGGTTTAATTCTTTACACTTAACTAAATAAGCATGTATCATCAAACATGATACAATCAAGTGCACAAAAGTATATCACATATACAACTTGCACCAATCAAGTGAGAAAATCCATTTAAAGTGAACCAATACTAGTTAATGCAAAGTAATATATCAAATATATAATTATACATTAAATCATTAAATCAACACTTGATTTAACGATCCGGTCATGTCGCATATAACCGACTAGTATCCTATGAATCGGCTTATCGAATCAAGCCTTGATTCGACAACTAGGTTATATCGCATATAACCAATCGATACATTCATCGCGAGAATGGAATACGGTATCACATACACGAATTATTCTCGGTCCCGCACATATTGTAGGGTTCGTAGGCACACTAGTGAGGTCTCACAAGCCATCAATCATGCCAATTTCAAATTTAAATGGTGCCGAGAAACCCTAGAACGGATCGTTGGCTAGATTTCTAGGCGAAACATTAAACTAGTTAACAACTTAACTAAAGTTTAAACGGAAATACCACCTTTGTAGATCCGGTGCTCCACCTCCATAGCTCCGCAACGAAGTCCCCTCGCTGTCCAAATGAATTCCCGGGCTCTAGCGTCGGCTTCGTCGGAGAAATGGCGAGCTAGGTCGTCGATGTCCATGCCGAAGATGATCTACGTCGAGGCATCGCTAGATCAAGCTCCAACTTCACCAAGTGATGAAACTTGTGAAGAAAACACACTCTACTACTTAACAAGAGGTAGAGGATGAAGAAATAGGAAGTGGGTAGACTTTAGAATTGGATTTCTCACTCATTTCCATCAATCACCATTGATGGAGCTTGCTTTCTTCAAGTGAAGAAAGGAAGAAGAAGAAGAATTATGTTATGATAAGTTAATCAAAAAAGAAAAGAATAATCAATCCTTATCATAACATGACCATAGTTAAGTGTAGAGAACTAATCATGGTTTAATGCAATGGTTAGGGTTAAGCTAAAAACAAAATGGTCATCAAGTCAAAGCATTCATGAAGCTTCATGAATGAACAAAAGAAATGCCACCATTTTATCATTTCATTTCCTTTTTCCAATAAGAAAAAGATTAATAAATAAATGACTAAAATGAATAAGCAAATAGTAAACCCTAACCATTCCATTAACCAAGGTTTAATTCTATACACTTAATTAAAAAGGCATGTATCATCAAACATGATACAAGCATGTGCACAAAATCATATCGCATATGCAATGCGCACACCCGAGCGAGAAAATCCATTTAAAGTGAACCGATACTAGTTAATGCAAAGTAATATATCAAATATATAATTATGCATTAAATCATTAAATCAACACTTGATTTAACGATCCGGTCATATCGCATATAACCGACTAGTATCATTAGTAACAACTTATCGAATCAACACTTGATCCGATAACCCGGCTATATCGCATATAACCGATCAATGTCACATCGCGAGAATCGAATACAGTATCACATACTGGTATTATTCTCGGTCCCGCACATATCTCATATACGCTCCTATTTCGTTTTGCTTGAGCCAGGAAACCTCTGTGTAGGACTCTAAAGACTCGTCAATACGCCGGCAGCAGATGATGATCATATCAAGCATCCACAAGCCGCAAGCGGTCTGCTAAACGTAACGGCCTCCCGGGTATTGAGCGATCAGAAGATCGACGAGCAAGCCCGCTCACACTCCTGTGAATCCAACCAGTAACACTTACCGTACAGTCCGGTCTGATCGTCTGATATGTTGCATATCTTGCCTAGGGGTGGTAAACGTCAGACCCCAATAGCTCGATAAGTCGTGTCGATATGATGTCTATAACAATTCGAGAAACTACTGGTAACACTTACCAGTAAATCTCAGCAACCCTGGCCAGGGATTTCCTGTTATAGCCAATCGAACACAGCGCAACATCAACCCCCTATACCGGGAGAGACGAATCCCCTCCTATCGCTCATTGCCTCCATGTGACTCGGGACTGTACCCAAAAACCACCGTTTTGCACGCCCTCTTGGACGTGGTAAGATGGAAATCAAAGCACAGTGGGAACCACACAAGACTCTATGACGATCTCGGGTCAACAGACTACTCTGTACCAGTGTCACCAGAGAACTGCCATCTGACGTAAGGTATAATACCATCTGGGAGTTCTCGGCGAGTCCGTCCAGTGTACCCAGTCTCTACTGAGCACCCGTATATCATCTCTGATGTCAAACACCGATGGATATGGGATCATCCATCGCCCATCTGTATGGGTCGAGAAGGTATACGCTAGTCTACTCTGGTATATCGATGCCCCATCTCGATACACCCACGACTAGGGACTTTCAAGGATGTACTTATGGACTACCATGTCCCCACTAGTATGATCTGCATCATAGTCCAGGTAGTCAAGTACACATCCTAAGGGCTTTACCACCATGTAATAGAGAGACAATCTGTGTACACGTTAAGGTAAAGAGCAACCAGATAGCATACTATCATGTCGAGCAAGAAAGTCCTCCCTATATATGTCCCAGCATCCACTACAATATACATCCAATGTACAGTAATGGCCTCTAGGGCATACATATAACTAACAATCTCCCACTTGCACTAGGGCCATCTGTAGCAGTGGTTGTAGTATCTCATACTCAACCATCCCATAAAAGTCTCTCTCTGGGAACAGGCCTTTGTGAGTGGATCCGCTGTGTTGTCCTCTGAGTCTACTCTCCTTACCTCGATCCCTTAGAGATCAACCATCTCCATGATCAGGTGATACTGCCTTAGAATATGTCTGGATCACTGATGGGACCGGCGTTCCTTGGCATAAGCCAAAACTCCATTGTCACACAATGGGAGGAACTTAGTTCATCTCATGAACTAGTATATAGACAGCCTCTTTTGTAGCATCCTAAGTAGCGATATATCCAGCCTTTATCATCTAATATGTCACGGTATCTAGCTTGGGACTCTTCCAACATACCGTCCCTTTACTTAGGGTAAAGACAATGCCTGTGACTGACACTCAGTCGTCATTATCACCCTGGAACACTTCCAGTGATTCTCCTCAGGATCGATTGATACCATCTCGCTACAACTAGTGAGAATCCTAACAACCAATTAGATCTATCTCATAGATCCAAAACCCAGGATTTAGGAGGTATCACTTTGATCCTATATGGAGAATCTTTGTGATAATCAGAGATTGATCGAGCGTAGCATAGGAAACTACTTCCCTATCAAGAGTATGTCATCCACGTACTCTACGAGGATCGTCACCATACTCCCTACTACCTTTTTGTTTATACAAGGTTCATCTACCATTTTGATGATGTCAAACTCTTTGACTACTTCATCAAAACAGACGTTCCAACTCCGCGATGCCTGCTTTATCCTATAAAGCATCTTGCACACGTTTCCGCTGCTCCCACTGTCTACGAGGCTCTCTGGCTGTGTACTTATAGACTCCCTCTTCTAAAACATCATTTAGAAAAGCTGTCATGACACCCAACCACCAGATATCGTAGTCATGGTATGTAGCCGTGGCAAGTAGGATCTGGATGGACTTAAGCATAGATCCTTAGAAAAAGTTTCATCATGATCCACACCTGGTCAATGATGCAAACCTTTAACAAGTCTAGCTTTGAAAGTCTCAACTTTTTCATGTACACCAAGTAATCTTCTCAAGATATACTGGCTCCTGATGGGGATTTAACCCTTCAGATGTAGCAACCAAAGTCCATACTTTGTTGGTGTATAAGGATTCCATCTCAGATCACTAAGCATCCAGCCATTCTTATAGAGTCTTACTCCTGATGGCCAGCTCGAAACTAGTTGGGTCATCATCTCATGATGCAATCCTCGCTCCCACTGTCATAGAGAAACCGAAGTATCTCTCAGGTGGGTGAGGAACCCTACTAGATCGGCGGAGAGGCTGAGGTTCATTGGTAATTATTGAATCCTTTGGTTCTGTCAAATCTTCAGCTGCAGTTTTGTATAGCTGGAACATTTCCAGTTCTACATGACTGACCTTGCCTCGAGCTTGTCCGGATTTTGCTTTTCAGACATAGGCCGGACAACCCCAAATCTTAACTAACTTAAGAAATGGGCTCTTCCCTTTCCATATCACATATGAAATGATAGGCAACTGATTTGATTGGAACCATATTCAATAGGTATGCAGCTTCTCAAGTGCATAACTCCTAAAAAAGGAAATAGGTAACTCAGTAGTACTCATTATAGAGCACACCTTATCATATAGGGTGAGATTGCTCCGCCCCGATATACCATCGTGCTATGGTGTATTCGGAGGAGTAATGCTGAGAGAGAATCTCATTCTCCTTTAGAATAGTCCAGGAATTCTATGCACAAGTATTCTCCTCCCTGATCACATCAAAGGACATAATACTTATACCCGTATTGGTTCTCTATTTCTAACTTATATTCTGTGAATATCTCAAAAGGTTCGGACTTGTGTTTCAACAGGAACATAGGTCTGAATCTTGAAAGATCATCAGAGAATGTAATGAAGTACAAAGAACCGGTCTTGGCATGTGTAGACAGGGGACCTTTATACATCAACATGTATCATCCCAAGAGTTCACTAACTCTTTCTCTGTTTCCAGTAAACGGAGCTATGGTCATCTTATCTTTGTGACATGACTGGCAAGTTTCACAAGATGTAAATTCAAACTGATTTAAATATGCATCTACATGTAACTTTAGCTAGTCGGGTCGCATTGATATGACCTAGTCTACAATGCCTCAAGAAGGATTCGTTCATTTCTGAACTCTTCCTCTTGTGTGTGTTCTGTATACTAAAGAACTGTAGTTTGATTTAGAACATCAATGCTTTTAGATAACGTGCCTGAACCGATCAACTTTTGATATAGGAAATGTTCAAAACATTATCCAACAATACAAAATTTTATCATTTCTTTACTTATAAAGAGACTGATATGATTTTGTATATCAGGTTCGGTATCTAATAACATTCGTTCAGAATCAATGTATTGGTAATACAGGGTGACAGTGACCAACAGACTTGGCTGCAACTCTTGCCCCGTTTTCTGTCTCATGAAACTTATCAGCCGTTCTCAGTTCTCTACCTTTCTGTAGCCCTATGTAACAGATTACATATCTGGGATCCTGATCCGGTATCATATACCCAGGACATAAAGGATACTGAGAAACAGTTCTTTGTAATGAACACACCCAAAGATGATGCATCAGCATGCACTCTCTTTGTTTGGGCGGCACGGGAAATCTGGTATTCCACAATTTCCTGCTCTGTCTTATAACAATTATAAGTTGGAGCGGGACCAACGTTCCCCAGCTCAGTATAACAAGCGGGTTCGGTCAAATATCCGTATTATTATCTTGATTAAGGCGTGATATGGTCGCTACCTGGAGAGAGAGAGAAGAAAACACTCAGCGTGCGCTCTTGCAAGAATAGATTGGTTATTATTTTATCTAATCAGGATGGCTCCCACTGCTTTTTATCAAATCTTCCTTCAAACCCTAAAAGGAAAGACTAGCCGGGATTAATTACACACTACAAGTTCGCCAATCTTTCAGCCAGGCCAGTGTCGGTACTTTGAGGGAGGTCCCCCATGCTTTCGCACGAACCTAATTAATGTAAACCTCGTTTTCCCAGAGGCGTAACCCAGTAGACACCTTTCTAGACACCTACTTGATCGGCTAATTGTAATGTGTAAAACTCTCCCAGGAGTAACAATTACTCGCAGCGGGTATCGGGATCCAACTATCTCATAGAAGGTATGCAATCTCATTGCAAATTTCAACACTTGAAATTCCCGATAATATTTTGCCCCTAACCTCCTATGACCTTGACAAAGGCCAACAAACCATAGGATGCTAGTCAAGTTCAACCCGTCATTTCCTGATTGAATTAAACCCACCCGCACGGCCCTTGACAAAGGACAACAAGGTCGCACGACTACCCTAATCCAATCTGCATCATATGCATAAGCAGATAAGCACCAGTTAGCTACCGCACACTGTGCCTTGACAAAGGCCAACAAACGCAGCACGAATACTAACTACTACTTATCTAAAATGACGGAGGGCTACGACAGGTTTTTCTGAAAACCTACTGCGTAATGAACTTGATATCGTTGTAGAATCAAATGATTTTAAAATGGAGTGCTTTTGAGGCTTTTCTAGTTTTGCTAAAGGTGTCACTCCCGGTGAAGGGATCGTCGGTCCTTTCCTCGTCGAATGAGGTGCGGGATATATCATATATATCACTGTGCAAAGCAAAAAACACTTAAAAGCAATCAAAAGACAAACCGAGTGTGCAGCATCTGCCAGTTATTGCTAAAGGAGTCACTCCCGGTGAAGGGATCTCGGTCCTTTCCTTATCGAAGGTGCAGGATATATCATATATACCGCTGTGCAAAGCAAGAACTGTAGCTACCTGTTTTATTTTGAAATTCGACTCTACAACATCTTAGGTTTCTTTTATTTCATTAATCTCATTAATGAAGTCCCATCAATTAAGTACCTAAACATCACAGATAAATACGATGTACACTTATGCCATCCGCATTCGCCTCGATGTCCCCTCGTGCACCGTTAGGTTAGGTGACTAACGGCAGAGCGGGGCAGGGCTAGCGCGGGTGTAAAACATAAGTAACGTCTATATAATATATCATATATACTATATACTGTATCTATCAAAGAAGATCACATGATCACATCACAGATATCGCAGCAGAAGAAACATATTAAATATTGGATATACTAGGACGTCCGTGTTTTCAATACGAGCCAGTATAAAACACGGATTCCACGGTCGTGATGAATAGACAAACCCACACCCCTAGACCCCTACGAGAGCGGCAAGCAACCCTACCAATTCTGGAGTTAGGAGACCCGGACCCGACTCCTTGAGTTGGTCTCCCACTGGACTCCAGAACCCGGTTACTTGTGCCCTCCTCCTTGGGTCTATCCTAGTGCGGAAAAGTAAATAATATACAAAGGGTGACAACTTCCGCTACCTGGAAGTGCCCCAAATAAAAGAATATTACATACAAGTTTTTACATGAATGAAAATGAAAAACACTCATCTCACATAAAAACCCCCGGCTATTCAAACACGACGATCCAATATAACATATCCAGCAACACATAACATCACATGTCATCAACGTAAGTAAATATGTCCATCCCAATTGTCGTTGACATATAGCAATGAAACAGGCGATATCACATATTACACTTACGGTCACAGAAAAGAAAGTGTAAAACTACAACAGTTGGAATCCGCAAACTCTTTAGACATCGCATGCCTAGCCAAATGAATTCCTTAGACATCGCATGCCTAACAATTATAAACCTCGCATTTTAGTCTCATCATTGAAAACACTTTTCAATATCAAGTCGGGCAATTCAACAAGATTCCCGATACCCTGATCGAATGCTCGTCGCAAACTTTAGTAGGCGGCCGCACCCCCGATGCCGTCGACGAAGTGCACCAAGGCGGAACACCGCTGCTGCGAGCACCCGAACGGATGCTTTCGGCGACGGGGTTCTCCTACAGTCACTTGGTCGGGGCTATGGGGTGTAGCAGTCTATTAAGTTTACCGGCGAGTATCTGCGTACGCTACGAGATTGCGACGGACTTTTGATCACATCAAAATTCCGTGGCTACCGATCATGTGAGACTAAACTGCTATGTTTATAACATTCATTCAGTTATCTCATAACTGCTTGTGAATTCCAATTATTGTATCACATTCCGAATAAAATAGAAAATGTTAAACTTTCCGATCGAACAATCGAACACCCATGTTTTCCCGATACAGCTCATCACATGAAACAGGTTTTAAAACATTCAGTTCATGCCTCAGTACCAACGGTCCAGCCGTAGAAGGGTCAAGCCAACGCCTCACATGTGGCACGCCGTACTGCCCCAAACCCGAAGGTTCAAAGGGCAGATCAAGACGGTCACATAATCGAGTTAAGGTTTGTTGTCTTCTAGAGGGTCCATCGCGTTACTTGCACTACTTAGAACGTCGTCAAACTACGGAAAAATCCAACACTTGGAAATTTCCCGACAGGGGAAAAATTGGGTATTTATATCCGGTCGAACTTTTTAACATATTCTAAAATTTATCCGGAAAGCCACACAGACAAAATTTGATAATCCGATCGAACATTCGAATCCCCAAAACAACCCCAGAAAACTCAACTGCATAGGATATATTAAAATTACCCAGGAAAACCAGCATTGCATATTAAGAATTACTGTGCAAATTTGGCTCGTGCGGCGGATCCGCGGCTCATTGATGGAATTAGGCACACGAATTTTACAGTATCCCTTAGAATTTCCTGCTGATTTTTCTGCATATTTTTAATGTTGAAAAATCCCAGATTTTAGAAAAAGGACAGAGAGCAATTTGGAATTGGGTTTTCGGGTTCGTTCGGACTTCAAACTCCGTCTAGACTTCGTCTAAGGCTCTAGCTAGGCTCTGATACCACTGTAGGGTTCCTAGGCACACTAGTGAGGTCTCACAAGCCATCAATCATACCAATTTCAAATTTAAATGGTGCCGAGAAACCCTAGAACGGATCGTTGGCTAGATTTCTAGGCGAAACATTAAACTAGTTAACAACTTAACTAAAGTTTAAACGGCAATACAACCTTTGTAGATCCGGTGCTCCACCTCCATAGCTCTGCAACGAAGTCCCCTCACTGTCCAAATGAATTCCCGGGCTCTAGCGTCGGCTTCGTCGGAGAAATGGAGAGCTAGGTCGTCGATGTCCATGCCGAAGATGATCTACGTCGAGGCATCGCTAGATCAAGCTCCAACTTCACCAAGTGATGAAACTTGTGAAGAAAACACACTCTACTACTTGGCAAGAGGTAGAGGATGAAGAAATAGGAAGTGGGTAGACTTTAGAATTGGATTTCTCACTCATTTCCATCAATCACCATTGATGGAGCTTGCTTTCTTCAAGTGAAGAAAGGAAGAAGAAGAAGAATTATGTTATGATAAGTTAATCAAAAAAGAAAAGAATAATCAATCCTTATCATAACATGACCATAGTTAAGTGTAGAGAACTAATCATGGTTTAATGCAATGGTTAGGGTTAAGCTAAAAACAAAATGGTCATCAAGTCAAAGCATTCATGAAGCTTCATGAATGAACAAAAGAAATGCCACCATTTTATCATTTCATTTCCTTTTTCCAATAAGAAAAAGATTAATAAATAAATGAATAAAATGAATAAGTAAATAGTAAACCCTAACCATTCCATTAACCAAGGTTTAATTCTATACACTTAATTAAAAAGGCATGTATCATCAAACATGATACAAGCATGTGCACAAAATCATATCGCATATGCAATGCGCACACCCGAGCGAGAAAATCCATTTAAAGTGAACCGATACTAGTTAATGCAAAGTAATATATCAAATATATAATTATGCATTAAATCATTAAATCAACACTTGATTTAACGATCCGGTCATATCGCATATAACCGACTAGTATCATTAGTAACAACTTATCGAATCAACACTTGATCCGATAACCCGGCTATATCGCATATAAACGATCAATGTCACATCGCGAGAATCGAATACAGTATCACATACTGGTATTATTCTCGGTCCCGCACATATCTCATATACGCTCCTATTTCGTTTTGCTTGAGCCAGGAAACCTCTGTGTAGGACTCTAAAGACTCGTCAATACGCCGGCAGCAGATGATGATCATATCAAGCATCCACAAGCCGCAAGCGGTCTTCTAAATGTAACGGCCACCCGGGTATTGAGCGATCAGAAGATCGACGAGCAAGCCCGCTCACACTCCTGTGAATCCAACCAGTAACACTTACCGTACAGTCCGGTCTGATCGTCTGATATGTTGCATATCTTGCCTAGGGGTGGTAAACGTCAGACCCCAATAGCTCGATAAGTCGTGTCGATATGAGGTCTATAACAATTCGAGAAACTACTGGTAACACTTACCAGTAAATCTCAGCAACCCTGGCCAGGGATTTCCTGTTATAGCCAATCGAACACAGCGCAACATCAACCCCCTATACCGGGTGAGACGAATCCCCTCCTATCACTCATTGCCTCCATGTGACTCGGGACTGTACCCAAAAACCACCGTTTTGCACGCCCTCTTGGACGTGGTAAGATGGAAATCAAAGCACAGTGGGAACCACACAAGACTCTATGACGATCTCGGGTCAACAGACTACTCTGTACCAGTGTCACCAGAGAACTGCCATCTGACGTAAGGTATACTACCATCTGGGAGTTCTCGGCGAGTCCGTCCAGTGTACCCAGTCTCTACTGAGCACCCGTATATCATCTCTGATGTCAAACACCGATGGATATGGGATCATCCATCGCCCATCTGTATGGGTCGAGAAGGTATACGCTAGTCTACTCTGGTATATCGATGCCCCATCTCGATACACCCACGACTAGGGACTTTCAAGGATGTACTTATGGACTACCATGTCCCCACTAGTATTATCCGCATCATAGTCCAGGTAGTCAAGTACACATCCTAAGGGCTTTACCACCATGTAATAGAGAGACAATCTGTGTACACGTTAAGGTAAAGAGCAACCAGATAGCATACTATCATGTCGAGCAAGAAAGTCCTCCCTATATATGTCCCAGCATCCACTACAATATACATCCAATGTACAGTAATGGCCTCTAGGGCATACATATAACTAACACATATCTCATATGCGCTCCTATTTCGTTTCGCTTGAGCCAAGAAACCTCTGTTTAGGACTCTAAAGACTCGTCAATACGCCGGCAGCAGATGATGATCATATCAAACACCCACAAGCCGCAAGCGGTCTGCTAAACGTAACGGCCACCCGGGTATTGAGCGATCAGAAGATCGACGAGCAAGCCCGCTCACACTCCTGTGAATCCAACCAGTAACACTTACCGTACAGTCCGGTCTGATTGTCTGATATGTCGCATATCTCGCCTAGGTGTGGTAAACGTCAGACCCCAGTAGCTCGATAAGTCATGCCGACGTGAGGTCCATAACATGTGTGAAACTACTGATAACATTTACCAGTAGATCACTGCAACCCTGGCCAGGGATTTCCTGTTATGGCCAGTCGAGCATAGCGCAACATCAACCCCCAATACCGGGAGAGACGAATCCCCTCTTATCGCTCATTGCCTCCATGTGAATCGGTACTGTACCCAAAAACCACCTGTTTGCACAACTCAGTAGAGCCGTGGTAGGGTGGAAATCAAAGCACACTGGGAGACACACAAGACTCTATGACGATCTCGGGTCAGCAGACTAAGCTGTACCAGTGTCACCAGAGAACTGCCATCTGACGTGAGGTATAATACCATCTGGGAGTTCTCGGCGAGTCCGTTCAGTGTACCCAGTCTCCACTGAGCACCCGTATACCATCTCTGATGTCAAACACCAATGGATATGGGATCATCCATCGCCCATCGCATGGGTCGAGAAGATATACGCTAGTCTACTCTGGAATATCGATGCCCCGTCTCGATATTCCCACGACTAGGAACATTGAAGGATGTACTCATGGACTACCCAGGCCCCACTAGTATGATCTGCATCATAGTCCTGGAAGTTGAGTACCCATCCTAAGGGCTTTATCAACATGCAACAGAGAGACAGAAAGTATACATGTTAAGATAAAGAGCAACCAGATAGCGTACTATCATGTCGAGCAAGAAAGTCCTACCTATATATGTCACAGCATCCACTACAATATACATCCAATGTACAGTAATGGCCTCTAGGGCATACATATAACTAACAATCTAGTCAACTCCATCAATCAAATTTAGTAATTGTATAAGTAATGAGACTTAGTGAGATTGTGGTTGCGAGACTTAGAGCGAGTGGTTTTCCGCTACTTGTGGTTTGATGTCTTGCTTATTTTTTTGTGGTGAAATTCGCTGTTGGGCGTCGTATACTTATATATACTGTCTTGCATGGTTGTGATCCGCCGTTTGGCGAAGAGCTAGCTCCCGCTTAGGGATGCCTTTATCATTATCTTGTATATGTGGTTTTGGATCAAAAAATACAAAGGAGGTGTTGCCCAAATTTTTAAAAGACGAAACTGTAAGTCCACGTTGCCCACCCCGGTGCTTACTGGGAGGCGGAAAACATAATAAAAATTGGATTTTTATCAACTATAGGCAACATGGACCTTGCTTTAAGGATCTTTGCTAAACATAAACTTGCTAAAGCTAACTACAAAGTAGCTAAGTGATGGAAAGGTTATACCTTGAGCTCAAAGTCCTTCTCTCCTTGCTCCTTGGAATGGTAGAAAGAGGTCACCTTGCTTGTCTTCTCCCGTCAAAGAACGATCCACCCGAAAGCCTCGACCTTTAGCTTCAACTCCAAGCTAGGAGTAACTAGAGTGCAAGAAATGCTAAGACTTGAACCCTAGAAGAGAGTAGAGAAGATCAAGTGAAGGTTTTTCTCAAGCTTTTTGTTTCTCAACACATGAGAGGGAGAGAACTTGAGGGGGAGGATGAGCAAGAGAGAGAAATGATATGAGAGAATGAATTATTAGTGAGCCATTCTCACTAATATGTGTGAATAATTTTAATTGAATAATTAGCTTGAAAATTGTCATGGTAAATCATGATATGACCTTTATCATTTCAATTTTGCAAAGATCAAAGAGCATCATCCAAATGAAATGATTATGGTCAAGTTGTCAACAAGGTCAACAAGTCAAAGAAGTCAAATTGTCAACAACAACAACCATGCACAATTATTAAGATAATTATCAATTAACTATAATACACACAAAAGCAATAGGGTTAATAAAATGACAATAGCCATTAACCCTAAACAAGGTCCTCTCCCTCAATCTCAAGCAACTGTGCATACGCACCCGCATTCGTGATCCGAGGAACACGAATACTCTGAGAAAAACCAATCTCAAATCATATACTAGGATCCGGCTTAAACCAAAGCCCGCTAGTATAAACTGTCCGGACAGCAAACGTGCACAAGTGCGCGGATGCGAACGAACCCTGTCGCAAAACCATGCGACCTCTACTCATTTTGCCTAAAGGCGAATAGCTCTCTGTGTGGGACTCTAAAGACTCGACACTACGCTGGCAGTGGGTTTAACCACAGACCGCAAGCGGCACTAGCTGTACGTAACAGTCCCCAGGTAGATGTCGATAAGAAGACTGACGAGGTGAACCCCATCTGCACTCCTACTGAGCCTGTATGTGACAGTCTCCGTACAGTCCGGTCTGTTCGTCTGATACATCGCATGGCGGGCCTAGGGGGGCGATGAACGTCAGTCCCCTAATAGCGGTACAAGTCGTGTCGGAGTGTAGCCCAGAACACCCTGAGATAACACTGGAAACCTACCAGTATATCTCGCTTGCCCTGGCCAGGGACTACTCGTGTAATGGCTCTCCTGGACACAGCGCGATGTCAACCCCCAATACCGGGAGAGACGAATCCTGTCTAACCGTCACTGCCTCCAAGTGCTTCGGGACTGCACCCAAAAACTACCTGTTTGCACGACTCCTTTGAGTCGTGGTAGGGTAGTAATCAAAGTGCAGTGGGAACACACTCGAGGCGAAGTGACAGTGTCAAGTCAACGGACTAAGCTGTACTCATGTCACCTGGGAACTGATAACTGACGATAGGTATAATACCAACCAACAGTTCCCGACGAGTCCTGTCCAGTGTACTCGTAACCTAACGAGCACCCGTATACTATCCCAAGTACGACGTACTAACGGCTGTGGGACAGACCGTCTCCCACACTGGGATGAGAAGCGCATACGCTAGTCTACTCCGGAGTATCGATGCCCTGTCTCGATAGTCCAACGACCAGGGACCTGTATAAGGATGTGCTTATAGATTACCCAGCTCCCACGAGTGCGAGCGCCATCACAACGCTGGTAATCAAGCAAAGATCCTAAGGGCTCTACTAATATGTATACCAGCAATATGCTAAAAGAAACACATGCACATATTAAAGCAGAGACAAACCAAGTAGCATACTACCATTTCGAGCAAGATTGTATATACAACTGTGAATATCCCAAGCTTCCATTAAGTAATATACAAGCTAGTATGATACAGTAATGGCCTCTAGGGCATATATACTAACAATCTCCCACTTGCACTAAGGCCATGTACTGGCGTATCGAAGACCTATCATCTCGATCAGCCGCTCGAACTGAGTCTGGGGCAAGGCCTTGGTGAATGGATCTGCTGTGTTATCCTCTGATGCAACTCTCCGGACCTCGATCTCCTGGCGATCCACGATCTCCCTGATCAGGTGATACCGCCTTAAGATGTGTCTGGATTTCTGATGGGATCTGGGTTCCTTCGCTAAAGCTATAGCCCCGTTGTTGTCGCAATACAGAGGTATTGGGTCAACAATGGACGGAACCACCTGAAGTTCTTTCAAGAACTTCCTCATCCAGACAGCTTCTTTTGCGGCATCAGATGCAGCGATGTATTCCGCTTCCATAGTCGAGTCAGCAACGGTTTCCTGTTTGGAGCTCTTCCAACACACCGCCCCTCCATTGAGGGTAAAGACAAAACCCGACATGGACTTGGAATCATCCTTGTCACTCTGGAAGCTGGAGTCAGCAAAGGCCTCAATCTGCAGGTCTTTTCCGCCATACACCAAGAACATCTCCTTAGTCCTTCTCAGGTACTTGAGAATGTTCTTTACTGCTATCCAATGTTTCTCCCCTGGGTTTGACTGATACCTGCTTACCACACTCGGTGCATAAGCCACATCCGGTCTGGTACACAACATCGCATACATTATAGAGCCTACCGCAGAAGCGTAGGGTATAATAGACATGCGATCCCTCTCCAAATCAGTCTTGGGAGACATCTCTTTGGAGAGGGTGATCCCGTGACAAGCCGGTAGATTACCGCGCTTGGAATCTTCCATACTGAATCTCTTCAGTATGGTGTCGATGTACCTGGACTGCGAGAGTCCTAATATCCTCTTGGATCTGTCACGGTAGATCCGGATACCCAGAATGTATGAGGCATCACCCAGGTCATTCATGGAGAACCTGTGTGACAAGAACCCCTTGACAGATTGTAGCATAGGAATGTCATTTCCTATTAAGAGAATGTCATCCACGTATAAAACGAGGAATACCACAGTTCTCGCTACAAATCTACAATAGATGCATGGTTCATCTGGATTTTTGATAAAGCCAAATTCCTTGACCGTCTCATCAAAACAGATGTTCCAACTCCGCGATGCCTGCTTTAGTCCATAAATGGACTTAAGCAACTTGCACACCTTTCCGCTGCTCCCACTCTGAATGAAACCCTCTGGTTGATCCATATAGACACACTCTACTAAATGACCATTTAGAAAAGCTGTCTTTACGTCCATCTGCCAAATCTCATAATCGTGGAAGGCAGCAATGGCAAGAAGGATCCGAATGGATTTCAGCATAGCTACTGGAGAAAAGGTTTCGTCATAGTCCAAACCAGGTCGCTGACGAAAACCCTTTGCTACCAGTCTAGCTTTATAGGTCTCAACCTGTCCATCTACACCAATCTTCCTTTTGAAGGTCCACTTGCATCCTACGGGTTTTACCCCGTCTGGAGCAATGTCCAACGTCCATACTTTGTTGGTGTACATGGACTCCATTTCGGTCCGCATTGCATCCAGCCATTTTACCGAGTCGACGCTCTGAATGGCTTGCTGGGAGCTAGTAGGCTCATCACAATCTATGATGCAATCCTCTCTATCCCCGTCAATGAGAAAACCGTAGTACCTCTCGGGCGGATGAGACTGCCTACTACTCCTGCGGAGTGGCGTAGGAATGTCCTGTTCTTTTGAACCTTCTGGTTCCACTAAGCTTTCAGAAATAGTTTGTGGTTCTGGAATTTCTTCCAGTTCTATTGCGCTCCCACTTATTTCTTTTTCTAAAAACTGATGTTCCAGAAAATGGGCATTACGAGAAACAAGGACTTTTTGTTCCTCTTCGTAACAGAAAAGATACCCCCTGGAGTTCTTTGGGTATCCCACAAACTTGCACAGTACTGAGCGTGCCTCGAGCTTGTCCGTGTGCTGCTTTTTGATATAAGCTGGACATCCCCAAATCTTCAAGTATTGAAGATAGGGTTTCTTCCCACTCCATAACTCATATGGTGTGGTAGGCACAGTCTTAGTGGGAACACGGTTCAAAAGATATGCAGCTGTTTCTAGCGCATATCCCCAGAACGATCGCGGTAACTCAGCGTTACTCATCATGGACCGTACCATATCCAATAGGGTTCGGTTCCGTCTCTCCGATACACCGTTATGTTGCGGAGTGTATGGAGGAGTAAGCTGAGAGAGAATTCCATTCTCTTTTAAGTAATTCAGGAATTCGGCACTTAAGTATTCTCCACCTCGATCCGATCTTAGAATCTTGATACTTTTGCCGGTTTGTTTTTCTACTTCATTCTTATATTCCTGGAACTTATCAAAAGCTTCGGATTTATGCTTCATTAAGAAGACATGTCCGAATCTTGAGAAATCATCCGTAAAAGTAATGAAGTAAGAAAAACCGCTTCGCGCATGTGTAGACATTGGACCGCACACGTCACTGTGTACGAGTCCCAAGAGCTCGCTCGCTCTTTCTCCGTGTCCAGAAAACGGAGTCTTTGTCATCTTTCCTTTGAGACAGGATTGACAAGTTGCATACGATTGATATTCGAACGGATCTAAATATCCTTCAGTATGTAACTTAGTCAATCTTCTCTCATTGATGTGACCCAGTCTACAATGCCATAAGAAAGTTTTATTAATTTCTGGAGACTTTCTTTTGTGTGTATTCTGGATATTGAAAACCTGTGGTTGGTTTAAAACGTATATACCGTTGTTCAATGTACCTGACCCAATCAAAACTTGATTAAGGTGAATGTTCACTACATTACTTACAAATGCAAATTCATAACCTTCTTTAGATAATAAAGATACAGAAATGATATTACAGGTTGCATTTGGTACATAATAACAACTACGCAAAACCAAAAAGTGTCCATCTGATAATCCCAGGTGATAGTCCCCCACGGCCTCAGCATCCATGCTAGCACCGTTCGCAACTCTGAGGGTCATGTCACCTGCCTTCAAAACTCTACGCTTTCTCAACGCCTGCAAAGAATTACAGATATGAGATCCTGATCCGGTATCCAATACCCAGGATGTAGAGTTTATTGATAGACAGTTTTCAATAACATACACACCTGAAGCTGAAGCTGCAACTCGCTTCAAATCCTGTGTTCTGGCTTTCCAAGCCTTGCAATCTTGTTTCCAGTGACCACTTTTGTGACAATAGAAGCATTCTTCCTTCCCCACCAGCTTCCCCGCTACCTTTGTTGCTTTACCCTTTCCCTTCGTATCCACTTTACCGACACCGCCTCTTGGTTTGGCGGGGGCTTTCTTCTTCTTGCCCTTGGCTTTCGCCCTGGACCTAGAAGAGGAAGATCCTCCTACAAACAAAGTGGATGTCTCCCTACCCTTCTGTAGGGTGCCCTCAGCAATCCTCAACATGTTCAGAAGTTCGGAAAGTTCAACCTCCTTTCCTTGCATGTTGAAGTTAAGAATGAACTGGGCGTAAGTGGAAGGAAGGGACTGGAGAATCAAATCAGTATAGAGTTCATTCTCCAACGTGGTCCCAAGGTCCGCGAGCTCCTCTATGTAGCCGATCATCTTAAGCACGTGGTCCGCTACCGATGATCCGACAGCCAACCTTGCCGAAAAAAACTTCTTCGACACTTCGTATATGGCGATACGAGACTGCTCTCCATACAGTTCTTTTGTATGGAGAAATATGGACTCTAGGTCCATATTCTCGTGCCTCCTCTGATGTTCGTTGTCCATCGAGGCTAGTACGAGGCATCTGGCCCTCGCGCAATCTATCTCCCATGTCTTACGGATTTCTACATCCGCGACGCTGGAGGTGGGACCTGGGACAGGGGGAGCTTTGGTGGTAAGTACATACCCCAGCTTGTCATAAGTGATAGCGATCTTGACATTCCTGAGCCAATCTTTGTAGTTTGGCCCTGTCAGTTTATTTTTATCTAGTAATAACTTAAGTCCGGTCATCTTGAATGGTCGCTGCAATTAGGAGAGAGAAAAGAAACACTTTAGCATGATGCTCTTGCAAGTTTAGAGTGGTTTTTAGTTTGTCTAAACTGGATGGCTCCCACTGTCTCTCGAATCCCTTCTCAAACCGTAAAGAAAGGATTAGTCAGGATTACTCTCACCGTACAATACTTGCTTAACCGTTCAGCCAGGCCAGTGTCGGTACTTCGAGGGAGGTTTTCCAACGCTTTCGCGAAGTTCCTTAATTAAGTAACCTCTTTTCCCTGTGGGCGTAGCCCCGCTAACACCTTTCTAGGCACCTACTAGGTTTATAGCATTGATCGTTAAGTGAGAGTTTTCCCGAGGAGTAGCATATACTCACAGTAGGATCGGGATCCAAATATCATCGCGTGATAAAACCGAAGGAATCCTACCAGAATCATCACACTCCAAATGGTATGCAACGCTAGCAAGTTTCAGTACTTATGAAACTCCCGATGTGGATTTTTGCCCCATGCTCTTATGACCTTGGCGTGAGGTCAAAATGTCATAAGTCACATGTCAAGTTCTTCCCATCATTATCCTGGTTAATTTGAACCCACCCGTACCTACCCTTGACGTAGGCCAAAAAGGCAGTACGACTGTCTCAAATCAACGCATTCTATCTATGCAACGGATAAATATCCGGCAGCTACCAATCACTATGCCTTGGCGTGAGGTCAAAATACATAGCTTGAATACTACCGAATATTTAACCGAAATGATGGAGGGCTACGGATGGTTTTGGCGAAACCGTGAACGTAGTGAACTTGATATAATCGATGGAACGAGATAGCTTTTAAAAGGAGTGGTTCAAGCTCCACGTTTAAAAGTTTAGTTTTGAAAAGAACCGAGTGGTTTTCAAAATGTTCCAATCGACTTTTACTTGGTTTATTTTCTTGCATTAGTTCTTTTAATGCATCCCATCATTTAATCCTACCATTGCAGAAAACAACCAAAATATGACGTACGCTTATGCCATTCGCATTCGCCACGGGGCCCCATCATCACCCGTTAGGTTACTTAACTAACGACAGAGCGGGGGCTGGGCTAGCGCGGCTGTAAAACATAAGCAACGCCTAAATAGTTATTATATATAAATATATAGCAATGATAGACATTACAGATCACAGATGAATACATTGGATATACTAGGAATCCGCAATGCGTTCGAGCCTGCAACGTAAAGCGGATTACACGGTCGCGGTGAATAGCCAATACCCCACCCAAGACCCCTACGGGTGCGGCAAACTACCCGCCAAGTACCCGAAGCGAAGCAACCTCCCTCACCACCGTGAGTAGGCCACTCGGCACTTCGAGATACCCGGTAGTTTGTGCACCCCCTCCATGGGTCTATCCTAGGAGCAAAAACAGTAAAAAGAATTATACAATGACGGCTACAACCCCGACCCGGTTGTGCGGCCATACAAATAATATTATTACATCAATTTACATGTTACAAATGAATGAAAGAAAAAGAACGCTCATCTCACATCCACCCCGGCTATTAACCCACGACAATCCAATCCATTCATATCCACAAACCAATAACAATCACAGATCACAGAGATGTATAACCCCAACTAATCGACTTATAGCGATTAGCCGACGTTCAATACATACAAGCATCACAGATATAACCGATATAGTTAAAATGTAGTGAAGTTCCGAAAAAAATACGGATTTATAGGCCCCCAAAAGTAAATTTTAGTTCTGGAAAATCTGGGCACATATAACATATCCTAAAAATCCCAAAAACAACACAGAAATACACTGCACCAAAAACGATGCAGAGAGGGGACAAGACGGCCGCGCTTCCGCGGCAAGAGCTTCCTATTGCCGCGGATCCGCGGTCCTTTAGTCGCCTCTCTGGTTCGTCTTTGGTGGTGTTCTACACAAAACCCTGAGATAATTTTTGGTGTATAACAAATTTTATTTTGACCAGAAAAAATATTAACAGAAACTAGGGTTTTGCGAGTTTGGTTTTTCAATTTTCCGGTTTCGAAACTTCGTTACACATAACTACTTAGCTAGTTTGTGTTTAGTTAGGCTCTGATACCACTGTAAGTCCACGTTGCCCACCCCGGTGCTTACGGGGAGGCGGAAAACATAATAAAAATTGGATTTTTATCAACTATAGGCAACATGGACCTTGCTTTAAGGATCTTTGCTAAACATAAACTTGCTAAAGCTAACTACAAAGTAGCTAAGTGATGGAAAGGTTATAACTTGAGCTCAAAGTCCTTCTCTCCTTGCTCCTTGGAATGGTAGAAAGAGGTCACCTTGCTTGTCTTCTCCCGTCAAAGAACGATCCACCCGAAAGCCTCGACCTTTAGCTTCAACTCCAAGCTAGGAGTAACTAGAGTGCAAGAAATGCTAAGACTTGAACCCTAGAAGAGAGTAGAGAAGATCAAGTGAAGGTTTTTCTCAAGCTTTTTGTTTCTCAACACATGAGAGGGAGAGAGATTGAGGGAGAGGATGAGCAAGAGAGAGAAATGATATGAGAGAATGAATTATTAGTGAGCCATTCTCACTAATATGTGTGAATAATTTTAATTGAATAATTAGCTTGAAAATTGTCATGGTAAATCATGATATGACCTTTATCATTTCAATTTTGCAAAGATCAAAGAGCATCTTCCAAATGAAATGATTATGGTCAAGTTGTCAACAAGGTCAACAAGTCAAAGAAGTCAAATTGTCAACAACAACAACCATGCACAATTATTAAGCTAATTATCAATTAACTATAATACACACAAAAGCAATAGGGTTAATAAAATGACAATAGCCATTAACCCTAAACAAGGTCCTCTCCCTCAATCTCAAGCAACTGTGCATACGCACCCGCATTCGTGATCCGAGGAACACGAATACTCTGAGAAAAACCAATCTCAAATCATATACTAGGATCCGGCTTAAACCAAAGCCCGCTAGTATAAACTGTCCGGACAGCAAACGTGCACAAGTACGCGGATGCGAACGAACCCTGTCGCAAAACCATGCGACCTCTACTCATTTTGCCTAAAGGCGAATAGCTCTCTGTGTGGGAATCTAAAGACTCGACACTACGCTGGCAGTGGGTTTAACCACAGACCGCAAGCGGCACTAGCTGTACGTAACGGTCCCCAGGTAGATATCGATAAGAAGACTGACGAGGTGAACCCCATCTGCACTCCTACTGAGCCTGTATGTGACAGTCTCCGTACAGTCCGGTCTGTTCGTCTGATACATCGCATGGCGGGCCTAGGGGGGCGGTGAACGTCAGTCCCCTAATAGCGGTACAAGTCGTGTCGGAGTGTAGCCCAGAACACCCTGAGATAACATTGGAAACCTACCAGTATATCTCGCTTGCCCTGGCCAGGGACTACTCGTGTAATGGCTCTCCTGGACACAGCGCGATGTCAACCCCCAATACCGGGAGAGACGAATCCTGTCTAACCGTCACTGCCTCCAAGTGCTTCGGGACTGCACCCAAAAACTACCTGTTTGCACGACTCCTTTGAGTCGTGGTAGGGTAGTAATCAAAGTGCAGTGGGAACACACTCGAGGCGAAGTGACAGTGTCAAGTCAACGGACTAAGCTGTACTCATGTCACCTGGGAACTGATAACTGACGATAGGTATAATACCAACCAACAGTTCCCGACGAGTCCTGTCCAGTGTACTCGTAACCTAACGAGCACCCGTATACTATCCCAAGTACGACGTACTAACGGCTGTGGGACAGACCGTCTCCCACACTGGGATGAGAAGCGCATACGCTAGTCTACTCCGGAGTATCGATGCCCTGTCTCGATAGTCCAACGACCAGGGACCTGTATAAGGATGTGCTTATAGATTACCCAGCTCCCACGAGTGCGAGCGCCATCACAACGCTGGTAATCAAGCAAAGATCCTAAGGGCTCTACTAATATGTATACCAGCAATATGCTAAAAGAAACACATGCACATATTAAAGCAGAGACAAACCAAGTAGCATACTACCATTTCGAGCAAGATTGTATATACAACTGTGAATATCCCAAGCTTCCATTAAGTAATATACAAGCTAGTATGATACAGTAATGGCCTCTAGGGCATATATACTAACAGAAACATGTTTTCAAACTAGTAAATTTTACTTGCAGCATTCATGTTCCTTTTCTATGTATTAAGAAAACTTGATTTCATTATACATTTATTTCAAAACTCCACCTCCTTTATTTTTTTAAAAAGGTTTAGATTTCTGGGTTTCAGCTTACTTGAATTACGTTACGCCTTTAGACGTTGCGTGATTTAAGTGCTGGTCACGAGCTAATATTTCGGGTCGTGACAAACTTGGTATCAGAGCGCTAGGTTTGGTTCGAGTCTATGTTTGACTTTGCGGAGTCTAGGGCGGGTATGTATTTCAGAACCTAGGCTTGACCTTACGGAACTTAGACTTAAACGGGAGGGTATTAGACCCGAACTTTCGTTTCATAGGTTGACTCTGATTGATGGAGTAGGTAGCTTGAGTAGAGTGGCGTACCGTACGTATGTTCCGTGGCATATTTACGATACGATACTCCACTTAAGAAACCTTATGATGTACATATTTTGAGACTTATGATTCTCTTCATACCCATGATTATACATCCATTTGAGATCCTTGATTCTATTCATTTCCATGATCATACTCTCATTGATGTTGTTCCTTCTTATGATCATGTATCCATTCTGGATCTGTCGTTTCCTTTCTTGCCGTTGATCTGCTCTCTTCGATACTCGATTGAAGTTCCTGTCGCCATGGTTTGAGCGCAGTTTGAGCTGCTGCTAGTGATGCGGTCAGGACGAGCTCGTCTGGTACGAGGACTGACCATTGTAGTTTCTGGTGACACGGGAACGTCTCGAGTTAGTATTTATGTTGTGACCTCTTGGGTGAGGCAACACCGGATGATCGGGCCATTGTTAGAGCTGCCAGTTGTGAGAGAACTGTTGATGTACAGCCTACCTTAGAGATTGTGATGTCGTCTACATGCAGACAGATGACCCAGCTGTTGCTGAGATTGATGGGATGTCGCTTCCAGAGCTTACGAGCTGAGATCGCTGGAGCTCCCAGGCAGAGGTGCGATAGATGATAGCTAGTCTATCCCGATTTGAGAGACGAAGATGATTCGTCAGGTTGATGTGCCGACGTAGACCCAGTTGAGTTGAAGATTTCCAATGTGGAAAGTCTTACTCAGATCTAGAGCAGACCGATCCCGAGATGACCATTGATGTACCGTCTTTCCTGGAGGATTGAGGCATTGTTTAGCGTGCGGACGGAGGGTATTCGCATGTCGCCTAGGCGAAGTTAAAAAGTTCGAACGAATGTCAAGAACCCATTTTTCCCAGTTTAAGTATTCGGAAGAACATGCAGGTAATTCTGTGGACCCTCTAGAAGAATGAAACCCTAACTCGACATGATGACTATGGAACCGCTTTTGAACCTTAGGGTTTGTGGCAGTTTAGCGGTGCCAGCAGTGAGGCTTGGGTTTGCCCTTCTATGGCTGGTCCAGAGGTACTGTGGTATGTACCAGATATTTTTAAACTGTGCTCAGGTGTTGAGCCTTCGAGAAATTTTGGGACCTCGATGACTCGATCGAGAAGTTTGACATCGTCCGGATATCATGTGATAAGAGACCAGTAAGATGACCAGCTTCGGATAGAGGATCTCACCCAGATGTGTTAGGAGTTGATCGAGGACGGGCGAGTATTGAGTATTTCTCCGATGGTTGGAGCGAGTTCCCGAGGACGTGTTCAGCCAGATATCTTCCATGGAGTGATGAAGATACCGAGTTGTGATTTCGAGTCCGTGTGAGAGACTTCGGATTGGCTGTAGCCGAGGACCATTGTAGTACGCGGATAGCACGATGTGACGTCGACGTGGACAATGATACAGACGAGTAGAGCTAGAGGTTCAGGCGAGATGCTGACGAGCTGTTGCTACTCCCCGTCGAGATTAGAGATATGATGTGTATACAGAGGCGTGAGACACGACCAGCTCCTGAGGAATTGCTGTGCTGAGAACGCAGATGTCCAGAGAGCGAGAAAAGATTATGCAAGAGTACCAGCCTCCATACAATTCGGCATAGACGAGATCGGAAGAGACCTTGAGCAGGATTCCTTCCAGGACACTGCTGCAATGAGATTTTCACCCAGGATCAGATGTGTCACGTGTATTCAGAGAGTCAGAGCTCGACGCCAGTGACGTGCTGCCTTACGAGTGGTCGTGCTGATTGACCGAGAGGTGACCAGAGAAGTGCCAGAACGGAATCGTTCCCGTTAGCACACCTGACCGGGCCGATGAGCCGATGGATTGCGAGATTGGTGAATCAGCCGAGAAGATAAGGGCCCAGAGACTGAGGACGGCAGACCGTGAGCAGGGGGCAAGCAGATGTTCATGTTCTGCCGGTTTTAGGCGCACCGATTTATTTTTCGACATTGTAGGAGGTGTACCTCAATGTCATTTGTTGCGATTTGCGTTTGTGATCCGAGTATCACGCTTATATCGCTTGGATTTGAGTTTTAAGGATTGAGTTTCATGATATCGTTTTCGTGCACTATGGCTGCACCTACTGGGTATTTATATTTTTGCGCATGGTTATCGCTCCTGATATATATTTTATATACCGTTGTGTTGATTTGCGATTTGTGCATATCCATTGCATTTGAGGCCGATTTTGTACCTTCGTAGCATATGTATGATTTCGTGAATTTCATACGGATGATGTGATTTTTGCACTCGGTATAGCTTATATGTGCTTGTAGTACATTGATATGGATTTGTGCTCGTAGTTGCACACGTTTTTGATTTATACACCTTGGTACACTCGGTATCGTTCTTATACGCATTTGAGTTATTAATGTGATTTTCGTGCATTGGTTGCACTGTACTTGTATTTCGCGCATTTGATGCACCAGATTTAAGATTTTCGTGCATAATAGATGCACCAGATATTGTTGTCGTGCACACCCGTTGCAGTGGATAGATGCTTTTGTGTACACCCGTTGCACTTAGTTTTTTTTGTGTGTATAGTTGCACCTGTGTTTGGATTTGATTTCCGTGCGCACCAGACGCATGTGATTATTGAATACGCCTTTTGAGGCTGATTTTGCTTTTGAGCACTTTGTTTTCATGTTGGGCACTATATTGTGTAGTAGCCAAACGGGACTGATCTGAGGACAGTACCTGAATACTTTGCATGCATTAAAATATTACCAAGAGGGTTTTCAAAAGGACCTATAGTCTCGCTATTTCCTACGTGTCCGTGAGCGACACGAATGTTTATAAAGGAAAACCTTGTTGGAATATTTCAAAAAGGGCGGAACGTATATTTGAGCAAAAAAATATGAAACTATATTTACTATTTTACAAATGAGCGTCCGTCATTTGTGCCATGAGTTACGCATCACACGGCGGTTCAGAAAGGATTTTGCATGTATTTTATTCAAATTTTGGGGTTTTTCAAAGATGCGTACTATATATATAGTATAGTATTTGACTAGTGTATGTTGGATTTTAGTATTGGATTTTGACATCTGTATCTCCACAGTAACTCCGAGGATATGCGTGCAAATCTGATGATTTGCGTGACGCTTGACGGAGTTCGATTTTGAGTTTATACTCGTTTTCAGGCGCATGCGATGCGCGGTGCTATTACAGTATCTTACGTGATTTCGGAGCCCCGTTGATTTGAGTTGATTATTGAAATGG
Source organism: Agapanthus africanus (assembly GCA_030015575.1). Classification (NCBI taxonomy): domain Eukaryota; kingdom Viridiplantae; phylum Streptophyta; class Magnoliopsida; order Asparagales; family Amaryllidaceae; genus Agapanthus; species Agapanthus africanus. The sequence continues at coordinate 261,802,053 of CM057346.1, forward strand.
TTTAGCTTTTGGGGGTTTAAATTTAAATTCGGAGACCGAATTTCTTTAAGGGGGAAGACTGTAACATTTCAGAAAATATAAAATATTATTTTTGGAATTTAATATTAAATTAATATTTTTCACGAAAACTGCCCGATTTGCGAAATTGGGGTTTTCGAAAAAGGGTATAAATATATAACGATAATTGTGAAATAAAAGGAAATTAAAATAATTTATTCATTTAATAATATATTTAAAGGATTTGGAATTTTATAAATAATTATATGCAAGTTGAAAATTTTACCCGATTAGTGCACTGCTAATCACGATTAAGCCAAATCCGTATTTCTACAGTTTTTATGGCTAGTGCACCATGTCATGTTGCATTTTGGTTACATGTTGTTTTCTTGTATTGTTTTGGGGTACTATATGGTTTGGTTTAAATAAAAAGATAAGGGTTAAAAAGAGAAAGGGTATAAGGGTAAATAGTGAGTGAGGGTGAGAATAAGAGAAGAAAGAGAGAGAGAGGGCAGCCATTCTTTTTCCCCTCCCCATTTTTTGTTCTCCTTCTTCTTCATCACTTCCCTCCACCTTCAACCCTAGATCCATCTCAAAATAATCCTCAAAATCCTAAACCCCCTTCACAAAAGTTGATCCCCTCCTTCTCCTCTATACATTGGACCAAGAAAAGTGGGATTTTGACAACATTGGCAAACTAGGGTCATTGAGTTGCATCCATGAGGTATATCTTCATCCATTTAGTGTAGATTTTAGTTCTTTGTATTCTAGTTAGTTAGAAATGGGTTTAAGACGTGGATTAGTGAACTTGGAAAATTCTAGAGAGGGGTTTGAGTGTTGTGTGGATTGGGGGATGCCTAGTGGCTGTTATAAGACCCTAGTGACCAATTCTTGACCTGGACCATTGACCAAAACCCCAAGATACGAACTTTAGATTCGTCGATATCGGAAAAATGTGAAAATTGTGACGGTATTTAGGAATCTGCTAACACTCAGGGACCTGGAAAATTATTTAGCGATTACTGTGAGTCATGCAGGCAGCCTAGATGATAACCCCAAGACCTGAGACCCCCAGTACACTTCCAGGCCGCAAATTTAATCTGTTTGGCCGCAATTTGCGGCCAGGGCATGAGCTTTGGGTCTCGTGCTTGTTCTGTGTCCCCATTTCCAGTAAACTAGACCCCTCCTTTGTGCAAAATTGACTGATTTCTGTTAGGGTAAAATCTGGGACCATTTTCCTTAGTTGCTGCTTGTTTTGCGATTTCGTTCTAAACTTGGTTTTGTGAAATTGTATTGGATTCCGTCGTGTGGCGTTTGAACGTCAATAACGAGGATTATTTGGTCGTGTTTTGCGGGCGTAGGCTATAGGTTCTAACTTATAAGCGATTTGTGTGCCGTTTTGGTTTCTGGACTTGATGTTAATAGCGATTGCGATTGTTTATTATTGTAGGTACCCTAACGTGGATTCCGAGGCGACGGAGCATGGCATTATCGACTTCAGCAATCGAGGATCAAGGTGAGTGGATCTATATCCACGGGGAAAGTCAGGTAGATAGCGTATAGCACCCCCTAAGTTTTTGATGGAAACCGGTTCATAGTAAATGGTTAAGGAAACCTTTAATAGAAAACTGTAGATAGACGTAGATGATAGTTAGAGAAACTATATTAAAATCTAATTGATAATTAGAAGTGATATGATACGGCTAATATGTGATGACGGAACTTGAGGATGATATTTGACGATATTGCTGTTTAGGGTACTATAGGACTAGATAGTCGACGTAGGTGGGCATCCGAACCATACCTATTTCTAAACTGAAGAATCGTATGCATCTTTTAAACAGATACCATGAGAGATGTTACGGATTTTCAAATGATACATTTTCTTTAAAAACACCGTAGCCCCTACTTTCAAAACTACGATTCGCATCTTTCAAAAATTGTTTGTATGGTTCGGGTGTGTATGTTAGATTAGATACTTATGCTTATAGTAAAGGTAGTATGTAATTGTAAAATTGACCTGATGAGGGATATAAATGCGATGAAAAGGATATATGACGCGATATGATGATTTGGTGATATGTTAGTGTACGGATGCGAGTCGATTGAGATGATTTATACCCTGCCGGTCCCCTGATATGAGATTATTGCGGATGTGACCTGGGACATAGGTATATAGAGATATTTATATATGTTGTGAATCGTGAGTGACAGCCGTACGAGACGTTAGGTCCTTACCCTCCTCGTCTTATAGGATGATAGGATCCCCGATAGCTTAATGCCGCCGTACGATGATTTTCCGTACGTGATGTGTTGACTTGAGATTTGATCCATACCCTTTACTAGAGGATGCCGTACGATGGGGTATACCGTACGGGATGTTGTCTGGCAAGATGTCGATTGATTGATTCACTGACTCGATCATGTTAGATACGTATACCCGTCAGCATTTGTATATGATTTACCTTATACTGCATTCATATTATTCTCATTGCATTGCTTATACCAGTGCTAGTACACTTGCACCATTATCGATGACGCGTATGTTACACGTACACAGATTTTTCGGCTCACACACTTCGTCATCGATAATTGCCATGTCACTACACTGTAGGGTTGCTGCATCATGAGATACATATCGTACACCATACTTACGGACATACACATTTGTACGTCCATACTTGCGTATATACACATATGCACCTTTATATGATATTGCATTCGATTTTGGAGATTTGGGAACCACATGATATATTTTAAAAACTGGATTCATTTAAAAGAGCGGTTTTCCCTCGATATGTGCATATTATTGTTCCATGTTACATGATATACGGATATGCTTACATTTCTATTATATATCGCATACATCATGCTTTTTGATTACACGCATTGAGATATGTTGTTTTCATGAGATTTCTGGATTTGAGAACCATGGCTATTTCAAAAGAAAGCATGTACTGTTTTAAAAACCCGGTTTCTTTTGATATGATATTTCAGTGCGTCCACCATGCGTTTTCTCGATTCTGAGACGTGTGATAGTGATACCCGGTCGAGGAGCTGGATGAGGCCGATTGCGGGTACATGGTGGACCCGGTATAGTATCCCGGGGCAAGAAAGGGATGTTGTACAGTAGACAGTGAGCCTGGCAGAGGGACTACTACCTACCGGTGATTGTATTTGGGCTCGGCGGATATCCGGAGGATACCGACCGGAGTCGAGAGATGATATGGGCCGATCCGGACTGACGGAGCCCGAGATATGAGGATTTATGTGTCGATGCTGGACACGGGTTTCATGATGTTTTCGAATGTCGATGCCAGACACTCAGGTTCCATGATTTTGATATGTCGCGTGGGACACACGTTGATTTATATCCTCATATTTTCATGCATATGCTTTTATGATACATACATTGATGATATGGTTGGACGAGATCCGCATGCATACAGACCTTGATCATATGATTGGATGATATCCGCAGACATTTAGGTGTTGATTACACTGTTGGCATACATACAGATAGGTCACCCTAGATATCATACTTTTACCTTCATGATATAGTTGACCTAGGAGTCGTCGTTTATTCGATTTCTATCTGTAGATGTTTTTCTACTCATGAGTTGGCAACTCACCCCTGTCGTGCCACAGTTCTTACAAGTTGACCCCATGGATCCGTAGCGGCATCGCTGGCACATAGCTTCATTTGGGTGTTTTGTATTGGTAGGTGGGCCATTTGTATCATACACACTCTTGTATTCATATTTCATATTGTATCTAGTTAACTCCATCAATCAAATTTAGTAATTGTATAAGTAATGAGACTTAGTGAAATTGTGGTTGCGAGACTTAGAGCGAGGGGTTTTCCGCTACTTGTGGTTTGATGTCTTGCTTATTTCTTTATCTTTTTGTGGTGAACTTCGCCGTTGGGCGTCGTATACTTATATATACTGTCTTGCTTGGTTGTGATCCACCGTTTGGCGAAGAGCAAACTCCCATTTGGGGATGCCTTTATCATTATCTTGTATATGTTGTTTTGGATCAAAAAATACAAAGGAGGTGCAGCCCAAATTTTTAAAAGACGAAACATGTTTTCAAACTAGTAAATTTTACTTGCAGCATTCATGTTCCTTTTCTATGCATTAAGAAAAATTGATTTCATTATAATTTTATTTCAAAACTCCACCTCCTTTATTTTCTTAAAAAGGTTTAGATTTCTGGGTTTCAGCTTACTTGAATTACGTTACGCCTTTAGACGTTGCGTGATTTAAGTGCTGGTCACGAGCTAATATTTCGGGTCGTAACACATATGCATTCATATATATATATATATATATATATATATATATATATATACACACACACACATCGCCATGTTAATAATTGTTAGAACACTGCACCGTTATCGACGAGTTATGCCGTACATGCACATATCTACATGTTACACTACACCTCGTCGATATTAACATGTCACTTTCACACTTAGACATTATTCTGTAAAATATGATTCCTATCATACCTTAAACATCAAGAACAGTAGTACTTTGCATCAATGACATCATATTTCATATTTAAGTGTTAGAAGTTGATATAAGAGGCATTTGTATTATTGAGAATTTATGGTTTTGAGTTTTCATATACTATTGCTTAATTTAGTGATTCTTCTTGATTGATATGACATGTCCATCATGAAATGTTATTTTATGAATTGGTTTTATTCCGAACCGAGTTGGGGGACATACGGTTGCGGATTTATACGTTATACTGACTGAGTCGGGGGCATACAGTTGGATACATGGTGGACCCGATTGAGACCAAGGGGCAGGAAAGCCGCATTTTAGGCGGGGAGCCTAATGAGGACACTCGATACCGGATACAGTTGTGAACACGGCGGATATCTAGATGATACCAACTGGTGTTATTAAGTAACAGGATCGTTCGGGGAACGATACCTGATGAAACACCGAAGATTTATGTCGATGTTGGACACGGGAAGAAAATGAACCTTATTTAGAAAATAACTGAGGAGATTTCAGTTTTGATCGGTATATTGAGTAGTACATATTCATGATCCCACCTGTTATCATGCATCACATTCATTATTATTGATATTAGTTCTAGTTCGTCATACTTACATTATCAGCCGATATATGTTAATTTTATTCACTGAGTTGGCAACTCACCCCCGTTGTGCCACAGTTCCTTGCAGGAGTAAAGTGGACGGTTAGCAGCACTGCAGCTCCACTTATCAGCATCTATCGCATCTTTTGCTAGGTGGGTTACCTATGTAGTAATCTTTTATTTTGGTATTGTATATTGAATCTAGAATATCTCCATCAGACCCTGTATTATGACTTAGAACGAGATGTGGTTGTATGTATATTATCTTGACAGATAAGATCATTTAGTTATGTCAACTGATATTTCTTTTACTTATGTCTGAGATTTTTATTGATGTCGTATATAATTGTATAATGATTTCTGCTATTGGCATTGTTGATCCCCATTAGGGATGCATCCAAATTAAATACTTAAAACTGTGATTTTTACTTAAAACTAAAAATTTTCTAAAATTCCGCAAAAACGGTTTTGATCTTGGTGTTTGGCTTACTCGGGTTGTGTAGATATCTTTAGATATTATACAATCTAAGTGCCGGTCACATCCAAACCTTGGGTCGTGACATAATTGTACAAGAATATATTATAGAAGGAGACATGTTCACAACAGAATACTGCATTTTATACCGCCCATTCTTACGCTCGTGTGTTTATAGGTAGGTGCTTTTGATCTGTGTTTGTTACATATTTACAGAGTACAGGTTTTCAGTCCAAATATTGCAAATCATGACAAAATCTCCACAGTTACACCAAATACAGAACATCTGTTGACAACAGATAAAAGCCGGGTTCCGGTCATCCATATCCGTCCGGTGCTGCGTACCGGTTCCAGGGACAAGACATATGACAGCAGTCATTCGTGTCTCGGACAAGCACGGAGCACGAGAGGGGCTGCACAAGAATCAATGGGTGCGCGGAGCTCAAGAGAGATAAAGTCAAAAGTGAAGAAAAGATAACAATCTTGGACTATGAATTCTGCTGATATTCTGGAAGAAATTATCAGAAAATACATGTACCAGACAAGAGGGGACAGGAGACCAGGAAAACACTCAGAAGCCCACACCCTAAACCCACAGTAGGGGCGCGGATCCGCGGCCATAGGGGGCTATAGGCGGCGGATCCGCGGCCGTACAGTGGCCTTGTTCTGTCGTTTTTCAGGGGCTTTTTGGTAATCTTATTTTGGGTCTGGTGGTTGCCCTAGAACTCCATTCTCCTGCCTATAAATACAGCAGTTTTGAGCTTAACCAAGGGAGCTTTTCTTTAGCCTCTTTTTTGTAGTTTTGTTCTTCTTTCTTCTTCTTCTTCATTCTTTCTCCATGAAATTGTAGTGAGAGCTTTTGAGTGGAAGATTAATGAAGATGAGGGCTTTTTATCTTTCTCGTTAGTTTGCTCCCCCTTGAGATTCTTGCTTTCTCTTGCTCATTCAATCTCTTTATTGAGCTTGAATGGTTAAGGGTTAGTTATTGATCTCAAGGGTCGTATTTTCTCACGGGACTAGTTCTTCACTTCACATGCGTTCTCTACCCTTCCCTTGATCTTGCAACCTCTTCATTGAGCTTGCAAGTTTAAGGGTTGGCTATTGAGCACATGCTTGGCTTGGGTTCTACTTCCGTGTTCTTTTTATTTGCTTATTTATTACTTGCATTTTTCATTCTTGCTTTTATTACTTGCAATTTTATTCATGCACTTTAATACTTGTATCTTTTCTTTTCTTTGTTCTTTTCTTTTTGTTCTCTTTTGTTTATTTTGTGAATGTTGTAATTATCGTCGTTGTTAAGAATTAATACGGTATTGTAAGTTAACGTTTCTTTGCCAATTCCTTTTCCCGTTATTTTCCATTTGAACTTCGCCCAAACCATACGCAAGCGCTCCGTTAGGCACCGTACCCTGACAAGGTAACGGTGATTCCTAACCGCGGCCGGTTGCGTTCGGTTTGGCCGGAGGCGAAAGCAAGAGACAAGAACGGAAGGACAAGGGTAAATAAGCCGGATTCCACGAATACCGCGCTTAAATCCCCTAATCCACGTTGTTGCCGATTGCTTAGCTTCAATTGGTCAAGACTCGGCTCAAAGGTTTTGAGTACGGATTTCTTAGCTTACAATCTCGTATCTTTTCTTAACAACTTTAGACTTGCAGATAAACACATAGGTTAGATCAAACAAACATACAGATTCTTTATTGACTCGTCTAAAACAAGAAGGTAAGATACCACCATCTCCCTGTGGACCGACCCGTGCTCAACCGGCTAGCTGCAAAGCGACACCGTCCTGATCGCGGTTACACTTTAAATCTTTGAACATCCGACACGCCAAAAGCGTGCGATCAAGACACCTCATAAATGGATTTTCATTTTGAGAAAATGGAAATGATGAGGTAGAATTTGGAGAAAGTCTTAGCATGGTTGAAGGCATGGCTCAAATCATTTTATATTCATTTGGGTTTACTATTGAGCCATGGTGCATTATTTTTGTGAAAAAATAATGCATGCTTCAATTATTATTTTGAGCCATATCATTTGTTATGCTTAATTTTCATTTCATTCATCACATACGCATTCTCTCTCCTAATTCTCTGCTTCCTCTACCTCTTGACCTAAAGCTTTACATGAGTTGTGAATCATAGGTCAAGGGACAAATATAATCCATTACTTAATCTCTACATCATCTAAGTGATCACTTCTAGCAATCTTGATCTCTTAGTTAAACACTTGTGAAGAGTTTGTAGCTTGTTCGATAGCTCTCGGGTGAATCGTCTTGGATCTAGAGGTGGCCGGAGATCGAGCTCTTTGCAACCATCAAGGAGCCTAGGAGTTGCAACAAAGAGAAGACCCGAAGGACCGGTTCTTTATGTATAGCACACTTTCATAGGAGATTAGATCTCTTGATAAGTTTGCTAGTTAAATTTTAAGCACTAATCTTGGGTTATGTGGGTGTTGCATGCAAGAAAATTATTGTTTATCGCTTCCGCCTCAGTGTTGTGAGGGTGTGCAACATTCACTAACACTCTGGAGTATCGATGCCCTGTCTCGATACTCCCACGACTACGAACAATTATAAGGTGTACTTGTGAACTACCTTTGGCCCCACTAGTATAATCTCCATCATATTCCTGGTAGTCAAGTATACATCTTAAGGGCTTTGTCAACATGTGAGAGCAAGACAGTATCACGTTTACAAGTCAACATGTTAAGACAAAGAGCAACCAGATAGCATACTATCATATCAAGCAAGAAAGTCCTCCCTATATATGTCCAACCATCCACTACAATATACATCCCATGTACAATAATGGCCTCTAGGGCATACATATAACTAACACAAATTCAGGCCAGACGTCCCAATGTCCTGGTCGTGTCTTTCGGCTGCAAACAGTCACTCCCGATGAAGGGATCTCGGCTCTTTCCTCATCGAATGAGGTACTGGATATTCAGGAATACCACTATGCAAAGCAAGAACTAGAGAAGCCATCAAAAGACAAAACCGAGTGAGTTGTAGCATTTGCTAGTTTTTCTAAAGATGTCATTCCTGGTGAAGGGATCTCGGCTCTTTCCTCATCGATTGAGGTACTGTATATTCATCAAGGAATACCACTATGCAAAGCAAAAAAAACTAGAGCTACCCTTTTTGAAAATTTGATTCTATAATATGTTTAGATTTCTTTCTTTTCATTAATCACATTAATGGAGTCACATCATTAAATGTTTCCTAAACATTATAGAAAAATGAAACGGAAATAGAACGTACGCTTATGCCATCCGCATTCGCCACGGGGCCCTGTCATGCACCGTTAGGTTACTTAACTACCGGCAGAGTGGAGGATGGACTAGCACGGGTGCAGAACATAAGCAACGTTTATTATATATCATATATATAATAGTACATTCGTCTCACGCGGTTATATCATTAACATTAAAGAATCAAGCAGCAGCAATATATGAAATATTAGATATACTAGGACGTCCGTGTTTTAAATTTAGCCAGTAATGTAAAACACGGATTCCACAGTCGTGATAAATAGCCAAACCCACATCCCTAGACCCCTACGAGAGCGGTAAGTAATCCTTCCAATTCTAAAGTTAGGAGACCCGGTCTCAACTCCTTGAGATGGTATCCCACTGGACTCTAGAACCCGGTTACTTGTGCTCCCCATCTTGGGTCTATTCTAATGCGGAAAAGAAAATAATATACAACAGTGGTGACATCATCCTGAACCCGGAAATGCCCCAATAAAAGAATATTACATACAGATTTTACATGAATGAAAATAAAAACTCTCATCTCACATAAAAACCTCCCGACTATTCTTTCACGACGATTCAATAAATCATATCAACAGCAACACATGATATCACATATCATCAACGTGAGCCCGTGGGGTGTGCAAACAACTGGGTCCGGCCTCTAGCCCCCCTCCCTCGGGTGTCCCCGGGGTGTGTACACTCTACCCCGCTGCTTCTCGGTTCAAACCGTGAGCCCGTGGGTTGTGCAAACAACTCAAAACATCATTTTGGAAACTGTTTTTATCGGCAGTTTTTGGGCGACAAAAACGACAGATTTCTAACATCGCTACAAGCTATGATAGTCTAACCTAATGTTCTAGCTTGGTTCTGATACAATGAAAGCCTACCCTAGCACCAACATGGGTTACAAGTGGCATCAGGCCTGCCAAATTCAAATTTTTATTAGTGCTAAGCTAGACAAAACAACATCTTTGCTAGAATATTAGGGTATAGATTAGTATCATCACAAAACTAGTAGAGAAGGAAAGAAGGTGATACCCTTGTAGATCGAGTCCTTCTCTTCTCTAGCTCTGGGTTGTGGTCCACGCGACTCCACTAGGCTCCTCTTCAAGATGAAAGAACCTCCTTCGTGATTTTCGCGCCAAAGACAATCCACCCGAAGTTCACTATTGTAACATTTCAAAAAAAAAATTTATTTTTGGGAATTTTTATAATTTAATATTAATTTTTAATGAATATTTTAATATTTCGGTATAATTAAATACCGATAAATGGGAAAATTTTGGAAAAATTATGGAAAATTCTAAAAATAGGGTATTTTATGGAATTATACCATTTTTAAGTTTTTATGGTTAGTTATATGCTAACTTGGTGCTAATCGCTAATCGGTTTTTTTTAGCTTTTTTGTGCAAATCATGCACATATCATTTTTACACTTGTGTTAAATTTGCTTCTTTGCCTTCTCTTCATTTTAGTATGGTTGTTTTGGGTTTACTTGTGAGGAGAGGGAAAAGAAAAGAAAAGAGAAAGAAAGGAATGATTAGGAGAGAGAAAAAGGTAAGTATGGGGTCAACCCTTTATTGTGAGCCATCCCCATCATTCTTCTTCTCATTTCTCTCCCCTCTCTCCCTTGAGCTGCTGCTGCTCCTGCTCCTCCCTCACTCCCCCTCTTCAACCCTCCTAAAAACACCTTGGATACAACCCCAAAACCCCATTCCCACTTCACAAAAATTGTTCCCAAGCTCACTAGCTATACCATGGACCAAGAAAGAAAGGATTTTGAGGACTTTGAGCAACTCAAGAAAATTCTTGAGTTGCCAAAGGAGCTAATTTCTGCACCCTTAGAGTAGTATTTCAATTCCTTAAGCATCTATACTTGTTTCATATCAATATTGTGTGTTTTGATGAACCTTGGGAATTTCAAGTTAGGGTTTAGGGTTTGAAATGAAATCAAAGGTGAATTGAGGTGTAATTAGGGACTACAACCCCAGTTGTGATGTTATATTGGACTAAACCAGAGACTAGAACCCGGAATACAGATTTATGAAAACGATATCGGGAAAAACTGTAATTCTGTGAGTGTTTTTGGAAATCTGTTAACACCCGAGCCACCTGAAAATTATTTTGGATTTACAATGATACATGCAGGCACCTAGGAACCACCACCCAAAACCCTAGCCCCTACCACCATTTTCAGGCCACAAATAAACTCTTTCTGGCCGCAATTTGCGGCCAGAGCAGGTGGGTTTTGCCTCGTTTTTGTTTCAGGGCCTTATCTCAAGTAAATTTGACCCTTGGCATATGCAATTTTGACTGATTCAACATAGGGTAGAATCTGGGGTAATTTTCATGTGTTGGCGCATGGTTTATGACTTATTTTAGCATGGATTTTGGTATTTGGTGATTCGTTTCTGTCGGGTGGCGTTTGAACATCAACGGCAAAGGGTTATTGGTTGTGTTTGCATGCGAGACTATAGGTTTATACCTATGAGAGTAGCGTGTGCCGTTTTAGTTTTCCGATGTGATTTTCATGTGCTTTTGCGATTGTGTTATCTTTGTAGGTACCCTACGTGATGTCGAGGCGTTGAAGATGAAGATGGCGACATCGGCATCGGCACACAAGAAGCAAGGTGGGTAGATTTATATCTATGGGGAGAAGTCGGGGGGATGGCGTATAGCACCCCCGCAGTTCGTGGTGATGTATACGGATACGTATACACACATAAAGATTTATATTTTGATTGAGATTATTGATGATAAAGATGGATTTTTTGGTGTTCTTGGATTGGTTTTAGTGTTAGTTGCGAAACCCTAGAGTAGTGGTTGCACCCACACACACGCACACACATACATGCATACATTCTTTCTTTCACATGTGCGTATATGGGAATATATACTTATGTGTTCACATGGGTATGGGACTATGTGTTCATATATTGGATTTGAGGATAGTACTTGGGATTTGAGATGAGTCGATGAGATTTGATTTGAGTCCGTGAGATCGGTGATTTGGCAGGGTTTCGTATTTGAGATACGACATAACGTTGTAGCGGATCCTTTGATGTGGTGTTTCATACACGTGCATTCATACTTAGGTGGTACCAGTATTATACTAGATATAGATCAGTACCCGGATTATGATCTTTGATAAAGAGGAATACCAGATGAATAATATGATGAATGTGATATTGACCCGTACACAGATTTAGGATGCCGTACGACGGATTTACGTACGAGCTATATATTGATGATAGATCCGCACTCTTGACTTGGGAATTTCTGATTATGGATATGGTATCGGATGTGATATTATTGAGGCGGGATCACCGACTAATATATATGTATATATATGTATCGGCTCAGATGTTAGGCGGTTTCCTTACCTTTAGTTCAGCTTGTTAGCTCGGCCCTATAGTTTTAGTGTAGCTGTTAGACTAGATTAGATTCCTACCTATTTCAAAAACTAATGAATCGTGGGTATTTTAAAACACGGGCCACGGGATTCTACGGATATTTCAAAGAACGTATCTTTTCTTAAAATCACCATAGCCCTTATTTTCAAAACACTGCGATTCGTGTTATTTCAAAAGGCACTACTGTATGACTTAGATTTATATTAAATGCAGATTAGTTATCGTTGTGTCTAGTATTCAGCTCCCGCACATTATTGCTGTTCGCTCCGCATCACATACTTATATTGTGATTTCATATTCCATTATTGATATCATTTTGTTAAGGACACCAGCACCATTACCGATGATGCGTATGTTCCACGTACACTTACATGCCGGCTCACACACATCATCATCGGTAATTGCCATGTCACGTACACTTTAGAAAAATACTATTACATTGACATAGCTTGTTAGATAATAACTTCGACATGATATTAGTGTACTTGCCTTATATACCAGTTTAGACATTGCAGTTATTATTTGCTACTTCATGCATATTGTTATTCACTGTTATGCCGCATTCATGGATTGTTATGCCTATATTCACTGTTTACATTCTATTGATGATTTGGATTCGGATTTTCATGAGATTTCCTGGATTTGAGAGAAACCGCAAGAACATATATAAACTTCTTCTCTCTCTCTTTTAAAATGAAAAATGCGGTTTTCCCATGATGTATGAGTCTTCCACCATGAGTTTGCTGATGGATTTCAAGACCCGATTCGAGGAGTTGGATGAACCATCTCGGATACATGGTGGACCCGGTAAGGTACCCCGGGGCAAGAAGTTCGAGTAGTAGACGATGAGCCTGGCAGGGGCAGACTACCTACCGGTGATTTTACCTGACCCGTCGGATATCCGGAGGATACCGTCGTGGTCATAAGATTGATGGTAGGGGCCGGTCTGGACTGACGGCGCCCTAGATAGTGAGATTACGACACTGAGATATTGAGATATTGGGATTTATGTTTTGTGTCGACGCTAGACACTGTTTATGCTGGTTTCATTTATGATACCTCGTTTAAAATATACAGAAATCTCACTAAGTTATGAAAGCAGTTTTCTTCATTTTCATGTATTCTGTTTTCATGCATTCATATCTCATCCATATGATATATTGCTACATGAGGCACTGACACGAGCACATGGGATTACACTTGGGTTAGATATTTACCCTTGCCACCTTTTCATGCTCTAGACTTATCATATTTGAGGATTTTATATATATAGTGATCGTATGACCTAGCTTTGCGTTGTTCATGCGATTTCTGCTCGTAGATGTTTTCTACTGACGAGTTGGCAACTCATCCCCGTTGTGCCACAGTTTCTTGCAGGTTTTGCCGTACAGGTTTCATTACGGCATTGCTGGCACTACTTCCTTTTCTGGGTAATTTGCTTGGTAGGTGGGTTCACTTACATCGTAACCATCACTATACTTTGTATATTATTATTCTGTTGTATCCGGAAGCTCTATCAACCAAACATGTATTTATTTCAGATAGAGACCAGTGATGTTTATTCTTTCGACCTTAGAGTCGCGCGTTGTATTTCTATGGATTTCATGCTGTTTTGAGTTTCCTTTTCTGTTGTGATCCTCGCCTTTCGGCGTTCTATATTATATTGCTTGCATGGTTGTGACCGTCGATTGACAAAGAGCTAGCTCCCGCTTGGGGATTCCTTTATTCATTATATATGCTTTATCAGGTTTTGTACCTGTTTGGGGTCAGTTTTTACAAAGGAAACTCTGCCGAAATTTTTAGAAAAGAATTGTGATTTTAAAGTGCACATTTCAGCGTGTGTTGCAAACTATTTGATTTAAAATGGTTTTTCCTTCACTCTACTACTTTTCTTGGTTTGGATTTCTGGGTTTTTGGCTTAGTTAGATTACGTACGCCTTGAGACGTTTCGTAGTTTAAGTGCCGGTCATGTTCCATACATTCGGGTCGTGACAAAGTTGGTATCAGAGCGTTAGGTTTTACCTTCGGAGCGTAGGATGACCCTTGGTTGATGGAGTAGGTAGCTTGAGTAGAGTGACGTACCGTACGTATGTTCCACGGCATATTTACGATACGCTACTCCACTTAAGAAGCCTTAGGATGTACATTTCTTTGCTCAGTATTATATTCATTCCTGATCAAGCCTCATCGGTACCAGTTATGGTTTTGCTGCCACGATTACGGGCAGGGAGAGCTACAGCTAGAGTTGCAGTCAGCACGAGCTCGTCACGAGCGAAGACTGACCAGGGCGTAATTCCGACGACACACGATTGTAGGAATGTGTCTTTTTATGGTGTTTTCACGCCACGAGCGTTTGATGGATCGCTGTATGAGATTACTCGGACTTGCAGATCAGCACCAGAGGATTGGGCCACTGACAGAGGCCAACCAGATTTTGTTGACCGTTGATGAATTGCTTATTCATGATGATTGAGGCACTGTTCAGCGTGCAGACGAGTGAGCCAGTTGTTGCTACGAACGACGAGATATCGCCCCAGGTGTTGGATCTATTGCAGTACGAGCGGTACTAAGAGATGATAGAAGGTCGCTAGTCACCGAGGATGAATATCTAGGACATGTGGATCGTTCGCCTACCCCGATGCGAGGTCATCAGATAGATTGATTCCAGCTAGAGACGACTTCACGCGGATACGTGGAGAGTCGATAGAGGCGATCGAATGTCAGAAACCTATTATTCCAAGTTTAAAGTATTCAGAAAGACATGCAGGTAATTCTATGGACCCTTTAGAAAAATGAAACCCTAACTCGACATAATGACCGTGTGAAAGCCTTTGAATCTTAGGGTTTGCGGCAGTTCCGCGGCGCCATTATTGAGGCTTGGGTTTTGCCCTTCTATGGCTGGAGCACCGATGCTGTGGTATGTACTCGATACTATTAAACAGTACCCAAGATATTGAGCTCTTGGGGGATTATGAGCTTTTGACGAATCGATCAAATGGTTCGACTTCATTCGGATGCTATGTGGTGAGATGCACTTCTTGGGAGACTCCAGATACGAGGATAGCCATTGGAGCTCAGTCCATGCAGCCACGACGAGACGAGTCCGAAGCAGTCGATATTAGAGAAAAGTGGAGTAAGAGGTTCGTACAAGATCTGGATAAGATGACGTTCCACTCCGCCGATATCAGAGATGCGATACGCATGCTGAAGCATTGTACTTGGATATACCTTCCAGAAGGAGTCGCAATGAGTATGCAGCCGTTCCGGAATAAGAAACAGATATAGTAAAGGACGATGACTTCCGGACAGTTCGGCAGAGACGAGATTTGGGAAAGATCTCGACAGGACCCTTTCTGGGATAAATTACGAGAAAGATTTGGACCCAGGAGTGGTCATGTTATGCACACCGGCAGGCCAGAGTTCATGATCGTCGACGAGACATACTATGAGTGACCACGACAGTTGGCCAGAGATTTTTAGAGGATGTGCTTGAGCGGGACTATTCCGCCATACTTGATTTCGGTATTTTGGGCGATCTATTCGCATGATTGATTTTGATGATTGAGTTTCATGATATGTGTTTTCATGCACCATAGTTACACCTACTGAGTATTTACGACTTTTGCACAGTTGTTGCACTTGTTATCGTTTTCGAGCCTTGGTTTCTCATGTTTATGATTTTATGGGTTTTCATACAGTTGAGTTGATTTTGTGCATATGTACGCACACGATTTGGTTTTTGCACTCAGTATAGTTCACATATGCTTGCAGTGCAGTGATACGCCATTTTGTGCACTACGGTTTGCACTGGACTTCGATTTCGATTGTGATGCTCAATATGTGTTTTGTGCACCTTGTGCACCTGATTGGATTTTGCGCATGTTCGGCGCTTGATATTGGATTTCATGATTTCGTGCATGATGGATGCACCTGATTTGGATTTTCGCATATGTTGGGCCGCATGTTATAAGATACAATTTTGGTGCACACCAGATGTACTGAATAGAGATTCTTCGTGCATATCAGATGCACATGATTTTGCTGTCAGGCACACACATTGCCTATGACAGATGTTGTGTGCACACCCGTTGCATCTAGATGTTGTTTTTGTGCACATGTATGGCACATTTATGGATTTTGATTTCCGTGCGCACCAGACGCATGTATTTTGGGATTGATTTCTTATGGAGTAGTACGTTTTTTATGATATTTGCTATTTGTTTTTGTACTGAGCAGGACTAGTCAGAGGACAGTACCTGAATATATTTTTGCATGAATTGATAGTTATCGAAAGGATTTCCAAAAAGCGAGCTATAGTCTCAGTATTTACCTACGTGTCTGATATGACACGAATCGTTTAAAACAAGAAAACCCTTCTAAATTGTTTTCAAAACGGCGGAACATACATATTAAACAAAAGGTATATACGTATATGGTTATTTTCTTAAGATAGACTTCCGCTACTGTGCAGTGTTATGCGCATTGCACAGCGACTTTAATGGATTTGGCATGCATTTCCTTTCGATATTTACATGTATAGGTTTGATAGTTACATGTATAGTTCTGATTTATATCATATTGGTTTTGCTTTGGATTTGGCATTCGTGTCTTTACCATGACTCCGATGATTGCGGGACGCTTGACGGAGTTTCGATTTCGAGTTATCTGCTCATTACTCATGGCGCATGCATTGCGCTATGATGCGTTTTATATATTGATGATTTCGGAGCCCCGACGATTTGGACATTTTATTGAAATATTTTAGAATTTGGGGTTTAAATTTAAATTCGGGGACCGAATTTCCTTAAGGGGGGAAGATTGCAACATTTCAAAAAAATAAATATTATTTTTGGGAATTTTTTATTATTTAATACTAATTTTTTAATGAATATTTTAATATTTCGGTATAATTAAATACCGATAAATGGGAAAATATTGGAAAAATTATGGAAAATTCTAAAAATAGGGTATTTTATGGAATTATGCCATTTTTAAGTTTTTTATGGTTAGTTATATGCTAATTTGGTGCTAATCGCGATTAAAAATCGCTAATCGGTTTTTTTTAGCTTTTTTTGTGCAAAACATGCACATATCGTGTAACGTTTTAAAAATAAATAAATAAATAAGTAAGTAAATAAAATTCTTTAAGTAAATTTTATGATTTTCGATCAAGTAAAACGTATTTTTCGTAAAACTAAACCGTAATTATTTTTCATTATAAATTTTAAAAAGTCCTATTTTAATTATGTAATTACTAGTAAATGATGTTTATTTAGTCACTTATAAATTTTTAGTTTAATTAAATATTTTTCCTAAATTAATTATTTTAAATATTAACATAAGCTTTATTTATACACTAAATTAGTGTAAATTACAAATTTGAATGGGTTTAATTTCCAAAACTGAACCATTTCATATTAGAATCTAGTGTGTATTATGGAAAATTTATTTCCAAATTTTTTCCATATTTCTAGAATTTTCTTTAGTTTTATTAGTATTGAAATGAATAAAATTAAATAAAGTGATGAAAAGACATAAAAAGAAGTGTCAATTAATGAAGTTTCTACAAAACTTTCCTCACTCATTTCTCTTTCTCTTTTTCCCCCTTGCTTATGGCCGGCCAAAACCATGGCAGGCCCCCCCCCCCCCCCCATTTCTCCATTTAATTCTGTTGCAAAAATCCACCAAATTTCATCAAAAAAAATCAATAAAAACCCACAAATTCCTAATTAATTCCTACCCACTATTCTTTGCTCATTTTTTACATGGATCTTGGAGTTGGAAAGCATTCTTTTGGGAGGCAAAATTTCATGTTTGGATCTCACATGTGAGGTATAAATTCTAAGCTTTTTGTTTTTAATGCTTGTAGATTACTTAATTTAAAACTTAATATAGTGTTTAATTAATTTTTAGTTTGGTTCTACTGCTAAATGAAAAATTCAAGAGAGGGTTTCAAAATGAAATTTGGGTTTCTATTAATTGAGTAGGGTTATATTATGTAGTTTAACATTTTTAGAATGGGAAAATCTTGTATGGTTGTTATAATGTATATTGTTGGTTGAAAATTTGTTTAAGTTAACCAATTTTGCAAACTAGTTCTTTATATATTGTATATATTTGTGATATAAAATTCTAATTAAGGTTGTTATCATTATATTGTAGTTTTAATGAGATTATTAAGATGTTTAAGGAATGAAAAACTTAATTTGGTTACTAGTTTTTATTGATAATTGGGAAATTGTGATAAAAATACTATTTTGCTAACTAGATTTTAGAAATTCTTAAATAAATGAGATTTAAAAACTAATTATGGTTTCATTATCTTATTATCATCATGAATTGTAGTTTAATAAGTTAATTCATGCAAAAATCACGTTTAGTTGTGATATTGTGAAATTTTTCTTAAAAGTATCGAAATCGGGCAAGTTTGCAAACTAGAATTTCCAACTAATACAAATTAGGGTGTTAAAAATATAGTTATGGTTTATATATAATCTAGTTATGCTATTTAATGTGTATTATGACCATTAGTTTCATCTAATCATCAAGTCTTGAAGTAAAACGGTAAAATCGACATTTTCAAGGTTTTTCGGAATTGGACGATTTGATTGATTTTAGGGTTTTCGATGATTTAAATCATGTTTTATATTATAAATAATGAGTTTTGAAATTACGAGTTGTTGGTTGGTGATTTATCTCAATCAATCGGCGTTTGTACGCCGATATTGAGCGATATTTGGTTCTTTTTGCATGAGCGGGTCATAGGTTTTAACCTATGCGCATTTCGTGCATCGTTTTGGTTTTGTCCGTGATTCAGTTTACGATATTATATATGTTTGCATATAGGTACCCCTTGCATGGACTTCGGACAAGAAGAAGAGGAGGGCGACATCGTCTTCGGCAGACAAGGACCAGGTGAGTAGATGTATATCTACGGGGAAGTCGGGTGGATGGCGTTTAGCACCCCCCGCGAACGTAGAATAGGAATATTACATATTGTCATTAGGAAGCCAGAAATGAACTTAGATTATTGGTGAGTAGGACCCTAATAATGACCTTAAGTTGGACTAGACTGATTTAGAAAGACCTTACCATAGGATGAATATCTTGGAGGAGATTCGTAGGTTTCAGGTAGACACACACACACGCACACACAGAAACTTGACTTGGTGTATATGTGTATGTGTGTGTGTGTATATATATATATATATATATATAGGAATGTGTGTAGGTATATATATATATACACACACACACACACATAACATGTATATGTGAGATAAGGATGTTTATATGATATATGGGGATGAGAC